>CM061548.1:131894663-132494663 GCA_030864215.1 Capsicum pubescens
TGGGGTCCAACCTGTAATCCCAGTTGGAAGGGTGTCATTACCGTACCATGGGTAAAAACACTAAAGAGTTATCCTCTACTGGCAGGTACCCTAAACGAGAACGGTGGCACCCTCTACTGGCAGGTAAAACACCTTATCAACCCTCAACTGGCAGGTTGTTATCTCAACCTACGCTGGCTGCGTAGTTCTAGAATGCAAGGATTGCTTTTAAAAATCACACCCTCTATTGGCAGGTGAGCCACTATCCTTGGGTTCACTCGGTGCTGAGTCCTACTCTTAACTGAAAGACATTAAAATGAGTATATTGAACTGGAGTAGACTGATACTGAGTTTACTGAGTTTTCTTAAATTCTGTAACTGATTGAGTTCTACTGAGTTCTGTAGCTGACTAAATTCTATTGATCATGACATGACTGATACTATTTCATAACGAACACTGGCTCTAGGTAAATAACTAGATTGTCGGGTATTAAATACCCCTAAGAATTGATAGCATGAAAAATAAAGCACAGTATAATCTTGAAAGACATAACAATAATTACTTGTCCATAATTCATTCATAGAGACATTTTATCAAACACTTATAGGGCATAAGTGTAACGCCCCGAGTTTGTACCCCGGATGCTACACGGTGCTTACGACCCTGAAGGACCACAAGCTAACTCATGAATAATATCTGCTGTGAGCACTGAATAATATACTGTAATAAATACAGAAAATAGGTTGAAATGCCATAAGGTTCAAAATCTATAAATACTGAATAAGTGTATCAACTGAAATAACAATCTTTAAAACTGAATACTGTCTGAAACTAGTCTGAAAAACCTCTAACTGAAACTGTCTGAAAGCGGAGTTGATGGGATAATCCCCAAACTAACCCCATTTATTGAAATACCGAGTCTACTGAAATAATGAAATAAAAGAATATCCTTGAATGATGAGGACTCACTGCTAAATCTACTGTTGGCTGAATCTGAATCTGTCTATGCGCGGTCGAAAACCTGAGCATCCGAACCTATGATATGAGATATCATAGTTCAAAGAAAGAGTATACGTCAGTATGTGGAATGTACTGGTATGCTAGATAAGGTAAGGCTGAATGCAAGGGTTGATATGCATGAACAATAACTGACCGAATGATATAGAGTAACTGAACATGAGAGTACATAGGTACTGATACTATCGTAAGTACTGAGTATGCAATCTGTGCATATATATATATATACTGTAACTGAGTTTTTCTGAAGCTAAATACTGAGTTCTGATAACTAAGTAACTGATATCTGAAGTTACTGATAATTGATTGACTGTATTTGACAGTCTTAATTCTGTAGAACTGAACTGAGTTCTATTCTGAATATTAAGACTAAAATTGTGGGAGGTAATCATCTAACCGATATACCCCAAATCAAATAAGATAACTGAGTTGGGGTCCAATCTGTAACCCCAATTAGAAGGGTGTAGTACCGTTCCACGGATAAAGACAAGATGAGAGATACCCCCATCTGGAAGGTACTCTAATGAGAATGGTGGAACCCTCAACTGACAAGTTAAAACACCTCATCAACCCTCTACTGGAAGGTTTGATGTCTCAACCTACGTTGGCTACGTAGTTCTAGAACGCAAGGATTGCTTCTAAGGATCACACCCTCTATTGGCAGGTAAGCCCCCATCCTTGGGTTCATTCGGTGCTGAATCCTACTTTCAACTGAAAGACACTGAACTGATTATACTAAATTGAACTAGACTAGTACTGAGTTTACTGAGTTTTTCTAAGTTTTGTAACTGACTGAGTTCTACTGAGTTCTGTAACTGACTAAGAGTACTATTGATTGTGACATGACTGATACTATTCTATAACTGACACTGGCTCTAGGTAATTAACTAAATTATCGGGTATTAAATACCCTCAGAACTCGATAGCATAAAAAGTAAAGTATCACATGATCTTGAATAACATAACGATATTCACTTGTTTATAGGTCATCCATAAAGATATTTTATCAAACACTTGTAAGACATAAACTTGTACATGATTTGGGAGTAAATAATGACATATTATGATTCCACTATCCAGGTCCTAAGCTTGTACTAATTTGACTCCTTGGGAACATTTTTCCTAGAATGAGACTGATTAAGCTAAGAAACATTGATAAACTGAGCTGACACACTGGACATGCACACTGAAATATGACTACATGACTGAAATACTGACAAACTAAGTTTGTATACTGAACATATATATCTGATGCATGGAACACATGACTGAAGCTACTGATAAGCCAAATTTTTCATACTGGTCATGCATATCTTATGCATGAGTACATGACTGAACTGATTCATGAATGCATGACTGAATATGCAATGGTAATGGATACCAAGTTTGTAATTACATCTGAATATGGAACTGAGTAAAACTAAGGAAGACTGTTACCTTAAGATGGATCTGAGTTTGCGGAGAAGAGGTGAGGATACTTGGTCCGCATAGCTGCTTCTGCTTCTTAAGTAGCTCCCTCAATGGACTGATTCCTCCAAAGAACTTTGACTAAGGGAGCTTCTTTGTTCTTCAGTCTGTGAATCTGATGATCGAGGATCTGAACTGGATCATCTTTGAAAGAAAGTTCATTCTGAATATTTACACCCTCTAAGGGGACTATGACTGTTGGGTCATCAAGGGATTTCTTTAGCAAGGAGACATGGAATACTGGATGCACTGAAGCTAGATCTGAAGACCAATCGAGCTCATAAACTACCTTTTCAAAATGATAGAGAATTCTGTAAGGGCCGATATATCGGGGACTGAGCTTTTCCTTCTTGCTGAACCTCTTTACCCCTTCATGGGAGAGATTTTCAAGAACATAAAATCACCAACCTCAAACTCGAGATCCTTTCTCCTCACATCTGCGTATGATTTCTGTCGGCTCTGGGCAGCCCTAAGTCTTTCTCTGATTAATTGAACCTTCTCTAAGGTGTCAAACACTAGATCAAGCCCTGCTACTGCAGCCTCACTTACCTCGAACCAACCAATTTGAGATCTACATCTCTTACCATAGAGGGCTTCAAATGGAGCCATCTGAATACTGGAATGATAGCTGTTATTATATGTGAAATCAATCAAAGGCAAGTGGTCATCCCATCTACCCTTAAAATCGACAACACATTCTCTTAGCATATCTTTTAAGTCTGAATGGTCCTTTTTGCTTGACCATCTTCTTTAGGGTGGAAGGTTGTACTGAGATGAACTTGGGTACCAAGATCCTTTTGGAATGCTTTATAGAAATAAGAGGTAAACTGAGTACCTCTATTTGAGATGATAGATATTGAGACTCCGTGTAACCTGACCAACTCTCTGATATAGGGTTTGGCGTTGTCTTCAGCTGAATAAGAGGTATAAACTGGCAAGAAATGAACTGATTTGGTCATCCTGTCTATGATAACCCATATAGAATCATGCTGATGACGAGTACGAGGCAAACCCATCACAAAGTCCATGTTCACTTCTTCCCATTTCCATGTGGGAATACTTTACTCCTGCATGGACTCACTAGGCTTCTGGTGATCAATCTTAACTTGCTGACATATAAAGAACTTAGCTATAAATTCTGCAATATCCCTCTTCATTCCACTCAACCAATAGATCTCCTACAAATTATGGTACATCTTAGTGACCCCTGGATAAATTGAGTAACGCATACCATGCGCTTCTGTAAGAATTCATTAGCTCAAGTCGTCTACACCTGGCACACATAGTCGATCCTGGTAACACAATACACCACTCTCCCTTGGGAGAAAACCTCTACTTTTTGATCTTTGACCGACTCTTTCAACTTAACAAGACTGGGATCTCTATCCTATTTTTCCTTCACCACGAAAATTAGGAAGGATTCAAAACTGTTCTGAATCCACATACTACCTTCTGCTGAATCGACTAAGCGAACACCTAGTCTGGCAAGATGATGAACTTCTTGAGCTAACTTCTTCTTACTATGCTCAATATGAGCAACACTACCCATAGATAGTATACTGAGAGAATCAACCACTACATTGACCTTGCCCAGATGATAAAGAACACTCATGCCATAGTCTTTCAATAACTCTAACCACCTTCTCTAATAGAGGTTCAAATCTTTCTGAGAAAAGACATACTGTAGGCTCTTGTGATCTGTGAACACATCTACATGCACCCTATACAAATAGTGCCTCCAAATCTTGAAGGGGAACACTATAGCTGCTAACTCAAGATCATGAGTCGGATAATTCTTCTCATTAGGTTTAAGCTGTTTAGAGGCATAAGCTATGACCTTACCTCTCTGCATGAGGAAATAACCCAAACCTACTCTAGATGCATCACAGTACACAACAAAACCAACTGAACCATCTGGTAGTGTCAAAACTGGGGCTGAGGTGAGTCGATTCTTCAAATCTTGAAACCTCTTCTCGCAGGAATCTGACCACTAAAACTGGACTTTCTTCTAAGTCAATCTAGACATGGAGGATGAAATAGATGAAAATCCTTCAACAATCGATGGTAATAGCCAGCTAAACTCAAGAAACTCCTGATATCTGATGGAAAGATGGGTCTAGGCCAGTTTCTCATCGCTTCGGTCTTTTGAGGATCAACTCTAATGCTATCACTAGAAACAATATGACTAAGGTATGCTACTGACCTTAGGCAAAATTCACACTTACTAAATTTGGAGAACAACTGATGAGTTCTGAGAGTCTGAAGTACAATTCTGAGGTGATCTGCGTGATTGTTCTCGCTATGGGAATAGACAAGAATGTCATCGATGAAGACTATAACGAACATATCAAAGTACTTCTTGAACACACGATTCATTAAGTCCATGAAAGTTGCTGGGGCATTCGTGAGACCAAAGGACATGACTAGAAACTCGAAGTGACCATATCGGGTTTGAAAAGCTATTTTTGAAATGTCACATTCTATGAATCTGAGCTGATGATAGCCTGATATGAGGTTTATCTTGGAAAATTAACTAGCACCTTAAAGTTGGTCAAATAAGTCATTGATTCTGGGAAGTGGGTACTTATTCTTGACTATGACTTTATTCAACTGACGGTAGTCTATGCACATTCTAAGGGAACCATCTTTCTTACACACGAATAAGACTGGTGTGCCCCACGGAAAGATGCTGGGTCTGATGAATCCCTTATCTAGGAGATCTTTTAACTGTTCTTTTAACTTTTTGAGTTCTGCTGGTGCCATTCTGTATGGCGGAATAGATATGGGCTGAGTATCTGGAAGAGAGTCTATTCCGAAGTCTATTTCCTTAACGGGAGGAACTCTAGGAAGATCTTTGGGAAATACATCTGAGAATTCATTTACTACTGGAACTGACTCAAGACTGAGAGTCTCTGAACTAGAGTCTTTGACCCGTATAAGATGATAGACACACCCCTAGGATAATATTTTTCTTGTTGTAAGGTATGCAATTAACTGACCCTTAAGAACTGTAGTACAACCCCTCCCTTCAAGGACTGGTTTATTTGGAAACTAAAAATGAATGATTTTGTTTCTACAGTCAACTGAGGCATAGCATGAATGGGGCCAATCCATGCCGAGAATGACATCAAAATCTGTCATCTCTTATTCTATTAAGTCTGCTAAAGTGACTCTTTGAGATATCATAATCGGACAGTTCCTGTATACCCGTCAGGCTATGATAGACTGACCCACTGGGGTAGAGACGTCGACTGCTATGTAGGGAGTTACAAAAGATAGAGAAGCTCCTGGATCTAATAAGGCATAAATATGTAAATGCAAGATCTGTAACGTATCAGTGACCACATCATGAGAATTTTACTGATCTTGACTGGACGGAAGTGCATATAGCCTATTTGGGCGCTGCCGACTGGTGGCACTGGAAGAGGCACCCTGCTGATTCGAGCGACCGAACTGAGCTGAAGGATGATTATACTAATCCTAAGAACCTAAATGAAGACAATCTCTGACTCTGTGGCCTGGCTTGCCATACCCAAAACAAACATCACTGCCAACTCTGCAGACACCCTGGTGGTTCTTGCCACATTACTGACATAGAGGATTTATTCGAGCACTGCTGGCACTACCCTGAGATTTAGAGCCTGGTGCCATATCTTTGTTACTATTTTTGAACTTAGGGACTGGAGCATTGGCTGAGGATGGAGCTGGAACTGAAGACTTTGGGCAAAACTAGTAATGATTACCGCCCACTGACTTAGGCTGATTGAAATTGAAGCTACCTGTTCTAGTTCTCTTGTTCTGTCTCTCTCTCTCTCTGATCTTAGCCTCTTCTATCTACTGAGCATGGATTATGAGCCTGGATATGTCCATCTCCTTAATCAACATCGCTGTTCTGCACTCCTTAAGCACATTATCTGACACCCCAGATACGAACTTGCTCATTCTAGACCCATTATCTGCCACTACATAGGGAGCATACCTGGCTAACTGAGTAAACTTGAGGGAATACTCTTTCACACTTATGCTGCCTTGCCCAAGGTTGATGAACTCTAACACCTTGGCATTTATCAACTTTAAGGGAAAGAATCTATCTAGGAAGGCAGTAGCAAACTCTTCCCACTTTAAGGGTTCTACATCTGTGCCCCCGTCTACCTTCCACAACTTAAATCACTTTTGGGCTACATCTTGTAGCTGATAGGCAGCTAGCTCAACACTTTCACTAGAAATCACTCCCATAATATTTGTGACTTTCTGAACCTGATCGAGGAACTCTTGTGGATCCTCTTCTGAATTAGATCCTGAGAATAGGGGATGATTCATTCGAGTGAAGTCCCAAATCCTGGCTGCAGCAGTATTAGCCACTGGGTTCTGGCCGTTCATTTTGAGATACTACTGAATTAGCTAGAGTAGTGAATGCAGCTCTAAATAAACCTGCTCGTCCAGGGGATCTACCTAAACGAACTGAAGGGATGACTGATTTATGGTCCTTTTTTTGTTAGTCTTTTTGGGAGGCATATTCTGTAAACAAAAGAATGAAACGGATTAGGCTGAGCGTTTAACTTGAGCTCATGATCACTCGCACGACATGAATACTGAAAAAAGGGAAATTATTCCTAAAAACATCTCATAGCCTCCTGTCCATAAGTATGGCGCGCTACACATCCATGCACAAGACTTTACTAGATGCAGCTTTAAGACTTCCTAGGACACTGTTGAACCTTAGACTCTGATACTAAGTTTGTAACACCCCAAGTCTGTACCTCGGATGCTACACGGTGCTTACGACCCCGAAGGACCATAAGCTAACCCATGACTGATATCTGTTGTGAGCACTGAATAATATACTATAATAAATACAAAAAATAGGCTAAAATGCCATAAGGTTCAAAATCTATAAATACTGAATAAGTGTATCAACTGAAATAATAATTTGTAAAACTGAATATTATCTGAAACTAGTCTAAAAAGCCTCTAACTAAAACTATCTGAAAGTGGAGTTAATGGGACAATCCCCCAACTAACTCCATCTACTGAAATCTTGAGTCTACAGAAATAATAAAATAAAACAATATCCTCGAATAATGAGGACTCACTGCTAAATCTATTGCTGGCTAAATCTGAATCTGTCTATGTGCGATCGGGAACCTGAGCGTCCGAACCTATGATATCAGACATCATAGCACAAAGAAAGAGTATGCGTAACTACATGGAATAACTGGTATGCTAGATGAGGTTAGGTTGAATACAAGGGTTCATATGCATGAACAACAACTGACTGAATGAAATAGAGTAACTGAACATGAGAGTACATCAGTACTGATACTACTGTAAGTACTAAGTATGAAATCTGTGCATATACATATATATATATATATACTGTAACTGAGCTTTTCTAAAGCTAAATACTGAGTTCTGATAACTGAGTAACTGATATATGAAGTTACTGATAACTGATTGACTGTATTTGACAGTCTTGATTATGTAAAACTGAATTGAGTTCTTTTCTGAAGACTGAGATTGAAACTGTGGGAGCTAATCATCTAACCGACATGGCCCAAATAAGATAAGATAACTGAGTTGGGGTCCAATCGGTAACCCCAATTGGAAGAGTGTTAGTACTGTGCCACGGGTAAAGACAAGCTGAGAGATACCCTCATCTAGCAGGTACTCTAATAAGAATGGTAGAACCATCAAATGACAGGTTAAAATACCCCATCAACCCTTTACTGACAGGTTTGATGTCTTAAACTACATTGGCTACGTAGTTCTGGAACGCAAGGATTGCTTCTAAGGATCACAACCTCTATTGGAAGGTGATTCCCCTTCCTTGGGTTCACTCGGTGCTGAATCCTACTCCTGACTGCACGACATTAAACAGATTATACTGAACTGAACTAGACTGCTACTGAGTTTACTGAGTTTTCCTAAGTTCTGTAACTGACTGAGTTCTACTGAGTTCTGTAACTGACTGAGAGTACTACTGATCAAGACATGACTGATACTATTCTGTATTTGACACTGGCTCTAGGTAAGCAGCTAAATTATCGGATATTAAATACCCCCAGGACTCAATAGCATGAAAAGTAAAGTATCACATGATCTTGAATAACATAACAATATTCACTTGTTCATAGTTCATCCATAAAGACATTTTATCAAACACTTGTAAGACATAACCTTGTACATGATTTGGGACCACATAATGATATGTTATGATTCCACTATCTACTTCACATAGGCATTTTAGCAAACACTTGGGGAGCATGGAATATTTCACATAATAATGGTTAACACATGAACATCATAATTAACTACTAAATTTTAATTCCAAGGGTTTAGCATGCAATTCATATAATCCATCACACAATTATCTTAATTTCATGGAAACTCATAATTAAACATGAATTGGATCCCAATTTCTAGCATGAACATAAACACATTCAATTCCAAGCATAGAAGTCATAAATCATAAATCTTGAAGTTTACAAAAGGATTCTTGGACTCTATGGGTGAAAGGAACCCATAGATGAGCACCTAACATACCTTGGAATATTTGTTCTTGAAGGTTCTTGGAGTAATTTTTGAGATTGATCTTGATTTCTTGGATCTAGGGTTTACTTGATTGAGAGAGAATGCTTTGATTTTGGGGAAAGATTGAATAATAATGATTTTAAAAGATTTTTAGGGCTTACATCCCACACCTGGACGTGTTAAAATCATGGGAAAATACCAATTTGACCCTGGACGTCACTTTTAATTTTTGAGAAATTTTCCTGACCCGAACCCCTGGCACGACGCGGTGCTATCACACCGTGTCACTGGAAATTGACATCTGAGAATTTTGACCTTGGCGCGACGCACCATGATCGCATGACCTTACTGGAATTGGACAATTATAAATTTGGATGGTGTCGCGATGCACCAATATCGCGGAGAAACACTGGAAATTAACAATCGCCATTTTGACACACGCCGTGATGCGTTACTGGCTTGAATGACGGTATTTAACGATTGAAACTTAAAATAGCCATAACTTCTTACCCGATTATCGAATTTAGGTGAATTTTATATCGTTGGAAAGCTAATTCAATTTTCTATGTAATGGCAGGCTCTAAACTGAAAATTACTGATAATTTCAAATTTTTTATATTAGATAACTCATGGACTGAGAGTTAATTTAGGCTAAGGAAGTACGGGGTATTACAATAAGCTTGTACATATACTAGCATGTCATGATTGCATCATTTAATTCACATGGACATTCTATAAAGCACTTGAGGAGCACAACTTAATGCACATAATCATGGATAACATATAAACATTACAACTAGAATGCCCAAACTTGAAAATTCATGGGTTCAACATGCAATTCATATAATTCTCCATAAATACTATTTTATTTTCAGGAATCTTATCATAATCAAGGATTGAAAACCAAATTAACATCATAGATATACGTACAATCAATTTCAATTATTGGAATCATGAATCTATAACTTGTAATTTAAAAAGAGGTTCTTGGGCTTTATGGGTGAAAGAAACCCATGAATGAACACCTAACATACCTGAGTTGATTAATCCTTGAAGGTTCCTGGTGAAATTCTTTAGGATTTACCTTGATTCTTGAAGCTAGGGTTTTTGCCTCTTTGAGAGAGAATATTTTATTCTTGAGAGAAAGTGAAGAAAATAATGAAATGTTAGGTTATTTAGGGTATAAATTTCATGTTTAAGACTGATCTAGGTCATGAAAAAAGACCCTATTACCCTTGAAAAGTTTTTAATTTTCATCACTGAAAACCTCAATTTTGGGCCCTGTCACGACGCGGTACAATCGCGTCGGGACACTGAAAAGTGGACAACTAGGAACTGGGCTAATGGCGCGACACGACATCATCGCGGTGCCTCACTAGATGGGAAAATGGGCCTTGGCGCAACGCACCATTATCGCAGAGCAACACTGGAAAGTGACAATTGGGAAATTGGCTGGTGGCGCGATGTAGTGGTATCATGTTGGCTCACTGGAAAATGACCATTGGCATTTGGCTGGTCTCCGCGATGCGCTAGGTGCCAATTTGGCACACTATTTTACAAAAATGGCTCTAACTCTTTGCCCGGGTATCGGATTTGGGCGTATTTTGTATCATTGAAAAGATGACTAAATTTCCTATGCATTGATAAGCTATAAACTGAAAAATACTGAGTATTTAGAAAATTTTATATAGGATAACTCATGTACTGAGAGCTAAAATGAGCTAAGGAAATACGGGGTATTACAAACTGATACTGGAAGTCTGAATCATAACTAGCAGTCTGACAAGCCTCTACTACTAAGAACTAGAGAGTCATTGGGACAAACCCCCAAGTGAGTTGAACTAAACTAAAACAACCAATCAAACACTACGAAAGCTGAAAATCTAAATAAATGGATCCTTGAACCATGAGGACTCACCAACTGTTCGGATGTAGATGGAGATGCCCGAAATCACTCACGCTGCTGAGACTAAGCACCTGAACCTACATTATTAAAAAATGTAGCACATAGACATATATGTGGATCAGTACTTTGAGAATGTACTGAGTATGTGGGGGTGAATGTATAAGTAAAATAATATCTCAATGTTATCAAAATTCATAAAATATGCATGCTAAACGTAATGACTAACATTGGCTTGAAAATATGAAAGCTGAAATTCATAAATCATAGATAAAAAGGTATAATGTGTAAATCTCATGAGTCATCACACTTAGTTCTAAAAGCTGTACTTGTCTTCTATCTTTAAATCATGCCAACTAAGTGTGGAAAAGACTCACTTTTATATTTGAAAATTGGAAATTGAAGTGTCATGAATAATATTTGATGTATAGAGAATCTGAATAAAACTGTGAGCCTTCACACTTAGTTCTAAAGTTTTCTGTTATGATTACTCTTTTATGTATGGAGGTTCTTCTAAACGACATACACTATGTGAGCTATTGTAGTGTCCAACATCTAGTTCTCCTAAGGGAAAAATCTCATGTTGGGGAGAGGTGTTAAAATCTTGCCAAGGAGTACAAACTAAGCTAAGTGATCACATCTGAAACTGTCATCCTATAAAAATGAAATAAATCTGAAACTGTACCTATGTTGGCTTATAATTCTGGGAAAGTAGGATGCGCTAAGCCCACACTTTCCGCTTATTGCTAAATACTACTCCCTTTAATCTATATGCTCATTCTGTAGGAAATCCACTTTAAATGACATAATTTTTAATACTGAAATCAAATTGTGCATATGTATGTTTAAAACTAAAATTTAAGCTATAAGTGGATTTCATATCGTTAGCGAAAGATCAAATCTTTATTCAAAGATGATTATAAGCATAGCATGGGATGCTTAAAAGTATAATTTCTTAGATTATCAATATTAAGCTAGGGATCAATAACCCATATTTCAAACTCAAGGAAAAATCATCATGAATCATAATCAATAGATAAAATCATGGGATTTTTTCACAACTCTAGTTATAATAATGAGATTCAATTCTCAATATATGCAAAACAAGCCAAACGTATGTGCAAATAAAAATAAAGATGCAATTCATCATTCAAATATCTTCTAATAGCATAATCTTTGAATAATAATCATTGGGTATGAACCCTACATTGACATTCATGTATACTCATGTAAATTCATGTGAAAACATAATTAAAAGCAACTTTTGGGCACAAGGGTAGAAGGATTACCCTTGTTCATAACCCCACGTACCTTAATTGATGAACTAGATAAAGAGACTTGGACTTTGAGTTCCAATTTATGCTCTTGAAGATTGATTCTTGAATATCTTGAATTGGGAGCCTTGAATTTTGAGTTTTATTGGAAAAAAGAATGGTGTGAATTGGAGGTTCTTAGAGTTGAATGTTGAAGCCTAGGGTTTTCTTTGAGAAGTATTTGATGAATAATGAGCATATTTCGCTCAATAATATGTTTAATCGTCTGCTTTATTGATTTGGGGTGTATGAAAAACACTAAGTTGCCCTTGGAATTTAAAATTTGAAATTGGAACGCTGATTAAGGCCTCACTGCGATGCGGTGAGTGGGTCATCGCAATACCCACCGCAACATGGTGGAATCGTAGTGACTCTCTGGATTTTGACAATTGTCAATTTAAGCTTCACCGCGATGCGGTGCAATCATGGTGAGTTACTGGAACTTGACATCTGCTGATTTGGCCTCCACCTCGATGCGGTGTCCTCCTCACCGCGACGCGGTGGAATCGCGCTGAGCTACTATTTTGCCAATCCAAATATGATTCCTCCCTCGTCCAAAAAATTTGAAACTTACCCGAGACATGCTACTTACACCCCTGAATATAATTCAACTCAGAATTTATTATCTCGGAGCTCGGAAGGTCTACTTAAAAATCTTCAAAGTTAGAAGGGAGTCAAAATGACTAAGTCCCTCAACTCTTAGCTTTATTTTCAAATTCTAGGCATTATAGGCATATACTAAGGGCTGAACTGAGCTAGAAATGTATGGGGTATTATAATATCTCCCCCTTGGGAACATTTGTCCTCGAATGAGACTAATTAAACTGAGGATTCTGACGAACTGAGACTGTAAACTGGCATGCATAACTGAATGAATGACTAAAATGATTTGCAATTGCAAGAATTATTAAGAGAATGACTATATAAAGCTGAAATTAGGAATGGAAAAGAGATGATCTGAGAAAACTCGTTACCTTGAAATGAATCTAAATTTGTTGCGAAAAGATGATGGTTCTTGGTCCACATATCCGCTTCTGCTTCCTAAGTGGCTCCCTCAACGGACTGGTTCCAACAAAGAACTTTGACCAAGGGAACTTCTTTGTTCCTTAGTCTACAAATCTGGCGATCAAGGATCTCAACTAGAATCTCTTCATAAGAGAGGCTATCATGAATATCCGTACTTTCTAAGTGTACTACAACAACTAAGTCGCCAATACACTTTTTTGAAAAGGACACATGGAACATAGGGTGAACAGATGACAAGTCTGCAAGAAACTCAAGCTCATATGATTCTTTTCCAACATGATGCAATATCCTAAAAGGACCAACATATCGGGGACTAAGCTTTCCCTTTTTGCCAAATGTCTTCACCCCCTTCATGGGTGAAACTTTTAAGTAAACCAGTCATCAACTTCGAACTCAAGATCCCTTCTCCTGACATCTGCATAAGATTTCTGATGACTCTGAGCTATTTTCAACCTTTCTCTAATTAATTGGACTTTCTCCATAGCTTCGAATACCACATCTGATCCTATCAATGCGGCCTCACCCATTTTAAACCGACCAATAGGTGACCTATATCTCCTCCCATAAAGAGACTCAAATGGGGCCATCTGAATGCTCTCATGGTAACTGTTATTGTAGGCAAACCCGATCAATGGAAAATGCTCATCCTAACTATCCTTGAAATCAAGCACACATGAGCTCAACATATCTTCTAGATTCTAAATGGTCCTTTCTGCCCGACCATCTGTCTGTGGATGAAAAGCTGAACTAAGATGAACTTGAGTACCAAGACCCTTCTGAAAGGATTTCCAAAAGTGAGAGGTGAATTGAGTACCCCTATCTGAAATGATAGACGAAGGAACTCCATGCAATCTAACCAACTCTATAATATACAACTTAACATAATCTTTAGCTAAGTAGGACGTATGAACTAGCAGGAAATGGGCTGATTTGGTCAACCTGTCTACAATAACCCATATCGAATCATGCTGATGACGCGAATGAGGTAACCCAATTTCAAAATTCATGTTCACTTATTCCCACTTCTAAGTGGGGATACTAAAATCTTGCAAGGTGCCACCAGGCCTTTGGTGCTCCACCTTAACCTATTGACAAATTGAACACTTATCTACGAATACCACTCCACCAATAGATTTCTCGCAAATCTTAGTACATCTTAGTAGCACGAGGGTGAATAGAGTAACACATACCATGCGCTTTTTCCATAATCCGTTGCCTTAAATCATCAACGTATGGTACACATAACCTATTCTGGTATCTCAACATACCATCTCCCTTTTTGGAGAAAATCTTAACCTTCTGATCACTAACCGACTCTTTCAACTTAACTAGAATGGGATCCTGATCTTGTTTCTCCTTTACCTCCAAAACCAAAGAAGATTCTGTACCACTCTGGACCCAAATATTACCCTCATACGAATCAACTAAACAAACGCCCAACCTAGCCAACTGATGAAATTCTCATACTAGGTCTTTCTTATCACCCTCTACATGAGCAACACTACCTTAGACAGTCTATTAAGGGTGTCTTCCACAACATTGGCCTTTCTCGGATGATACAAAACACTAATGCCATAATTTTTCAACAATTTTGACCACCTTCTCTGACAGAGATTTAACTCTCTCTGAGAAAACACATACTGCAAACTTTTGAGGTCCGTAAACACATCAACATGTACCCTATAGAGATAATGTCTCCATATTTTCAAAGAAAATACAACAGCAGCTAATTCAAGATCATGAGTAAGGTAGTTCTTTTCGTGAGACTTAAGCTATCTAGAGGCATATGCTATGACCTTACCTCTCTGCATCAAAACACAACCCAAAACAACTCTAGAAGCATCATAATAGACAACAAATCCACCTGTACCATCAGGTAATGATAAGACTGGGTCTGAAGTGAGTCGAGCTTTCAACTCCTGGAAACTCTTCTCATAAGAATCTGACCATTGAAACTTAACTTTCTCTTGAGTTAATTTGGTCATGGGAAATGCAATGGACGAAAACCCCTTAACAAACCGTCTATAATAGCCATCTAACCCCAAGAAACTTCTAATGTCTGATGGAAAAATAGGTCTAGGCTAGTTTCTCACTTCTTTGGTATTTTAGGGATCAACTCTAATGCCGTCACTGGAAATAATATGACCGAGGAAAGCTACTGACCTTAGCCAAAATTTACACTTGTTGAATTTGGCGAACAACTAGTGATATCTAAGATTTTACAATACTATTCTGAGATGGTCTACATGGTCAACCTCACTATGGGAATAGACAAGGATATCATCGATAAACACTATGAAAAATATGTCTAGGTACTATTTGAAAACTCGATTCATCAAGTCCATGAAGGCTGCTGAGGCATTTGTTAGCCCGAAATACATGACTAGGAATTCAAAATGACCATAACAGGTTCTGAAAGATATCTTCGAGATATCACAATCCCTTACCTTTCTAGTTTTAAGATAGGATATGAAGTGACTCTTGGGAGACACTGAATTACCTTTCCACTCAAAGACTGGCTCATCTGGAAACTGAAACTTCACCACTCGGGTGCAACAGTCTATGGATATATAATAAGAATGGAGCCAATTCATACCAAGAATAAGGTCAAAGTCGACCATATCTAGCTCTATTAAATCCGCCAACATGATTTTATGAAAAATAAAGATAGGACACTTTCTATAGATGTTCTTGACAACAACTGACTCACCTACTGGGGTAGAAACTAAGAAGGGCTCAGGGATCTATTCAGGACCTATTAAAAAATTTATAGCAACTAGTGGGGTCACATAACATAAATTCGACCTAGGGTATGACAACATATAAACATCAATATGAAAGATACGAAGTATACCAGTAACAACATCTGGTGGATCCTCCTGATCCTGACGGGATGGTAAAGCATCCAACTAATTTTGGCGCTAACCGCCTGATGTGTGAGCAGATGCTAAGACATTTGAGGCTTTTAACTCTAAATAATTGCAAGGTCTTATGCAACTTTTGTCATTTTTGATTGTGTTATCCTTGATTTTGTAGTATAAGCCAAGATGCAAGAGAACCCAAAATAATGGAGGTGAAAATGATGAATTCTGATGCAAATAGCAGGAAAGTGTGCCTGACAAATTTTCTGATAAGTCGTCAGCCCTGTGATAGGCTATCAGAGTTTCCGTCAACCTAGATAGAAAATAGACTTCAACTGAACTAAGTGACAACATCGTGTGATAAGCTGTTAGAAGTGTGATAAGCTATCAGGATTGCCGTCAGGCTTAGGCTGAGAATCAAATTTGGAGTGACAAAGTGATGATATTTCTGATATGTCGTCACATATTTGACAAGCCATTAGGTTTCATCATCAGCCTTAAATAGGAAGTGCCAAAACTGAAGAAGGAGCTGACGACATTTCAGATAAGTCATCAGACTCCTGATAAGGCGTCACAAATGTGGTCACCTGTCCGAGAAAAATACTGCACTATGTGATTTTGTTTCCACAATTAGGCTAAAGAATTTAAATCATAATTTAGGGTTTTCTTATATAAGGAGGGATCTTCACCTTGAACTGGAGGGGGGGACTTGGTCACTTTTTTCTATAGTTTTGGCTCTTAACTTTGATTTCAATTTTTAATTCTTTGACTGGGTTGTGGGATATTCCTCTTTGCTTTATTAGAGAAGCAACTTCTGACTACATATTTTGTAAGTTTAATTACCTTGAGTTATGGATTCAATTGTTGTTATCTTTTTCTATTCCATGTGGAACTAAAACCCACAACTAGGGTTGTGGGATCTATGATGATTTCTCCATTGATTTATAGTTGGTTAGGGTTTGAATGATTGTGGGAAAATCTTGATAATTCTTTTGTATTAATTATTTTATGTTGGTTGCAAACAATAGATCTCACCTTATGTTGAGTTGCTCGAACTGAGAAATAAACGAAAGGTAGTGAATTATCAACAAGGATTTAGGAAGGTTAAGCTCCCATCTAATAGTTAATACTGTAACAAGATTGACCAACTTGAGATAAAATCAGTATGAATAGGAGGGTTTCCTAAGTTTGAGAGAATTAGGAAGCCAAACATCTAGGTAGGTTGAGAAACACTTAGATGAACTATCGAAATTGATAATTTGGTATTTCCCACAAGTCATGAGAACCCAGTACTACAAATATTATTCAATGGAGGATTGATAGTCATAGTGATCACAACCCTAGTTTATCTCTATCATTGATTTGAACCATTGAAATCTTAGTTTGAGTTCTGAAATAAGTTGAACACTTAACCATTGTCTAATTATCCCCATTTTATCTTTTCGTGTCATTTGTTTGAATTTAACTTGTAGCTATAGTTTCAAATTAGTTTAATCGCCACTCACATTGTTCCCTGTGGATTCGACCCTAACTCCAAAGTTGGGTAAATGTATTGACGATGACCGCCTTGCACTAAATTAAAGTGTAAGTTGAGCATTATCAAAAAATGGCGCCGTTGCTGGGGAATAATTTGGCGTATTGATTTGGTTTGGAATTTTAGCCTACTTGCTTGAATTCAAACTTGTAAATATTTGTTTAGTTTATTTTTTTTATTTTCTTTTATTTTTACTTTTGTCAAACCTTTCTTGAGATGTCAACCTGGATAGATATTTTTTTTTAGTGATGACGATGCTTGTGACGATTCTTGTTATTATTATGGGGAACCTTATTTTGAGGCTTGCTGTCCAGATTTACCTAGAAGTCATGGACTAGACCTTCACAATATGATGTGGATACTATCCTACTTACTGTAACTTGGTGTTTGGCTTATGGTCAAAGTGATCATACTGAAGATATGTGTGCTGTCACGATTCAGGCAAACAAATTGATAAAATAAATTTTAGAGAATCAAGAACAGCTGTGGGTAGAGCTAAAGGAGTTACTACTCCCACCATGTTTACAGTGGCTAAATAAAGAAGAATATGATAAGGACATTAGCCAATTTGAGGAGAAAACTCAAGAATTGCAACCACTCAATTGTCATCTTGATCTTGAGACTGACATTGAGAAGGTGAATAAAAGTGAGCGTGTAGTAGATAGTGTAAATTTTGAAGTAAAATTAGTTGGGCCTCACTCGAAGCATTTTTCCACATTATGTTTAGATGATATTTTGTTTGTGGAATCATCTAAAATAGTGATAGAGTGTGAAGATGAGGAACAAGAATCCTATATTCTTTATTTTACACTTGATAAGCAACATAAAAATACACCTCACTTTAAGGACGAGTGGTTTACCACGCTCAATCCATTACTCGACTTCTTAATTTTTATACCACCCCCCTATGATCGAGGCAAGAAGATGGACTCTAACTTGGGGGTGAAATTCATATCCTCAAGGTAGAGGAAAAAACTGAGTTGGGTCGTGCCGCGGTACTAAATTAGGCGCTTCTTGGGAGGCAACCCAAGGTATTTTGTTGTTTGTATTCGTATTATGTGATTGACATCAAATATTCACATCCATGGTGCCACAGGTATGTTTCTGACTCTCTTGTTTTGGTTTGACATATTGGGGACGTTGCATGATTTTACGTTGAGGGTGGGGCTACTTGTGGGAGTTGATGTCCTCTTGGGGTTTTTGTTACCGTGCCTCTTTTCTCCGAAGTCTTGTTCCTTGTAGAGCCAACATGTTTAGGTGTATTGTGATTTGTTGTAACATTTTGTAGTTGACTAGGAGAAATACAAGTACCTTAGGTAGTTAATATGTTTTTGTTGATTTTTGAACACCTCTCCAATGTTCTATTTTATAACTGTGTGATATGCATTTATGTGTGTCCACTGTGCATCTTGTTATGGTATTAGTACTAGTGATATGATAACCATTGCTAAACAATTGCTTGAACCGAATGGGTAGTAGCTTATGATGTACCTTTGAGCCATGTGTGTGTGAGATACTACCTAGTTCCCGTTGTGTATTAAATCCAGAACTTGCTCGGTTGATCTTGCCTTGGTTGTAGGATAGCGGTTAGGAAAGGATCATAGTCCGTTGTTGATATTAGTCCACTTTTAGCCTAAATGACCTTCCCTGTATGCTTAATATCCCTTGATCCTTATTTTGAGCCTGAATTGCCTATTTTTTTATGATACCTATCACCATCCTATTTTTATATCATAATGAACCTGTTTTGGCCCTGGTCCTCCTTGGAAACTGTGCACCTTGACTTAGGCAAATGGCCTAAGTTGGGGGTGGCTATCATAGGGGTGCATGATGTAAAATGAGTATAAAAAAAGGTAGAGTAAAAGAAAAGAATAAAAAGCTGGGTGAGGTGGAAAAGAGCAAGAAAAGAAAAGTGGTGAAAATAAAGAAGTGATTGTAGAAAAGAACCGCACCCATCCTGAATAAGTGTGATCAAGAAAAGAAAAGAGTAGAAAAAGGTAAATGAGTGAGACCCCAAAAGCTAGTGTAGTGCCAAGCAGGCTTAGTCACTTTAAATATCATCGAGTATTATACCAGCCCCTAGCCTACATTACAAGCCAAAGAGAAGACCTATAGTGATCCTAGCTGACCTGTCTAAAGATCATGGCAATGAAAATAAGGGCAAGCCTATGGTATTCGGCATTCATTGATTGGAACTTCATTCTGAGAGTGAGTGTCTTATGATTGTCCCCATGGTTACATATGTGATGTTTGATATAAGTGCAATGGGATTTCTTTGTAGTGAGGGCACACTGGTTAAATTGCTAGTTGTTAACTTGTTTGGACAGTGTAATACTGCTATATGCATGGTTAATGTAGCTGAATTAATGCCATATATTAATTTCTGTATATTTCATTGGTGTTCTTCATTGTTCTTGAATTGACTGACCTTGGAGAGGGTGAAAGTATTTTGAGATGATATGGATGATTGACTGTCAAATGTACTTTGTATTCTCTTAGTTGTGTTGAGTTGCTTGAGGACAAACAATTGTTTTAAGTTGAGGGTGTTGATGTGTGAGCTAATGCTAATATATTTGAGGTTTTTAACTAAGAATAATTACAAAGTCTTAAGCAACTTTTGTCATTTTTGATTGTTTTATGTTTGATTTTGCAGTAGAAGCTATGATGCAAGAGAACCAACAAGGATGGAAGCAAATGAGTTAAAATCTGAAGTAATTTCAAGAGAGGCGTGGCTGACGATATTTCTGATAGGTCGTTAGCCCTGTGATAAGTTATCAGCTTCATCGTCAGCCTCAGATAGAGAATGCACCTGAGTTGAGAGTTGTGATGACATTTTGTGATAAGCCATCAAGGAGCTGATAGGTCGTCAATGTTATCATCAGCCTAAGGCAGAACATGAGGGCTGAGGTAGAGACTTGACGACATTTGTGATAAGTCGTCAAGGAGTTGATAGAACGTCACCGGTTGTCGTCATCTTTAGGAAGCGAGTATCAAAAGCAAAGAGAAGCTGACGACATTTGTGATAAGTCGTTAGCCTCCTGATAGGTTATCACGAATGGTGTCACCTAATCCGAGGAATTGCTGAACTTAATTATTTTGTTTCCATAATTAGGGTGAACTATTTAAAGCATTGTTTAGGATTTTCTTAAGAGTTCCAAACATCTTTTGGAGACACATGTTTTGATATTTTCTGTCTCTAGTTTCTTGACTTGAACAAGCAATTACTTTGAAGAGATTATCATCATTATTTTGGGATAAGTTTATCTTTCAAATCATGAATATAACTAGTTGTTTTGATTATTACATCATGAGCAGCTAAATTCCTTTAACCTGAATTATGGGATCTAGGGGTAAGTCTTGATAAGAAGCTAAGTGTTCAAGATTCGAAAGGTAATAGGACTCCTTGATAATTTTAAGGTTTTAATTATCGTCTATTGGTTGCAAACGATAGATAACACCTGCTTTGATTTGCTTGAGAAAGAAATCAAATATAGTGGGAAGTGAATTATTAACAGGGACTTGGAAGCACTAAAAACTTTCATTTAATAATTGATGTTGTAACAAGGTTGATTAACCTGAGGTAAAATCTGGTCATGAATATAAATTCCCTAAGTCTGAGAGGATTAGGTAATTAAATGCTTAAGTAGGCCGAGAGACATTTAGGCATAACTTCAATAAAGATAACTTGTTGTCCTACCTACTGTGAGAATCTTGAACCACTATTAGCATCTGTCAAGTACCAAAACCCCCAGTGAACATAATTGTGGTTTTTCCATAAACTCTTGATTACGAACACTGTAACTAAAGTGACCAACAATTATTTGTTAATCACCAAAACCTCCATTTTATCTTTTTGTATCATCTGTTTGAATTCAATTTGTAGCTATAGTTTCAAACTAGTTTAATCGCTACTCACATTGTTCCGTATGGATTCAACCCCGACTCCAAAGTTGGGTAAATATATTGATGACGACCGTCTGGGTGGCTATCATAGGGGTGTGTGATGAAAAATGAGTATGAAGAAATGTAGAATAAAAGCAAAGAATAGAAAAAAAAAAGCTGGGTGCGGTTGAAAAAGAAGAAGAAAAGAAAAGTTGTTAAAAAAAGAAAAAATGATTGTCGAAAAGACCTCACCCATCTTGAATGTGCTTTAATCAAGAAAGGAAAAAAAGGGTTAAGAAGTGAGAACCCAAGAGGTTAGTTTAGTGTCAAGGAGGTGTAGTCACTCTAAATGTCCTTGAATATCATACCAACCGCTAGACTACATTACAAGCCAGAAGAAGACCTATAGTGATCCTAACTGACCTATCTGAAAACCTTGGCAATGAATATAAGGGAAAGCCTATTGCATTGGCATACATTGATTGGAACATCATTCTGAGAGTGAGTATCTTTTGATTATCCCTGTACCTACACATGTGATTGCTGATATAAGTGAAGAAGGGATTTCTTTGTTGTGAGGGCACATTGAGTATGTTACTAGTTGCTAACTTGCTTGGGTAGTGTAATATTGATACATGCATGGTTGTTGTTGCTGAATTTTGCCATATCTTAATTTTGGTGTGTTACATGGTTGTTTTCCAATAATAGACATAGTTTCTATTGAATTGATTGACCTTGGAGAAGGTGATGATATTTTGAGATTATATGAGTGATTAGCTGCCAATTGTACTTTGTATCCTCTTAGTTGTATTTTGGTTGTTTGAGGACAAGCAATTATTTTAAGTTGAGGGTGTTGATGTATGAGAAGATGCTAACACATTTGAGGCTTTTAACTATAAATAATTGTAAGGTCTTAAGAAACTTTTGTCGTTTTGGTTTGTGTTATCCTTGATTTTGCAGTATAAGTCAAGATGCAAGAGAACCTAAAATAATGGAGGTAAAAAAGATGAATTCTGATGCAAATAGCAGGAAAGTGTGGATGATGACATTTCTGATAAGTCGTCATCCCTGTGATAGGCTATCAGAGTTGACGTCAACTTAGACAGAAAATAAACTTTAGCTGAACTAAGTGACAACATCATGTGATAAGCCATCAGGATTGTCGTCAGGCTTAGGCCGAGAATCAGATTTGGAGTGACAAAGTGACAATATTTTTGATATGTCATCACATATCTGATAAGCCATCAGGTTTCATCGTCATCCTTAAACAAGAAGTTCCAAAACTGAAGAAGGAGCTGACGACATTTCTGACAAGTCGTCAGACTCTTGATAAGGCTTCACAAATGTCGTCACCTATCCGAGAAAAATACCGCACTCTGTGATTTTGTTTCCATAATTAGGCTGAAGTATTTAAAGCATAATTTAGGGCTTTCTTATATAAGGAGGGATCTGCACCTTGAACTGGAGGGGGGGACTTGGTCACTTTTCTCTGTAGTTTTGGCTCTTAACTTTGATTTCAATTTTCAATTATTTGACTGAGTTGTGGGATATTCCTTTTGGATTTATTAGAGAATCAACTTTTGACTACATATTTTGTAAGTTTAATTACCTTGAGTTATAGATTCAATTGTTGTTATCTTTTTCTATTCCATGTGGAACTAAAACCCACAACTAGGGTTGTGAGATCTATGATGATTCCTCCGTTGATTTAATAGTTGGCTGGGGTTTGAGTGATTATGGGAACATCTTGATAATTCTTTTGTATTAATTATTTTATGTTGGTTGTAAACAATAGATCTCACCTTATGTTGAGTTGCTCGAACTGAGAAATAAACGAAAGGTAGTGAATTATCAACAAGGATTTGAGAAGGTTAAGCTCCCATCTAATAGTTAATGCTGTAACAAGATTGACCAACTTGAGATAAAATCAGTATGAATAGGAGGGTTTCCTAAGTTTGAGAGAATTAGGACGTCAAACATCTAGGTAGGTTGAGAAACACTTAGATGAACTGTCGAAATTGATAATTTGGTGTTTCCCACAAGTCATAAGAACCCAGTACTACAGTTATTATTCAATGGAGGATTAATAGTCATAGTGATCACAACCCTAGTTTCTCTCTATCATTGATTTGAACCATTGAAATCTTAGGTTTGAGTTCTGAAACAAGTTGAACACTTAACCATTGTCTAATTATCCCCATTTTATCTTTTCGTGTCATTTGTTTGAATTTAACTTGTAGCTATAGTTTCAAATTAGTTTAATCGCCACTCACATTGTTTCCTGTGGATTCTACCCTGACTCCAAAGTTGGGTAAATATATTGACGACGATCGCCTTGCACTAAATTAAAGTGTAAGTTGAGCGTTATCACCACCATCGGTACTAGATGATACACCCCGAGGATGGGCTGGGCGACCTAAAAAAGCTGGTGCACTAGTAGCCTGAGTCTAGGGACGAACATCCCTGCTTCCTTTCTTTGCATATGGGGCCCTCTTTGATTCAGTGACCCATCTTGCCACATCCAAAAGACCCTTTTTGCCCCAACAAACACTCACCAAGGTGATTCTTACCACATCTAGCACATGTAGGATAACTGGGTCTTCCACCCATACTATTCTGAGACCTGGACATAGAAGTCTTACCCCGTTGCTCCTACTTAGTTCTGGGTGCAGAAGCACTGGCCCGCTAACAATTTCCCCTACAAATCTTGACTGACCATACTCAAACTACCCAGTTTGAGCCTTTTTATTTCCTCTATATCTTCCCTTCAACTTTTCTTCCTCAATCTGTTAGGCATAAGTCATCAATATAGCAAGATCCATATCTCCAATAAGCATGGAAGTCCTACACTCCTTGACTACCAATCCAGACACTCCGGTAACAAACTTACTCATACTAGATCTAGTGTCAGCTATCAACTCAGGAGCATACTTTGATAAGTAGTTGAACTTAAGGTAGTACTCCTTCACTGTCATTGAGCCCTGCCTCAGGTTCATGAACTCCTTAATCTTTGCTTCTCGTAACTCATGCGGAAAGAACCTATCTACAAACGCATCCTAAAACACCTGCCAACTCATGAGGGCTGCATTCTTACCCCTACCTTTCTTCCACATAACAACCCAATCATAAGCAACATCCTTCAGCCTATAAGAAGCCAACTCTACACTCTTCTCTTCAGTAATATGCATAACTTGGGCGACCTTTTTCACATCTTCAGAAACAACTGTGGGTCCTCACCAACCTTTTACCCAAAGAACTCAGGCGAATTCATTCTCATAAAGTCATGAAGTTTGGATGCAGCTAAATCAGCCTCTTGCTAAATTAGCCTCTTGCTAAATCAGTCTCCAAGTTGATTATAAACATATCATGGGATGCCTAAAAGCATAATTTCTTGGATTATCAATATCAAGGTAGGTCTCAATAACCCATATTTCAAACTCAAGGAAAAATCTTCATGAATCATAATCAGTAGACAAAATCAAGGGATTTTTGCACAATTCTAGTTATAATAATGAGATTCAATTCTCAATATATGCAAAATAAGCCAAACGTATATGCAAATAAAAATAGAGATGCAATTCATTATTCAAATCTCTTCTAATAGCATAATCTTTGAATAATAATCATTGGATATGAACCCTAAATTGAAATTCATGTATAGTCATGTAAATTCATGTGCAAACATAATTAAAAATAGGTTTGGGCACAAGGGTGGAAGGATTACCCTTGTTCATAACCCCACATACCTTAACTGATGAACTAGAAGAAGAGACTTGGACTTTGAGTTCCTATTTATGCTCTGGAAGATTTATTCTTGAATATCTTGAATTAGGAACCTTGAATTTTGAGTTTTATTGAAAAAAATGGTGGGAATTGGAGATTCTTGGAGTTGAATATTGAAGCCTAGGATTTTCTTTGAGAAGGATTTGATGGATAATGAGCATATTTTGCTAAATAATATGTTTAATCATATGTTTTCATGATTTGGGGGTGTAGGAAAAAGACTAAGTTACCCTTGGGATTTAAAATTCAGAACTAGAATTCTTATTAAGGCCTCACCGCGATACCCACCGTGACGCGGTGGAATCGCGGTGACTTATCAAATTTTGAAAATTGTCGATTTGAACTTCACCGCGACATGGTGTAATTGCGGAGAGCTACTGTAACTTGACATCTACTGATTTGGCCTCCACTGCGACGTGGTGGCCTCCTCACCGGGTTACTCACCGCGATGCGGTGGAATCGCGGTGAGCTACTATTTTGCCAATCCAAATGTTATCCATCCCTCATTTGAAAAATCCGAAGCTTACATGAGACATGCTACTTACACCCCTAAATATAATTCAACTCAGAATTCATTATCCTAGAGCCCGGAAGGTCGACTTAAAAATCTTTGAAGTTGGAAGGGAGTCAAAATGACTAAGTCTCTTAACTCTTATCTTTATTTTCAGGTTCTAGGCATTATAGACATATACTAAGGGCTGAACTGAGCTATAAATGTACGGGGTATTACAAATAAAGTCATACATATTAAACAAATAAATAGGTTTCCTATTTTTCCTTAAAAATTAGGTGGCAACTCTGTACAAAATCAATTCTTTTTTAGTCCATAATGTCGTACTTGTTTTGACCTTTGGTAAAAATAGGGTATGACAGTTTGGCGACTCTGCTGGGGATGAAGTCAAGGATCTAACCATTACAGATTTAGGTAAATAGTTATGTTTTTATATTTAATTGTTTCATACTATTTGTCTTGATTTATTTTGTTATGTGGCATAAATTATTTATTTATTATTATTTTGTATAGATTATTTATTTATTTATCGCTTTATTAAATTGGCATTCTGTTCATATTTCCTATGAAAAACTGACACTCACACACATTGTACACTCGGATTGTACATTGTACTTTCCCAAATTCTTTCAAATTACCTCATTTTAGAGAGTCGGCACATACGTGGGGTGGACGGGAGTTTTACATCGGTGGGACCACATGTCTTCTCATATAGGAAATACTATCTACCCACTCTTAGTTAACATAGGATAGAGCTATAATACTTTTTTAGGTTCATACATGTTCGAAGGATTCACGGTCCAAATGACAACATTATCATAATTTCTGTACATATTTGAAGGATGAATGTGCATATATATATATATATATATATATATATTAACGATTTATTATAAATTGGTTATACTTTATAGGGAAGGTGTCATCTAACTTTTGCTTTACATAGTGGATCAGTTCAAAGATGCACCTTGGCGACATCGCCACTAGCTGCGTATAGGTTTGAACTACATTTTCAACTGATTCTTGTTTTCAGAAGATACATAGGCAACCCTGTATTAGGATTCAATCTCATCACCATTTTAGAATAATTTCTCCGATATTCAAAATTGGGGCAATTTTCTGGAACAGTTCATAAATGTTCTCTAAAAATCTTCAAGAGCACAAATCAATAGCTCCTCAGAACCCAAATCTCAATGATATTAGTGCCTAGTAGTCCTACCTCCAAATCCTCACCTGATTTTTATGCAAGAATACCTAGCTTCTTTTTTTCAAATGTAGTAAACCATTAAATTTATGATGTATCGATCCTCACTTTTAAAATTAAGAATTCAATATTTTTTCAGTTAGAGAAAATGGTAAAAAAAAAAAACCAACCTTTTGCCCAAATCCTAACTACACAGCTATACTTTGTGGGAGTCCTATTACCCCCTGAACATTTTAAAAATAGAATATATACCCGTCTAAAAGCTCATACTAAGATTTTGTTTCAAGTAGTGACCTGCACGCGCTGCCACGTCATGCCACGTGATATTACTTTTTTTAATATAAAAGTTGATTACTTTTATTTAGTTGTGTTGTTAAAGTCAAGAAGTAAAGAGAGAAACTATCAAAATATATTGTCCCCCAAACTCAAGGTGTCGACCTTGTGCGGACTAATAATAATAATAATAATAATAATAATAACAATAATAATAATAATAATAATAATGTCTAAAAAACCCTAAAATGAAGCTTTAAATAGTTTACCCTAAATAAGGAAACAAATTGATAAAAATAAAAAATCCTTCGGATTAGCCGACGACATTTGTGATAGCTTATCAGGAAGCTGACGACTTATCACAAATGTCGTTAGCTTCTTCTTCAGTTTTAGCTCTTCATGCTTTAGGCTGACGACATTCTTGATAAATTATCTGACCCTTGATGGCTTATCACAAAATGTCGTCACAACTTTCACTTTAGGCCAATTCTCTGTCTACTGATGACGACCAACCTAATAGCTTATCTCAGGGATGATGACTTATCACAAATGTCGTCAGCCACACTTGTCTTCAGATTTCTTCAATTTTCAACTTCTTTGCTTCATTTCATGTTGGTTCTCTATCATATCAGCTTGAACTGCAAAATCAAACATAAACTAATCAAAAATAACTAAAGTTTCTCAAGACCTTGCAATTATTTAGAGTTAAAAGCCTCAAATGTGTTAGCATATGCTCACACATCAACACCCCCAACTTAAAACAATTGCTTTTCCTCAAGCAACCAAAACATAATTAAGAGAATACAAAGTACAATTTGGTAGCTAACTACTCATACTAGTTCAGAATAATTTCACCATCTCCAAGGTCAGTCAATTTAAAACTCACTGTTGATGTTTTGAATAACAACCATGCAACTCACAAGCATCAAGATACGGCAAAAATTCAGCAATAACAATCATGCCATACCAAGATCACACTATCTGAACAAGTCAGTGACTTAGCAACATACCCAATATGCCTTCACAACAAAGAAATCCCTTTTTACTTATATCAGAATTCACATACATAAACATAGGGATAATCACAAGTCTCACTTTCAGAATGAAGTTCCAAACACTGCATGTCAAATGCCATAGGCTTTCCCTTATAGTCAGTACCCAAATCTTCAAGTAGGTCAGTTAAGATCACTTTAGGGCTTTTCTTAGGCTTGTAATGTAGGCTAGGGGCTGGTATGATATTCATGGATATTTAAAGTGACTAAGTCTCCTTGAAACTACACTAGCTTTTTGGGGTTTCACTCATTAGCCTTTTCCGCTCTTCTCTTTTCTTGATCACAATTATTTAGGATGGGTGCAGTCTTTTCTCAATTACATTTTTTTCACAACTTTTTTTTTCTTGCTCTTTTCTACCGCACTTAACTTTTTATTCTTTTCTTTTACTCTACCATTCTTCCTACTCATTTTACATCACGCACCCCTATGATAGCCACCCTCAACTTAGGCCATTTTCTTAATTCAAGGTGCACAATGTCCAAGGCGGACTAGGGCAAAATAGGTTCATTATGATATAAACTGAAAAAGTGACAGGTGTCATAAAAAGAAATAGGCTAATCAGGCTCAAAGCAGGGATCAAGGGATATTCTACATACAGAGAAGGTTATTTAGGCTAAAAGTGAGCTAATATCAAAATGTCATATGATCCTTTCCTAGCCCCTATCCTTCAACCAAGGTAAGACTAACCGGGAAAGTTCTGAATTTCAACATACAACGGGAACTGAGTAAGATCTCACACGCACTTGGCACACAAGTATATCACAAGCTACTACTCATTCAGTTTATGCAGCTGTTTAGCAATGATTACTGCATCACTAAAACTAATGCCATACAAAGATGCACAGTGGTCACAATCAGATGCAATTCACACAGTTAAATACTCAGTCCATTGGAGAGGTGCTCAAAAATCACAAAAACATGTTAACTTCCTAAGGTACTTGTATTTCTCCTAGTCAACTACAATATTTTACAACAAATCACAATACGCCTAAACATGCCGGCTCTACTAGGAACAAGACTCCGGGAAAAAGAGGTACAGCAACAAAAATACCAAGAGGACATCAACACCCACAAGTAGTCCCACCCTCAACTTATAATCATACATTATCCCCAATGCGTCAAACCAAAACAAGAGAATCAGAAACATACTTGTGGTACCATGGGTGCAAAGATCTGATGTCAATCACATAATACGAATACAAACAACAAAATACCTTGGGTTGCCTCCCAAGAAGAGCCTAATTTAGTGTTGCGGCACGACATCATTCAGTCATCCTTTATCCCTCCCCTTATACGATTTGAATTGTCGGCCCATTTTTTGATCTTTACTCCTTTTAAGTCCATTGGGAAAAGGTGAGAGCATGATAAGAAATGTTCTATCATGCCACTTCGAAGACTTGAACTGCTTACCCAATTTTGCAACAAACTTTTATGTAGGCTCATTGGGAAGTAGTGCAGATCTTAAAAAGCCACTAAATGGACATCGATCTTTAGGCTTCTTGGCTTTTACGATTGGGGTTGTGGTATACCCTGTTGGAAAGATAAACTCCAAAATGTAAAAATTTTCCTCCTCATTTTCAAAATTCATCATTTGCTTGGGTGATTCGACTTTCATCACATCCACCAGGCATAATATTGAAAAGTGGTTAGAATGAGGACTAACTCTTACTTCCGGAGTAGCATCCCTATTAGTATCTTTACCTCAAAATGGACTAGAGTCTTCACAAGGATTGCGCTTGATTTCTTCTTTTGTCTCTAGCACCATTTCCTCAATCTTGGTACCACCCCTCATGGTTGGTTTGGTTGGGAAATCCCCAAGGGTTGATCAACATCAAGCTCATCATCAGTATAGGATTCCTGCTCCTCATATTCACACTCTTCGATCAGTCTAAATGATTCCACAGACAAGATATCATCTAAACATAATGTAGAAGAGTGCCTTAGATGATTGACCTAGATATCCATCTCCCCTATCCTTTCTCTTTCCTTGTTAAATGCTATAATGTCTTGACGTATATCACATATGATATCATTTGTTGTGTCCATACGATCCAACATTAGTTGAAGCATAGCTTCAATGCCACTCTGTCCAGTGCTTCGTTCTTCCTTTTCTTGACCAAAAGACCTACCAAAATCATAAGAAAAACTAGAATTTGGGTTAGCACAATCGGGGGATGGGGCATTTGGGAAATCACTCCAACGTACATCTTGACCACCACATACAGAACAATCATACTCCCAATAGGATGGAGATGGTGCACACATCTCTCTCTGGGGAGCATATCTACAGTCTTGCAAAAAGTGAGGTCCATCACAATATGGACATGGATCATAAGGATAAGATTTTCAACCACCAAGATCATGTTCATTCCATGATACCATAGGAGTAAGTAAACTAAAATAAAAATCTACCGAACATAAAAAATAAAAGTAAACTAAAAACAAATATTTACAAGTTTGAATTCAAGCAAGTAGGCTAAAATTCCAAACCAACTCAATACGCCAAATTGTTCCCCGACAACGGCGCCATTTTTGATAACACTCAACTTACACCTCAATTTAGTGTAAGACGGTCGTCGTCAATATACTTACCCAACTTTGGAGTCGGGGTTGAATCCACAGGAAACAATGTGAGTGACGATTAAATCAATTTAAAACTATAGCTACAAGTTGAATTCAAACGAATAATGCGAAAATATAAAAGCGGGGGCTGTTAATGATAAGGCAATAATTGTTGATCACTCTAGTTTCAGTGTTTGTAAATCAAGAGTTTATGAAATAACCAGAATTATGTTCACTAGGGCTTCCGGTACATGACAGATACTAGAAGTGGTTCAAGATTCTAACTATGGGTAGGATACCAAGCTATCTTTATCGATGTTATGCTTAAATGTCTCTCGACCTACTTAAGCATTTAATTCCCTAATCCTCTCAGACTTAGGGAATTTCTATTTACTGCCCAGATTTTACCTCAGGTTAACTAACCTTGTTACAACGCTGATTATGAAACGAATATTTCCGAGTCCCTGTTGATAATTCACTTCCTACTATATTTGATTTCTTTCTCAAGCAAATCAAAGAAGGTGTGTCTACTGTTTGCAACCAACAGACGTTAATTAAAGCTTCAGAATTATCAAGAGATCCTACCACCTTTTAAATCTTGAATACTTAGCACCTCATCAAGACCTAACCCTAGATCCCATAACTCAGGTTAATGGAGTTTAGCCACTCATGATGTAACGAATGAAACATATAATTGAATTCATGATTTGAAAGATAAACTTATAGAGATGAATAATAACTAGTGAATCGCAGATTAGATCACAAAGGAAAAATTCCAAAATACTGATAATAATCTCTCAAAAATAGTTGTGTTGTTAAAGTCAAGAAGTAAAGAGAAAAAATATTAAAATATGCTGTCCCCCAAACTTAAGGTGTCGACCTTGTGCAGAATAATAATAATAATAATAATAATAATAATAATAATAATGTCTAGAAAACCCTAAAACAAAGCTTTAAATAGTTTACCCTAAATAAGGAAACAAATTAATAAAAATTAGAAATCTTTTGGATTAGCCGATGACATTTGTGATAGTTTATCAGGAAGCTGACGACTTATCACAAATGTCATCAGCTTCTTCTTCAGTTTTGGATCTTCCTGCTTTAGGCTGACGACATTCTTGATAACTTATCAGACCCTTGACGACTTATCACAAAATGTCGTCATAACTTCCACTTTAGGCCAATTCTCTGTCTACTGATGAAGACCAACCTGATAGCTTATCACAGGGCTGATGACTTATCACAAATGTCGTCAGCCATACTTGTCTTCAGATTTTTTTAAATTTCAACTTCTTTGCTTCATTTCATGTTGGTTCTCTATCATATCAGCTTAAACTGCAAAATCAAACATAAACTAATAAAAAATAACTAAAGTTACTCAAGACCTTGCAATTATTTAGAGTTAAAAGCCTCAAATATGTTAGCATGTGCTCACACATCACTGGTGTATCAGAGGATGTAGTCAAGGAGTGTAGGACTGTGATGTTGATTAAAGAGATAGACCTCTCCAGGTTAATGGTTCATGCTCAGCATATTAAGGAAGAAGAGATTAAAGAAATTAAAGGGGAGAATAAGAGGGCCAAAATTAGAAGTTTCACCTTCTCACAACAGAGGTTAGATGGTGGTAATCATTCTCAATTCCGCTAGAAATCTTCAAGCCCAACCCTATCTTCTGCTAGTGCTCTAGTGCCTAAGTTCTGGAAGGATACTCATGACAAAGCACTAGGCTCCATGTCCCAAGTTAATGTGAACAGTGGTCGCACCAACGCAGTCTGTAAGGGGGTGTGGTAAGAATCACAAGGGTGAGTATATGGCCGGGAGTGATGCATATTTTGGGTTTGGTTAGTCAGGTCACAGGTTAATAGAGTGCCCGATGATTTCATCCTGAGGTAGAAATGATCATCCAAAGAATCAGGCAAAATCTTCAGCAGTACTAGTAGGTTGCCCTACACAGTAGGGTGCCACTTCTAGTGCAACCAGTGGACAACATCAAAATCAAATTTATGCCCTTCAGACTCGTCAGGATCAAGAGGGTTCTCCTGATATGGTTACTAGTACGTTATAAGTCTTCACCTTTATGTGTATGCATTATTATATACGGAGCCATATTTTCCTTCGTAACTCCCTATATACCAGTAAATTTTGGTGTCAGTCCCAAAATTCTTGCAGAACCCTTCTCTTTGTCCTCTCCAATCGATAATTCCATTATAGATAGATGAGTATCTAGAAATTACCCAGTCACAGTATCCCAAAAAGTCACCTTAGTCGATCTTGTAGAATTAGAGATAACCAATTTTGATGTCATGCTTGGTATGCATTAGCTCCACTCTTGGTATGCATCAGTTCACTGTAGAAACATAATAGTTCAATTTTAGTTTCCAAATGAGCCATTCTTAGAATGAAAGGGTAGTACCTTACTACCTATAGGTCAGTTTGTCTATTTTCTCAAGGAGAGGAAAATAATTTCCAAGAGGTATATATATCATCTAGTTTGAGTCAAGGAATCAAGTTACAAAATCCCGACTCTTGAGTTAGTTCTAGTAGTAAATGAGTTTCCATAGGTGTTTCTTGAAGATCTTCCCAGAGTTTCTCCCTAATGGAAAATCGACTTCAGAATAGATCTCATTCTAGATACCCTGCCTATTTCAATTCTACCTTCCAGAATGGCTCAAGCCGAGCTTAAGGAATTGAAAGATCTCTTAGATAAGGGTTTCATTAGACCAAGAATATCTTCATGGGGTGCTCCAGTTCTACTCAAGCACAAGAAAGATGGTTTTCTCAAAATGTTCATCGAGTACCGTCAGTTGAACAAAGTCACAATCAAGAATAAGTTTCTGATTCATAGGATTGATGACTTGTTTGACAAACTTCAGGGTGAAACTTATTTCTCTAACATAAACCTTAGATCTGGCTATCATCATCTCAGAGTCAGAAATAGTGACATTTTGAAAACAACCTTCAGAACTCGATATGGTCATTTTGAGTTTGTAATTATGTCTTTTGGACTAAGGAATGCTCCTGCAGCTTTTATGGACTTGATGAATAGAGTGTTAAAATAGTACACATGTTCATCATAGTCTTCATAGATGACATCCTCGTCTATTCTGGTAGTGAATGTGAGCATAAAAACCATTTGAGGGTTGTTTTGCAGAGCGATAGTGGATTTTTGTTGAAATCAGTAACTTTTCTTGGTTATATAATTTCCAGTAAAGGCATCTAGGTTGATCCTTAAAAGATCAAAGAAGTAAGGAACTGGCCTAGATCCATATCTCCATCAGATATCAGGAGTTTCTTAGATTTAGCAGGTTACTATAGACGGTTTGTGTAATACTCGTACCTTTTCTAGATAAAATCTGTCCCTAGAATGTTAAAGGATAGATTCCTAAATAAAGAATAATTTTTTTGTGTAGAATTTTCCAGATTTAGACCTCCCATTGTATGGAAAATTTAATAAACTTTCCAACGATATAAGATTTGCCCAAATCCGACACTCGGTGAAGGAGTTATGACATTTTTAAGTTGACAGTGTGCCACCTGGGCACTTGGCGCATCGCGGAGTAGGAAAAATCCAAAATTGTCAAATTTCAATGGCCCTTCATGATAGCCTCACATCGTTGAGAAACTCATTTTCCAAATTTTCCCATTCCAGTGAGATTCCGTGATTCTGGAACGTTATGCCAAGGACTAAAATGGCAATCCAAGGGGCACCGCGATTGTGGCGCGTCGCGGTGAACACCCAGTTCCCGTTCTTCCTTTTCCAGAGAGCCACCACGATAGTGGCACATCGCGGTGACCTAGTAAATCGAGATTTTTGGTCGATTTTCAGTTCTGATTTAAAGTTTAATAGGGACATTTTGGTCAATCCCCAGGGCCCCAATCCGTCCAAAACACATCATTAAGCATATACCAAAGCACTTTATGCTTATTTCATCACTTTTATCTCAAAAAAAACCCTAGATCATCAAAGCTCCTTCTACAAAAAAACCCAATTCTTCCATTAATTCTCCAAGAAAATTCAAGATTAAGGATTCCCAATACAAGAACTCTAAGAATTCATCTTCAAAGCATCAATAGAGAGCCAAGATTCAAGTTTTAGCATCTAGTTCATCAATTGAGGTATGTGGGGTTATGAACAAGGATACTCCTTTCATCCTTGTGCCCAAAACTTATTTTAATTATGAATTTACTGAATTTTATATGCTTTCCCATGAAATTGAAGTTAAGGTTTATACCTATTAATGTTATTTACAAGCTTATGAGATTTCCAATGGTTTAGAAGTTGAATTACATGATTATGTTCATATTTTCATACATAATGCAGAAATTTTCAGATTTTGAATTGAATTATCCATGTCTACATCATCAAGCATGAATATTTTGATGTTTTTACATAAGATTAATACACGGGTCATTAAGCCCTAATTAAAGATTGCTATTTCTAGAATTATTGTGCTATAACCACCCTATGACTAGATTCCTTTCAGATTATTGATAAAGATTTGACTTTTTGGTCTCAGAATAGATATGAAATACACTTTACAAATTTAGATTACAGATTTAGCTTTACAGGTATACGGTTGGTTTTCATTATAAACCATTAGATTATTTTAAAATTGGATTTCCATCAGAATGAGCATACAGATTTAATGAGAGTAGTATTTAGCATCGAGATGGGTACGTTACTATGGTTTCATACCCCAGAACTACGTGCCAACATAGGATTTAGATTGTTCCCACTTCTACGTGGATGATAGATATGTGATCACTTAGATAGGTTATACTCCCTAGCAAGAGTATGACTCCTCTCCCCAACATGAGGATTCCTCCTTAAGGGGAAAAGAACATTGGACTCCATGAATGCTCACATAGTTTATGTCGGTTAGAAGAGCCACCCTATTAGTAAAGAAAATCTTTGAAAGAATTCCCTTCAAATAAAGTATTTTTCCATGCAGAATGAGTTTTCAAATTTCACTTAGCCTATATGATTTGAGAATAAGAAAAAAATATAGATTTCAGAACTAAGTGTAATGGCTCACAAGATTTATATTATGTGCTTTACTATTCATGATTTATGATCTTTAATTTTCAGATTACTCAAGCCTATGTGAGTTATTTACATTTAGCATGCACGATTTTATAAATTGTAATGATATTTCTTACTTATTGAATTCACCCCCATATACTCAGTACATCATCAAAGTACTGATCCACATATACGTCTATGTGCTACATTGTCTCATAATGTAGGTTCAAGTGCTCAGTCTCAGCAGCGTGAGTGATTTTTGAGCATCTCATCTACATCCCTGCAATTGGTGTGTCCTCATAGTTCAGGGACTTAGCTATTCAGATTTACAGTTTATTAGTAGATGTTTCATTATTCACTTAAGATAGTTTGAGTCAGCTGAGGCCTGTCCTAGTGACTCTCTAGACTCAGTCAGTAGAGGCTTGTCGGACTACTAGATTCAATTTTAGACTTTTGATTTAGTATTCAAATTTTTCAGTATTATTTTACCAAGACTTGTGAGATTAGTATGTTTCAGATAAGATTTCTGCATTTATTATGTTTTCATATTCATATTTCCCCTATGTTTAGATTCAGATTTAGTAGAAAAGCAGCCAGGGTTAGCTTAGGACTACTTGTAGTTCAGAGCACTGTGTGACATTCTGGAAATTACATTTTGGGGTGTTACAAATATGGTATCAGAGCCAGGTTTAGAGAGTCCAAGGGAGTCAGACAAGCCACGTTACGTAGATTCTTGATCATCATTGTAAAGCGCACCGCATCTATGAGTAAGAGGCTATGGAGCATTTTAGGAAATCATCTCATCTTTCATTGTCCATCGTGTATTTAGTGTCTCTATCTGCTTCTAACTCTTTCTTTTATGTGACAGAAAATGCATCCTCGTTGAGCATGCAGAAATAATAACCAGCCACCTCAGCCCGCAGATCTTTTGAATGAGAATATGTCACATGCAGAGTTTCAAGATGCCTTTTTTGCACTAGCCCAAGCTGTGATAGCTAATGTTTAGGGCAACCATCAGGCTGCAGTCCCACTTCAGCAAGATGGGGACTTAGCCACAACAAAAATTCAAGATTTTATGAGAATAAACCTGCCAGAATTCTCTGGGTTGATGGCGGGTGAGGACCCACAGTTGTATCTATATAAGGTGAAGAAGATAACCCAAATTAAGCATGTTTCTGAAGAGAAGAGTATAGAATTGTCATCTTATAGGCTGAAGGATATTGCATATGATTGGGTGGTGATGTGGAAGAAAAGTAGACAAGAGAATGCAGCTCCCATGACTTGGCAGATATTTCAGGATGCGTTTTTAGACAAGTTTTTCCCACGTGAGATGAGGGAAGCTAAGATAGAAGATTTCATGAACCTGAGGCAAGGTTTAATGACAGTGAAGAAGTATTGCCTCAAGTTCAACCAGTTGTCTAAGTATGCCCCTGATCAGATGGCTGACCCTAGGTCAAGCATGAGTAAGTTTGTGATCGGTGTGTCTGGGTTGGTAGTTAAAGAGTGTAGGACTGATATGCTCATTGGAGACATGGATCTTGTAGGTTGATGATGCATGCTCAGCAGATTGAGGTTGAGAAGTTGAAGGAAAAAGAGAGAATAAATAAGAAGGCTAGAACATGGTAGTTTGATTATGGTCAGAATAGGTCTGGAGGCGGAAATCGTTTGCAGTTTCAAAATCAGTCATCTATGCCTGCATCTTCTTCAGCCAATGCTCTCGCCCCAGAAATAGGCAGGAATAGTGGGGTATGTCTTCTATGTCCAGACCTCAGAATAGTGTAAGTGGGAAGCCCAATCATCCCCCATGCGCTAAGTATGGTAAGAATCATACGGGTAAATATTTGTGGGATCAAAAAGGTTGCTATGGTTGTGGCTAGATGGGTCACAGAATCAAAGAATGCCCGCATTCTAGATGGGAAAATAGGGATGTCCGTTCCCAGACTCAAGCTAATAGTGCACCAACCTCTCTAGGTCGCCCATCCCCTCCTCAAAGCGCATCATCTAGTACTGGTGGCGGTCATCGCCAGAATCGGTTTTATACTTTACCATCCCGCCAGGAGCAAGAGGATTCACCAAATATTGTTACTGGTATACTTCGTGTCTTTCATTTTGATATTTATGTGTTGTTAGACCCTGGGCCGAGTTTCTCTTATGTGACCCCATTAGTTGCAGTAAATTGTAAGATAAATTATAAAAAGATCCCTGAGCCCTTCTTAATTTCTACTCCAGTAGGTGAGTCATTTATTTCTAAGAAAATATATAAAAAGTGTCCTATCACTATCCTTCATAAAGTTATTTTAGCAGACTTAATAGAGTTAGATATTGTTGATTTTGATCTTATTCTTGGTATGGATTGGCTCCATTCCTGTTATGCTTCTATAGATTGTCGCACCCGAGTGGTGAAGTTTCAATTCCCAGATGAGCCAGTCATTGAGTAGTCAGGTAATTCAGTGACTCCCAAGAGTCATTTTATATCTTACCTTAAATCCAGAAAGTTGATATCAAAAGGTTGCATTTATCATCTAGTTCGAGTCTAGGACACTAAGTCTAAAACTTCAATAATTCAGTCTGTCTGAGTGGTTAATGAATTTCCTGATATTTTTCTAGAAAATCTCCCAGGGGTATCTCTCAATAAAGAGATAGAATTCGGTATTGACCTTCTCCCAGATACTCAGCCTATTTATATCCCTCTTTATCGTATGGCTCCCATAGAGCTTACGGAGTTGAAAGAGAAACTCAACGATCTTTTAGATAAAGGTTTCATAAGGCCTAGTGTTTCTCCATGGGGCGCTCCCATCCTATTTATGCGAAAGAAAGATGGTTCTTTGTGAATGTGCATTGACTATCGTCAGCTAAATAAGGTCACAGTCAAGAACAAATATCCTCTTCCTAGAATTGATGACTTATTTGATTAACTCCAAGGTGCAAGTTATTTCTCAAAGATAGACCTTAGATCTGGCTATCATCATCTTAAAGTAAGGGAGTGTGATATTCCAAATACAACCTTTAGAACCAGTTATGGTCATTTTAAGTTTCTAGTCGTGTCTTTTGGGCTAACCAATGCCCCAACAGCTTTCATGGACCTCATAAATTGAGTGTTCAAATAGTATCTAGACATATTTATCATAGTATTCATAGATAATATCCTTGTCTACTCTCGTAGTGAGGATGATCATGTAGACCATCTTAGAATTGTTATACAAACTCTTAGAGATCATCAATTGTTCGCCAAATTCAGTAATTGTGAATTTTGGCTAAGATTAGTAGCCTTTCTCGGTCATATTGTTTCCATCGATGGCATCAGAATCGATCCCAAAAAGACAGAAGCCATAAGAAATTGGCCTAGACCCATTTCTCTGTCGAACATTAGGAGTTTCTTGGGTCTAGCTGGTTATTACCGCTGTTTTGTTGAAGATTTCTCATCTATTGTGTCTCCTATGTCTAGATTAACCCAAAAGAAAATTAAGTTCCAGTGGTCAGATTCCTGCGAGAAGAATTTTTAGGAGTTGAAGACTCGACTCATTTCAGTCCCAATTCTAGCATTACCCGATGGTACAGACGGTTTTATGGTGTATTGTGATGCCTCTAGAGTTAGTTTTGGTTTTGTGATAATGGACAGAGGTAAGGTTATAGCCTATTCCTCTAGAAAATTAAAGCCTCACGAAAAGAATTACCAACCTATGATCTTGAGTTAGCTGTTGTGGTATTTACTTTAAAAATCTGGAGACACTATCTGTATGGTGTATATGTTGATATGTTCATGGCTCACAAAAGCTTGCATTATGTGCTTACTCAGAGGGAGTTGAATCTCCATCAGAGAAGGTGGTTAGAGTTGCTAAAAGATTATCACATGAGTGTGTTGTACCATTCGAGCAAGGCCAATGTAGTATTAGAAACCCTTAGTAGATTGTCTATGGGCAGTGTTGCTTATGTGGAGAATGATTAGAAAGAGTTGGATTGGGAAGTTCATCGTTTAGATAGATTGGGTGTTAGGCTGGTTGACTCAGCTAAAAGGAATGTTTGGGTTCAGAGTAGTTTTGAATCATTCCTAGTTTTGAAAGTGAAGGAGAAGCAAGATATGGATTCTAGTTTGGTCAAACTAAATGAGTCGGTTAAAGACCAAAAGGTGAAGGTTTTCTCCTAAGAAGGAGATGGTGTGTTGAGATACTAAAGTAGATTGTGTGTGCCATATGTTAATGAGTTGAGACAGTGGATTATGGCTGAAGCACATGGCACACATTATTCTATTCATCCAGGTGCTACCAAGATGTACCGCGACTTGCGGAAAATCTATTGGTGGAGTGGTATGAAGAGAGCTATAGCAAAGTTCGTAGATAAATGTGCAATTTGTCAACAGGTTAAGGTAGAGTACCAAAGACTTGGCGGTACATTGCAAGAGTTTGATATTCCCACTTGGAATTGGGAAGAGGTGAATATGGATTTTGTGACTGGTTTACCCCATTCGCGTCATCATCATGATTCGGTTTGGGTTATTATAGATAGATTAACTAAGCCAGCATATTTCTTGCTGGTCAATACGTCTTATACATCTGAGGGTTGTGCTAAGTTGTATATCTGAGAGTTAGTCAGACTGCATGGAGTGTCATTGTCCATTATTTCAGATATGGGTACTCAGTTCACCTTTTAGTTTTAGAGAGCCTTTCAGAAGGGTCTTGGTACCCAAGTCTACCTTAGTTCAGCTTTTCACCCTCAAACAGATGGTCAAGCAAAGAGGACCATCCAAACTCTAGAAGATGAATATGCTCTTGATTTCAAAGGTAGTTGGGATGAGCATTTGCCGTTGATTGAGTTCTCTTATAATAACAGTTATCATTATTGCATTTAGATGGCCCCGTTTGAGGCTCTCTATGGGAGGAGATGTAGATCACCAATAGGTTGGTTTGAAGTGGGTGAGGCCGCTTTTCTTGGGCCCGATGTGTACTTGAAGCTATGGAGAAAGTTAAGTTGATCAGAGAAAGATTGAAAATAGCTTAGAGTTGTCAGAAATCAAATATAGACGTGAGAAGAAGGGACCTCGAGCTTGAGGTTGGTAATTTAGTGTATTTGAAAATTTCACACATGAAAGGGGTGAAGATATTTGGCAAGAAGAGGAAGCTTAGTTCCTGATATGTTGTCCCTTATAGAATTCTGAGTTGCGTTGGGATAGTAGCTTATGAGCTTGAATTGCCCATAAACTTGTTAGCCGTTCATCTTGTATTCCACGTCTCTATGTTTAAGAAGTGCATCGGTGACTCCACTATTATAGTTCCTTTAAAAATCTGAGATATTTAGAACGGCCTTTCCTACGAAGAGATTCCAGTTGAGATTGTAGATCATCATATCCGTAGACTAAGGAACAAATAAGTTTCCTTGGTCAAAGTTCTTTTTTTCGGAATCAGTCTGTTGAGGGTGCCACTTGGGAAGTAGAAGCATATATGCGAGTCAAGTACCCTCACCTTTTCTCCGCAAACTCAGATTTAGATGAAGGTTATACTCTTTCTTGATTCAGTTCTTTTCTAATCATATATTAAGCTATATAGTTGTCCTCATGTAAGGCCATTCACTCACAAAATTTCTCAGAAGCTCAGAATGATTTAGATTTAGTTGCTCAGTTTAATTCAGTTGTGCATGATAGCTTATAGCCTCAGATTCCTTAGTATTCTCAGCTTATCAAGCCACATTTGAGGATAAATATTTCCAAGGGGGAGATATTGTAATACTCTGTACCTTTTCTAGCTAAAATCCGTCCCTAGAATGTTAAGGGATAGCTTCCAAATTAAAGAATAATTATTTCGTGTGGAATTTTCTAGATTTAGACCTCCCATTATGTGGGAAATTTAATAAGCTTTCCAACTATATAAGATTTTCCCTAATACGACACTCGGTGAAGGAGTTATGACATTTTTAAGTTGACAGTGTGCCACCTGGGCACTTAAGCCTGTTGCGGAGAAGGCAAAATCCGCAATTTTCAAATTCCAGTGGCCCTCCATCATAGCCCTACATCGTGGAGAAGCCCATTTTCCCAATTGTACCATTCCAGTGAGATTCCACGATTCTGACGTGTCGCGCCAAGGGACAAAATGGCAATCCAAGGGGCATCGCGATTACGGCGCGTCCCGGTGGCCCAGTAAATTGAGATTTTTGGTCTATTTTCAGTTCCGATTTAAAGTTTAATAGGGGCATTTTGGTTAATCCCCAGGGCCCAAATCCATCCAAAACACATCATTAAGCATATACCAAAGACCTTTATGCATATTTCATCACTTTTCTCTCAAAAGAAAATCCTAGGTCATCAAAGCACCTACTCCAAGAAACCCAATTCTTTCATTAATTCTCCAAGGAAATTTAAGATTAAGGATTCCCTATACAAGAACTCTAAGAATTCATCTTCAAAGCATTAATAGAGATCCAAGATTCAAGTTTTAGCATCTAGTTCATCAATTGAGGTATGTGGGGTTATGAACAAGGATACTCCTTTCATCCTTGTGCCCAAAACTTATTTAATTATGAATTTACTGAATTTTATATGCTTTCCCATGAAATAAAAGTTAGGGTTTATACCCATTAATGTTATTTACAAGCTTATGAGATTTTCAATGGCTTAGAAGTTGAATTACATGATTATGTTCATATTTTCATACATATTGCAGAAATTTTCAGATTTTGAATTGAATTATCCATGTATACATCATCAAGTATGAATATTTTGATGTTTGTACATGAGATTGATACATGGGTCATTAATCCCTAATTAAAGATTGCTATTTCAAGAATTGTTGTGCTATAAGCACCCTATGACTAGATACCTTTCTGATTATTGATAAAGATTTGACCTTTTAGTCTTAGAATAGATATGAAATTCACTTTACAAATTCAGATTACAGATGTACTGTTGGTTTTCATTATAAACCATTCGATTATTTTAAAAGTGTATTTCCATCAGAATGAGTATATAGATTTAATGGGAGCAGTATTTAGCACCGAGATGGGTACGTTACTATGGTTTCATACCCCAGAACTACGTGCCAATGTAGGATTTAGATTGTTCCCACTTCTATGTGGATGATAGATATGTGATCACTTAGATAGGTTATACTCCCTGGCAAGAGTATGAATCCTCTCCCCAACATAAGGATTCCTCCTTAGGGGGACAAGAACGTTGGACTCCATGAATACTCACATGGTTTATATTAGTTAGAAGAACCTCCCTATTAGTAAAGAAAAGCTTTGAAAGAATTCTCTTCAGATAAAGTATTTTTCCATGCAGAATGAGTTTTCAGATTTCACTTAGCCTATATGATTTGAGAATAAGAACAAAATACAGATTTCAGAACTAAGTGTAATGGCTCATAAGATTTTATGTGCTTTACTATTCATGATTTATGATCTTTAGTTGTCAGATTACTCAAGCCTATGTGAGTCATTTACATTTAGCATGCATGATTTTATAAATTTTGATGATATTGCTTACTTATTGCATTCGCCCCCATATACTCAGTACATCATCAAAGTATTGATCCACATATATGGCTATGTGCTACATTGTCTTATAATGTAGGTTCAGGTGCTCAGTCTCAGCAGTGTGAGTGATGTTCGAGCATCTCATCTACACCCCTGTAGTTGGTAAGTCCTCATAGCTCGGGGACTTAGCTATTCAGATTTCTAGTTTATTAGTAGATGTTTCATTATTCAATTTAGACAGTTTGAGTCAGCTAGGTCTTGTCCCAATGACTCTCTAGACTCAGTCAGTAGAGGCTTGTCAGACTACTAGATTCAGTTTTAGACTTTTGATTCAGTATTCAGATTTTTCAGTATTGTTTTACCAAGACTTTTGAGATTAGTATGTTTCAAATAAGATTTCCACATTTATTATGTTTTCATATTCATATTTCCCCTATGTTGAGATTCAGATTTAATAGAAAAGCATCCAAGGTTAGCTCAGGACTACGTGTAGTTCGGAGCACCGTGTGGCATCCCAAAAATTAGATTTTGGGGCGTTATAGTTTTTTATAGGATTTTCCTCTATTTTCTCTCCCATGTTCAGACTTATTTAGAAGAAATTCAAATTTTAGTGGTCTAATTCTGGCGAGAAGAGTTTTTAGAAGTTGAAGACTCAACTCACTTTTGCCCCAATTTTGACTCTAGTAGAGGGTTTTGATGGTTTTATGGTTTATTGAGATACTTCTAGAGTTGGTCTTGGTTTTGTATTGATGTAGAGAGGTAAGGTTATATCCTATGCCTCTAGACAGCTCAAACCCCATGAGAAGAACTATCGGACTCATGATCTTGAGTTGGCAGTAGTTGTTTTTGCCTTAAAGATTTAGAGGCATTACTTTTATGGGATTCACTTGGATGTGTTTAATGATCACAAGATCCTTCAGTATGTGTTCACCCAGAAAGACCTAAATCTTAGTCATAGAAGGTGGTTAGAATTGTTGAAAGATTATGACATAAGTGTCTTATATCACCCGGGTAAGGCCAATGCAGTGGCTGACGCTCTTTGCAGATTGTCTAGAGGAAGTGTTGCCTATGTTGAGGATGATAAAAATGAGTTATTTTAAGAGATTCATTAGCTTGATAGATTGGGAGTTTAGTTGGTTGATTCAGCCGAAGGTAGTATATGTGCACAAAATGGTTCGATTCGTTGGTTGCCAAAGTGAAGGAAGCGTAAGATAGAGATCTTATTTTGCTCAAGTTGAAGGACGCAGTTTGGAATCAAAAAGTTGAGGTTTCCTCCCAAAGGGAGACAGTGTTCTTTGTTGTCATGGCAGGTTATTTGTTTCATACGTGGATGATTTGAGACAACAGATACTAGTAGAGGCTCATAGTTCTCAATATTCTATTCATATATGAGCCACTAAGATGTACCATGACTTATAGAAAGTCTATTGGTAGTATGAATATAGATATTGTGTAATTCGTGGATGGGTGTTCTAATTGTCAGTAGGTTAAGGTTGAGCACCAAAGACCTAGTAGGACACTTCAGAAATTCAGTATCCCCACTTAGAAATAGGAAGTGGTGAATATGGACTTCATTATAGGGTTTTCCCATACTTATCGTCAGCATGATTCCATTTGGGTTGTTGTAGACCGAATGACTAAGTTATCCTATTTCTTACCAATTAATACTTTATATTCATCTAAGGATTATGTTACTCTATCTCAGTGAGTTGGTAATGTTACGCGGAGTCTCGTTGACCATCATATCAGATAGGGGTACCTAGTTTTCCTTTCATTTTTGGAAGGCTTTTCAGAAAAGTCTTGGTACCCAAGTTCATCTAAGTACAACCTTTCACCCATAGACAGATGGTCAAGCAAAGAGGACCATCCAGACCATAGAGGATATGTTAAGGGTGTGTGCCCTTGATTTCAAAGGAAGTTGGGATGACCACTTTTATTTGATTGAGTTTTCTTATAATAACAGGTATCACTCCATTATCCAGATGTCCCCGTTTGAGGCTCTTTATAGAAGGAGGTATTGATCTTCTATTAGTTGATTGAGGTTGGTGAGGTTTCCTTAATAGGTCCATATTCGGTGCATGAGGTGATGGAGAAAGTTCAACTAATTAGAGAAAGATTGAAAAAATCCCAGAGTCGTCAGATATCCTATGTAGATATGAGGAGAGGGAGCTTGAATTTGTCTACTTGAAAATTATGCCCATGAAGGGGGTGAAGAGGTTTGGTAAGAAGAAAAAGCCCAGTCCCCTCTATATTGACCCATATAGAATTTTGAGCCATTTTGGTAAAGTAGCATATGAGTTGGACTTGCCTGTAAATTTATCATCAATGCATCCGATTTTCCATGTCTCTTTGTTAAGGAAATGCATTGGTGATGCAACATCTATAGTTTCTTTAGAAAGTATTGGCTGGAAGATAGCCTCTCTTATAAAGAAGTCTAAATTGGGATCCTTGACCGTCAGATTCGTAAGTTGAGAAACAAAGAGATCGTGTTAGTAAAGTTCTTATGGAGGAATAAATCTATTGAGGGAGCTACTTATGAAGCAGAGGCTGATATGCGAGCTAAGTACCCCTATATTTTCTTTTCAATCCCAATTTTAGCTTGAGTTAATGGTTTCCTTAATTAATTAATCAATTTTTTCATTTCTATCTTAGCTATCCAACCATACTCTTGTCATAGCATGCATTCATGAGTTAAATTCAGTCCATGCATCAGTTATGGGTTCAGATGTTAAGTCATGATTCAACCCACAAGTGTTTAGCACATGCTCTGAGTTTTCCCTAATAGTCCCGTACAAATAGTTTCATTCAAAAATGAATGATCCCAAGGGGGATATATTGTAATACCCCAAGTTTATAATCTCTATACCCTTCAAAAGATAGGCCATTAAGTTAGATTTCCAATGTTGCAAGTCTCGCCATAATCAGATATCGTGGCAAAAAGTTATGCAAAATTTTCCTTAGATATCAGTCATCTTCCAGTGGCTACGACCCATGTGATGACTCATTACCAGACGTTACGAGTCGTTATGAGGAGTCATTATCATAACAATAAGGTTCTCAGTAAGCAGTTAAGTGGTAACGACACCACCTTAAACTCGTTACTAGTGGCTACGAGTCGTTAGGTGGGACTCGTTATCACAATAGTGTTCAGCCAAGAATTCAGTCTAGTGGTAACGAGTCCAGTATATGACTCATTATTAGACATTACAAGTCAGTGTGTGGACCTGTACCTACACAGCAAAGGATTCAAAATCGAAGTCCTAAACTATGACTCTACCTAACGACTGGTAGTCTGTCGTAATGAGTCATCAGGAGGGAAGTCATAGTCATAGAAGAATAGACCCAAGATCCCAGGACCTCCGCTTATGACTTAGACCATGACTCGTAACCAGTCATGACGAGTCATGGGGTGAGCCGTAACGACTGGAACCAAAAATTCCTGCACGTTTTAAAATGGACTTTTCGATAAATTCCTATCCTTATAACCTGGGGATAGTTGCATTACGACCTTGGTATACTATTCTCTCTCTTGATATGGGGGTCTATCAGAAATAACCTCTTTACTTCTTCGGAGGTACCAGTATGGACTGCGTACATTTCACCCTCCCCAGACCTCACTGTGTGGGAATATACTGGGTTGTTGTTGTTGTTGTTGTATAACCCCAAAACCATATCGTTTGGGCACTCTAATATCAGTTATTGAGGGATTAAAATTACCCTAACACCTCACAAATCCCAAAATCACTTCTCTTAGAAAAAATGATCTCCTTCTTCCTCAAAGAAAACTAGGGTTTTTCAAGAACAAGATCAACTCCAAGGATTTCTCCAAGGCTTCCACTCTCAGGTATGTGGGATTTCATCAATGGGTCCCTACCACCCATTGAGTCCTAAGAACCTCCTAAATTTACAAGTACAAACCCTTTTCTTATTTTAATTGGGTTTCAAGTCAAATATGAGATTATCAACTCTATCTCAGTTGTTTTGGTTATGAACCATGAAAATTTTGTTTCCATATGTTTGATAATTTCAGTTGTACATAATATGATCAGTTATTGAAATATTGAGTATTGTTCATCATTTTCCATACCATGGTTAGTTTTATCCTTATCACGTTCCATTGCATTAGTTTGTGTTGGTGAATTATAACACATGATACCTAGGAACTCATGCATATATCAACTTACATGTTATTGAGTATTTCAGATTTGTACATGTATTATTACTTTCATAATACCATGACTTGAGCATATCAGTTCATGTATCAGTTTATTCTTCAGTGTCTTTCAGTTGGGAGTAGTACTTAGCACCGAGTGAATGTAGGGATGTCTTTTAGTTGGGAGTAGTACTTAGCACCGAGTGAAAGTAGGGATGGTGTCTCACCCATCAGTTAGGATTGACACCATTGGTAGCAGTCCCTAAGTTCCAGAACTACGGTGCCACCATAGAATATAAGGGGTAACCCATTAGTTTAGGCTTGACACCCTTGTCTTTTTGGGCATCAGTTTGGTGGATCCACGCCAGCCAGTATTGGTACCCTTGGCAAAGTCCTAACACCCATCCAATTGGGGTTACAAGTTGGACCCCAATTTTACTCTGATTGGGGTATGTCGGTTGTAGTTAGCTCCCACAGTCTCTAATTTAGTTTCAGTATTTATATTTTTAGTTTATGTTTTAGCTCAGATATGCATGACCTTGTATTCAGTTATACAGTTATTCAGTTTATTCAGCTTATGTTTATACTCGGTTTGCATTTAGTTTACAAGTTCATGCATTCATGCTCAGTTATACCAGTTAGCATTATAATCTTGCATACTCAGTACATTCAAAGTACTGATCACATACTCTCTTGTGTGCTATATTGTCTTATAATATAGGGTCGGCTGCTCAGTTCCCAGATCGTGCCTAGTCAGTTTTGTGCTACACAACAGCAGTTGTGGTGAGTCCTCATATTTTGAGGACTGGTTATCAGATGTTATTTTTAGTACTTTGCTCTATTTTAGCTAGTCGGAGTTAGTTGGGGGGTTTGTCCCATCAACTTCCTATGTTTTAGAGGCTTTCAGAAAGTCAGACATGTTTTCACTTTTTATCAGATATTCAGACATGAGTGATATTATTTTCATTATTATTTACTATTGGATTTTCTTGTTTAAATTCCACAATATTTTGTTAATTTATTCAGTTTTCATAGCAGTTACCAGACCATGGGTTAGCTTGGGGTCACTTGTGACTCTAGGCACCGTGTTACGACTAGGGGATAGTCTCGGATCGTGAAAATAACTAGTTACTCAATCTCATTTCCCAGTTATTTCAACAAGCAATAATCCATTCTAATTCTGATACTGCATTGGCCAGGCTCCTATATTCAACTTCTGCTGAACATATGGAAACCACACTTTATTTCTTTGAATTTCAGGATAATAAAGTATCACCGTGTATAATAAAAAACATGAGACTGATCTTCTAGTATTAGGACATGATGCCTAGTTTGCATCGTTGTACATACTTAAATTGTTTGATCTTCTACTGCTCATCAATATCCTAAGTCCTGATTCCCTCTTTACGTATTTCATTACTCTAACAACTGCCTCCCTGTGTGATGTTTTTGGTTGTTTCAAAAACTGACTGAGTGTTTGAATTGAGAAAGCAATATCTGGCCTTATCAATGTTAAGTATAGCATTTTCCCTATTAATCTTTGGAATTATTCTCTGTCTTCAAATGGTTCATGACCTGATTCTTTTGTAATAGAGTCCAACTACTGTGTTGTTCACTTTGTGTTGGTTTCAAGAGGTGACATAGCTGGTTTAGCACTTCTCAATCCCAAATCTGAGAAAATTTCCAAAGTATATTTTCTTTGGTTAATCAGAATACCCTTTTAGATCTACTGAATTCCATATTAAGAAATTTTTTTAAGTCACCCAGATCTTTAATCTTAAAAGCCTTTTGTATGGATGCTTTGGTGTGTTCTATGTGATTTAGGTTACTTCTTGTCACCAACACATCATCAACATAAACAAGTATCAACACTACGTATGATCCTTGTCTCTTAATGAATAATGAGTAATCTAAGATACTTTGAATAAAACTAGATAATAATAATGCCTTTATCAATTTCAAATTCCATTGTCTATTGCTTGTTTAAATCCATAGTGGGATTTGACAAGTCTGTATACAAGATCAGACTCCCCTTGACTTTGAAAACCCTTTGGAAACTGCATGTATACTTCATCATGCAAGTCACCATGCAAGAAGACATTTTTAATGCCCTGGGAGTGAGTATAACCTAGAGCCACACGGTGCTTACGGTCACAAGTGACCCCAAGCCAACCCATGAGATGGTACCTGCTGTGAGCACTGAATAAACTAATAACAAAAGACACACGCATGCAGAAAACTAAAAATGCCATAAGGTTTAAATACTAAAACATCTCTGAAATTATAAGCCTAAAAATAATAGTCTGAACACAATACTATAAAGACTGTCAAAACTACTGATAACTGACTAACTATTTGAAAGCCTCTAACTGACTGACTATGGAGTTAATGGGACAAGTCCCCAACTAACTTCGACTGGCTACTGAACTGAAGCATTGAAATAACTATAAATGGTCCTCGGAGTATGAAGACTCACAACTGCTACTGCTGCTGATGCGCTAGGTGGTCTAGGTGCGAGTGGAACCTGAGCGTCCAAACCTATGATATGATATATCATAGTGCAAGAAATGAGTATGCGGTCAGTACTTTGAATGTACTGGTATGCTAGATGGGGTTAGGCTGATATTCATGGACTCATGTACATGAATAATAACTGACTGAATGAATAACATGAGATAACTGATACATGGTATGCGTGAAAGTTGAGAAATTTGAAAATGCATGACCAAGCATATAACATAATATTGAAATAGTATGTAAACTAAAATCACTGAAATCTGGTAACTGAGTAATTGATAACTGTATGTTATGGTCAATACAAACCTTAACTGAATTATACTGAAGACTAAATTGAAACTGTGGGAGATAGCTATAACTGACATGCCCCAATATATTATCAGGGTCCAACCTATAACCCCAGTTGGAAGGGTGTCAATACCATGCCACGGGTACTAACACTGGCTATGTGGATCCACTATCTGATGTCCCGAAGGACGAGGGTGTCATGCCTAACTGATGGGGGACCCCCCAAAGTCTACGGTAGCGTTGTAGGTCTGGAACCTAGGGACTGCTACTAACGCCCCATGCACTGACGGTGGAGACACCATCCCTAAGTTCACTCGGTGCTAAGTATTACTCCCAACTGAAGACATTGATTTTGGTACTGAAATAATCTTGACTAAACCAACAACTGGTCATATTAACTGATTGAAGGATAATACTTATGGTTTATATGAGGTCGTTCTACAAATATTCTATAAATACTTGGACTATGTAAACAACTAAATTTTCGAGTATTCATACCCCCAGGACTCAATAACAATAATAATAAGAACATACTGAAGCTTTAAAAACCATAATAAGTAGTCTTTGTTCAAAACCCAAAATCATTTAGGCATTTCATCAAACACTTGGAATTCATGGGTTTAAGCATGGGAATAGTTCAATTCGTGGGATAATAACATAACTTCAATAATAAAATCATGGGTTAAGAATTTAACATGCAACTTTCATCCTTCAAACATGTCAAGGGCTAATATTGAACGAAAACACACGTAAATATGGTATAAAACCCAAAATTCATGGAAGTTCATGGACATAATTCATGATAACATGTAAAGATCAAAATTTTAAACATGAAAATGGATTCTTGGACTCCATGGGTGAAAAGGACCCATTAATAAACATCTAACATACCTTAATTGAAGAATTCTTGAAGGTTCTTAATGGTTTTCTTGAAACTTGACCTTGAATCTTGAAGGGGCTAGGGTTTGTTCTTGAGAGAGAATAGTTTTCAATTGAGAGAATTTGAGTAAAAGATGACCAAATATACTTTTGTGGGCTTTAATCCCGTGTTATGGTTGAGGTAAAGTGAGGGAAAAAGACTGAAATACCCTCCTGGACTAGAAATTAATTAAGTTGAAACATGGCCAGTGATGTGGTAAGCGACGCATCACATCGCTTATTTGACGCGTTAGGCGACACGTTGCATTGCACCCCACCAATGCGATAAGCAGCGCGCCGCAGCCCTATCGCGCTGACTCGCTGGTTGGAACATCCAAACAAGCCTAAAACCTCGTCCGAAAAAATCCAAAACTTACCCAAGACATGCTATCGACCACTCCGATTATAAATCAACTTAAAAATTAATGTTCTAAGACCATGAAGGTTGGAATTAAAATCGTCAAAGTTTAAGGGGCTTTGAAAATGATTAAGTCTTAACACTTGGTGAAATTTTCTAAGTCTTGGACCCCTTTAACATGCAAGAGTGAGCTGAAACGAGTTAGGATCTTACGGGGTCTTACAATATTATATACATCTAATTGATGGACATGCCAATTATACTGAGCATCCAAATAAAGGCCAGTCCCTACAGTAGAAATTTTAACTACTAGAGAAAAGGCTTATGAAAATCAAGACCTCCCCTCTGATTATACCCTTTAGCCACCAACCTAGCTTTAAACCTTTCTACCTCACCATTTACTTTCAACTTGACTTTGTAAATCCACTTGCAACTAATAGAAGTCTTACCTTTAGGAAGAGGTACTAATTTTAAGGGTGATTATCTTGAAGTATCTTCAACTCAGATTGCATTGCCTCTAACCATTTAGCATCTGATAAAGCTTCACGATAACATGTAGGTTCTTGTATAGCAAAGAAAATGGCTAATTACTTTTGATAAGGAATTGAGAGATGATCATAAGATAAATTGTCTACAATAGAGTATGGAACACTGCTAGCAGAAAGCTTAGAGACAAACTCTGATAACCAAAGAGGCTATTTGTTGTCCTGTTAGAACTTCTGAGAAGAGGAGACTAAGTTGGAACTCTAGTATGGACACATCAGGTATTGAAGAAGGTATTTCAGCAGAAATATCAACGGGTAGAGTAACATCTGAGCCAGAGTCATCTACAGAAAGATCATTATAAGCATAAGTCACAGGAGAGGTAAAAAAAGCATTAGGCATAGTTGCAGTAGAAGAACCATCAATAAAAGGAAAATGACTTTCATGAATTGCCACATCTTTATTTATAGAAAAATTTGTCAAGATCAAATAGGATATACCCCTTAGTGACACTGGAATAAGCCATGAAGGCTGACTTCATTACGTTGGGTGCAAATTTATTAGTTTTGGGAAATATTCTAGCAAAACACAAGCAACAAGTATCCTAAGTGCGTGAGACATAGTTTCTTCCTAAAAAACACCTCATAAGGAGATTTTTCCTCAAAAACATGTGATTAAAATCTATTAATGATATAAGCTCCTGGAAGGACACAATGTCCCCAAAATTTGAGTGGTATGTGACCTTAGAACCTAAAAGCTCTTTCTACCTTAAGTATGTGCATGTGCTTTCTCTCAGTTACACTAACTATTTTGCTGAGGGATATGTGCACATGTTATATAGTGAATGATTCCCATCTCTTTAACTAAATCCCATATGTGATTGATTACCTATGAATTCCCCTCCATTATCTGTCCTGATAACATTAACTGTGGCATTAAACTTAACATGAACCATTTTTAAAAATTGCTTAAGAGTCAAAACACACCACTTCTGAATTTAAACAAGAAAATCCAAGCGATCCTTCAAAAATCATCAATAATAGTAAGGAAAAGTTCCTTTTCATCAAATGTATGTATACTGTAAGGCCCCCATACATTAAAATGTAACAATTCAAACACCTTATTAGATATACTATTACTACTAGGAAATGAAAGTCTAGTATGTCTATCTAGTGGACAAATTCCACAACTGCTTAGAACTAATTTACAGCACTATATTATCTTTATCCCCATGTCCATTGACCACTTTAGTATTGTCAGCAGCAGTACAATCAGGTTTAGAAGATCCTTATGGAACTAGGAGGTAGAGATTATCATCCTCCTTACCAATACTCTTCAGTTTACTATAGAAAGGTTCTGGAATAAACAAAATTCAAGATAAAATGACCCTAAACAGTGGAGTTCTCAGGTAACCTTTGATACAAATAAAAGTTTATACTAAAATTCTAGCACAAACAGAACCTCATATAATTATCTTGTCTGTGATTTTACAGCATCCAGTATGAGTTACTAATGTTACACCTCCATTAGGCAAATGAAATTTCCTATTATGGTTTGATTTAATAGTTTGCACATCATGCAAACATCTAAACTTGAAGCCATATGGTTTGTTACACCACTATTAATTATCCACTTCAAATTTTCTATTCTAGTTGTAGAACTTTAGGTTATACCTGTCATACCTTCCATGTTAGCCATCGTGTTAGTTTGTGAGGGATCCTTGTTAAGCATGAGCAATATCTGGTCATGTTATTCACATGTCATCAGAGGTGCCCTTGGTAGGCCCCTTGTAAGCATATTTTCTGGTAGTTTTCCTTTGTCTGTTCCTAACTGTGATTGTGAGGTAGAGTTCTCAGCTTGTACATGATAGTAGTGTTGTCATTCCCTTTCTTTTTGGATTTCCAGTCAGGTGTATAACCATGCAACCTAAAGCAATCATCCATCATATGGCCTTGTAGTTTGTAGAAGAAATCACATTTCTGGCCCCAATTTTTTTTCTGTTTCTGATAATACTAAAAAGTTACACCTTTATTAGATGTATAACTCATTCCTTTTCCTGCTACATAAGCAATAGCTAGATCTGTACCGTCACCTCTTGTGGAACGATAGCTAGTATCTTCCCCATTCATGGATCGATAGTTCACCTTTCTCTCTGCCAGAAGAGTCGTTAACTCTGTACCTTCTCTACTCATTGAAGAATTGTCTAAGGATCTTTCACTCTTCCGCTTAGAAAATATAGCATTTTCTTTGTTAATGTTTGACAGAGGTTCTATCATCAAAATTTGACTCCTCAATTGTTCATAAGTTTCATTCAGACCCGTTAAGAATTGCATTAATTTTTTGTCTCTCCATATGTGCACCAAACTCCCTAGATCTAGGGCAATTACATGGTGGTGGTACTATACTAGAAAATTCATCCGACAAATTGTGTAACTTCAAGAAATAATTAGGTATACTATCACTCCCATGTACACTAGTATAATAGACTTATGTAACTGAAAAATTCGAGAGGCATTTACCTTATCGAATCGCTCATGAAGATCCTTCCAAACTGCATTTGTTCTTGTGGAATAAACAATTCCTATGTGTAAATCCTGTGTAATCAAGCTCATTGTCCATCCTTGAACAACTACATTCCATCGATCCCAGTGATGCCCTAGTTTGACTCCGAAAACCTCCCTTTTCAAGGTGCTATCCACGATTCCTAGCTTGTTTTTTTCAAGCAATTGATACACATAGCCCTGCTCCAGATGGAGTAATTATCAGATCCTATTAGCTGCATTGGAATGATCAAATCTATGGTGGTTTCAGGAGGGTGTAGATACAGAACATGATTGTGATCGAACTTCACAGTTGCCGCCATTGTTGAGCTTCATCCAGCTGTGTGATAAACCATCAATGAGTTCGAACCTTCACAAAACTTCTCTAATAAACTCACAATCGTGGTTGTGAGACTCTCATCCCATGTAGATTTGCATGCAATTGTTCAATCTAGGCTCACCATTGTAGAGCAACAACAAAGCTAAGTAGAGAGGAAGAGGGAGAAATATTATTTCAGTAGAAAGAAAATTAATATGTTCTGATTACCATGAAACAATGTTATTTATACACTGTTAACACTAACTTCTTCTCTGATCAATTACACAGTTAACCGACTAACCACTTCACTAATTAATTACCAAATTACCCCTAGCTCATTTATGTACAATGTCTAGTAATCCCTATTTCATCAATGTCAGCACCTATCGTACCTTTTTTTGTTTTATCTTCGGTATTTGATATCTTTACATGGCTTAACTAAATAGAATTTACCATGAAAAATATTCACATTATGGCTTAAAGTGCTCCATAATAAACATGACTCTATACTCTATGCTCAAATGGGTGCTTATCACGCCACCACAATCGATCAAATGTTGGTTTCCATCATGTAATTTCACTTTCTTCGTAAAAAAAACATGTCCCATTATGGCTTGTCTCGATAAGTCCAGGCCATAATCATCACGACTATCACCCTCACTAATCACATCCTATTTTCTTAGAATTATATTACTCATTTTTCTTTATATAATGATGGTGCACGTCCAACAATAAATTATTGTTATTATTATTGTATGAAATAAATATTCTCTTGGGACGAGTCGACCTAGCAAATCAAAATATAACAAGTTTTGTAATTCTTTTTTTTCTTAATATATGCCTCAAAGTAAAGAGGGACTAATTAGTAGTGGAAAAACTTGAACAAAGAAAAAAAATAAGCAAGTCTTTTTAAGAATGTGGATTATTGTTCCAAACTTTTGCTGTAATTATCAAAGAATTCATCAAAGCTTACTACTAAGCCGGTCATTACGTCATCGATCGCTCTGTCATTTTCATACTCATCTTCCCAAATCATGACTTGTTGGACTAAAACAACTCAAAAATATTCATAGTTGATGTGATATTATCCGCTTTAAAAATGTTAGAATTAGTTGAATTGAAATTGACGAGGTTAATATGGGTTGAACTAATAAATGACCTATTCAAATCTACTTGGGTTGAAAATCAAGCTGAGACATTGAGTCATGACTCACCCAATTTGATCAAACTTATTTGGAACTAAAGCATACTCCCTCTGGTCCAATATAAGTGGATTGTTATGTGAGGGAGGCCAACCCTTAAAAAAAGATCTTTAAAGAAATAAAAAGTACTGTCCATTTGATTCAATACGAAATGATAAATATAATTTTGTAAGTAGTGTAATTCATTTTTTTTAAAAGTAAAGTATTTAAAAACTTCATAAAAAATAAGAGTAAGTTTGGAAAAAAAAATACTTAACACATTCTTGAATCTTGAAAAATTCACTTATTTTAAACTAAAAAAAAAGTTCTAGTAATTCACTTATATTGGACTAGAAAGAATTGTTATTGAACCCTGAAAGATTCACTTATTTTAAACTATAAAAAAGTTCCAATAATTCACTTATATTGGACTAGAAGGAATTATTATTATTGTCGTGTATTTTTTTTCTCCCTCTCACTATTGTCATAATTAATTGTGTAATATATATTGAAATCATTTTAATTACGTACAAAATTGAAAACCATAACTTGAAACAAGAAAATTGACATGATGCCAATCATACTCTTCGTGTTGGAATTGAACTGTCGTACTCCATACTGAAATTGTATCAATATAATTATGGGAATAATAATTTGCTCTCTATTTTGTGTCCGCATTGAGATTTAATTAAATTTGAATTTGTCGTGAAAAATATCCACATTATGGATTAACGATTCCATACTGAGGGTTCGTATCCGATATTATCTTAGCTAATTAAAGATGAACAAATTCTTATAGCTTCACTAAACAGATGAATGTTGGTTCTTATAATGTAATTATACTTTCTTTATAAAAATATATCACAATAAGTGATAGAGCATCACCTACCTAATAATCCAATCCTACTTAGAAATTATGTGACTCATTTTCCTTTATATAATGCTGGTGTCCCACCAATAAATTATTGTTATCGTATGGAATTTAATAGTCACATAAAAGGTAGAAAAATAGTTAAAAGTTTGATTCAAAAAAATATATAACAGTAATTTTTATTATTTTATTTTTTTTAATATATGCCTCAAAGTGAAGAGGGAGACAACTAATCTGTGGAAAATAAGAGAGAAAAGTCTTGCAAGAAAGTCATTCTCCAAAATAGGTTTATTGATTTACTTTTTATTTTTTATTGAAAAAAAGCTTAAATATGTCATCGAATTCTGAGAAAAGGCTTATCTATGCCATTTGTTTCAAGTTTGATTTATTCATGCCATTGTCTTTACAAAAATAGCTCATTCATGTCATTTTTTAACAGTCTAGTTTGGTGATTTTTGGCAAAACCATTTTGTACACATGGTCAATAATAATTTGTCCACGTCATTAATTAAATGAGCCAAAAAAATAAGAAAAAAGACTCAAATATGTTATTGAACTATCAAAAATAACTCATTTATGCCATCAGTTAAAAGGTTGGCTCATTCGTGCTATCGCCGTTATAAAATCAGCTCATCCATGCGATTACTTTCTAACAGTGGATTTTTAAAAATAGTTATGCCACATGGACTTTTATTAGAGGTACACATCATCAATTAAAATAAATCAATATTAATTTCAAAATAACGTAGATCCATTAAAAAGAACCATCCATTTAACATAACCCGACCCACACTCATTAAAATATTTTTTTTTACAACAGCTATTTTCTGATCAGAAAAAATAGTGATTAGTATATATCCTTTGGTTGTTTCTTATTGATTCTAAATTATTATATTATTCTTAACAAAAGCCTCAAAAGTTCTATCCTACAGTACTTTTTTTTATCCTACAGTAACTGATTAGTTGTAATTCGAGCGACTCTAATATATATTGTAATACCCCCAAAAATGCAAATCAATATTAGCGCCATATTTCAAGCTTATGCATAGTACATCATGGTTCTTTGGTAGTTTCATGATCAAGTTTGATGTCAATTAAGGTCTCAAATACGTCCTAGCTATTAGGCGAATCAAAACATTCCTTACCGATTGAATTCTTGGGAAGGACATTGGTATAGTCAACTTCAAACGAGCATATCTCTCGATATACTATGAATTTTTGAGCTCATGACCCACCAACAGATAGATAATTGAATTATCTTTCCAACGATACCAATTTTGGCCAAATCCGTATCGGAGAAAAAAGTTATACCCATTTTACTCCAGCATGTTAGCCTGGCAACTAAGTGACGACATGAGCTGACGGCTTATCACATATCTAACGAGTTATCAGCTAATGTCGTCAGCCTTAGGCATAAATTCATAAATTCCAGCATCAAGTGACGACATGAGCTGACGGCTTATCACATATCTAACGAGTTATCAGCTAATGTCGTCAGCCTTAGGCATAAATTCATAAATTCCAGCATCAAGTGACGACATGAGCTGACGGCTTATCACATATGTGACGACATCAGCCCAATGTCAGCAGTCGTAGAATTCAGCATTTTTCAAACGGTTTTAGAGGGGTATTTTGGTATTTTTCCTTCACCCCAAAGCTCCATAAACACTGAATTCAGCCTCCATTTCACCAAAATACATTCTTTTCTCTCAAATTCTCTCAAGAACGAGAAGAGGGGTTTCCAATTCAAGATCCAAATCTCAAGGATTCTTCCATCAATCTTCCCAAATCAAGTATCAAGGTATGCCATGTGTTGATTCATGGGTCTCTTTCACCCATGAAGCTCGAGAATCTCTTTTTGAAATTCAAGATTTGTGTATTGATGAATGTTCATGATTTAAATTGAATTGAAATTCATGTACATATTATTGTGGGGTTTCGATTCATGTTTTAAATTACATATTTCAATGATTGACCTTAGTATATGAAGATTTTCATAATAATCATGATAAACCCCCTTCAATTTACAAGTTGATTGATGTATCCATGATTATTAGATGTGTCGATGATGGTATAACCAAAGCATGCTCCCCATCTGTTTGACTAAATGCCTATGTGAAGGAAAAGTGCCATACTAGTATAATAATATGAAATCTCCATTCATGTAAAAGTTTATGCACGTCAAGTGTTTGATGAAATGTCTTAGTCAATGAAGCATGGATATATGTGTAGCCATTGTGGTGCTTTAGAACTTATACTTCATGAAATCTCTAACTTATTGTATTATGGATTGTGATGTTGGCCATGTATTCAAAAAAGTCATGCTTTGTCAGTTTCTTCCCATCGAGTCCCGGGGGTACTTGTACCCAAAAAATATAGTTGTGTGCCTAGAGTTAGTGTCATGTTTTCACGATATCCTCAGTCAAGACATGATCCATAGAACTCAGTCAGTCATGTGACTCAGGAAAGCTCAGTAATACAGTAAACTCAGTACTATTCCATCAGTCAACGGAAACTCAGTTAATTCAGTCCAGTTTAGTTCAGTAATCCATGTTTAGTGTCTATTCAGATAGGAGTAGGAATTAGCACCGAGTGAACCCAAGGATGGGAACACACATTGTCATATGAGGGTGTGATTCTTAGAAGTCATCCTTGCGTTCTAGACCTATGTAGCCAGCATAGGTTGAGACATCAACACTGTCAGATAAGGGTTGTTGAGGTGGATAAACACTATCAGATGAGGGTCCCGCCATTCTCTTTTGGGGACACTGACAGATGAGGGTCACCCATAGCTTGTCTTTACTAGTGGCGCGGTATTGACACCCTTCCAATTGGGGTTCCAGATTAGACCCCAACACATCTATATTGCGTTATATGTGGAATATCGGTTAGATGACTACTTCCCACAGTTTCAGTTACAGATCAAGACTGTTAGATACAGTCATTCAGTCTCAGTAATAGAACTCAGATAGTTTTATAGAATTTAAGACTGTCAGATGCAGTCACCTCAGAACATAATGGAACTCAGCTAGCTCCATTAGAAATTAGACTGTCAGACACAGTCGCTCAGTAGTAGTTACTTCAGTTATACGGTTGTCAGTATCTCATGTTATTAGTACTCAGATTCAGTAATCCTGTTATCACGAAATCAGTTACAATTATTTTGTATTCATGCATGTATTCTCACGTTCATGTTATTTAGTCAGTTAGTATAGTTCATGCATGTGAACCCTTTACATTCAGCCTATCTCACATGCATACCAGTACATTCAATCATACTAACGCATTTGCGCTATGATGTTTTGTACCATAGGTTCAGAAGCACAAGCTCCAGAGCATCAGTAGCATTCCAGTACTCAGCAATCAGAGTCAGCAGTGAGTCTTCATCCTTCGATGACATGAGTATTATCTTATCATTTCAGTACTTAGTTTATTTCAGTAGTTGGAGCTAGTTGGGGACATGTCCTATCAACTCCTTATTCATACAGTTAGAGGCTTTTCACACTATCATGTTCAGTCAGTTTATTAGTTTGTTTTGGGTATTTCATACCCCACTCAGATGTTATATTTTATTAGATATTGTGTCTCAATTTTGAACCTTACGGCCTTACAACCTTTATTTCTGCATTTACACAGTATATTATGCAGTGTTCAGGTACAGATATCAATCATGGGTTAGCTTGTGGTCCTTTGGGGTCATGAGCACTGTGTAGCATTTTGGGTACCAGATTCGGGGCGTTACATATACTCTAAAGCTGCAAGAAAAGAAGCCAATGAACGATTAGGGCAAGCAAGAAAAAGAAGGAGGTGTACCAATAAAACTTCTTCATTCTCCCATCACGGATAAGGGGAGCATACATTGTTGAAAAAGTATTTTCAAATAACGGCTTAAAAGAAGTCTGCTATCCCAATTATTTTGCCATTTATATGGGATAGTTATTCCATCACTATGGCATAAATAGTGGGACAAATGATCCCGATACTAATTTTTGATAGTTTGAAATTAATATAGATTTATTTTAATTAATGGCATGGACCTCTAATAAAAGGACACATGGCAAAACTGTTTTTGAAAATCCATCGTCAAAAAGTAAGCACATGGATGAGCTAGTTTTATAACGGCGATGGCACGAATGAGCCAAACTTTTAGCAGATGTTATAAATGAGCTATTTCTGATAGTTCAATGACATATTTGAGTCTTTTCTCTTATTTTAATTAATGACATAGACCTCTAATAAAAGTTCACGTGGCAAAGCTGTTTTTGAAAATCCACCGTTAAAAAGTAATGGCATGAATGAGTTGGTTTTGTAATGGCGATGGCATGAATGAGCCAAACTTTTAATTGATGACATAAATGAGTTATTTCTGATAGTTCAATGACATATTTGATCCTTTTCCCTTTTGATTTATTAATAACAATGTTGTTGAGGTCAGAATTTCGCACACCTCAACTAAATCTCCCACAAGACACTAAGTAACTTTATGTTCCAAGACATGAGAAGAAATAGTTCTACTGATTTTCGAAGGGTCATATTAAATCGAACCATTGAAAATTGGTAGCTAGGATTCGATTTTAGAAGGTTGTATATATAAAATTTTGAAGTATTTGAATTGATTTAGACTAATTTTGAAGCAAACACTTATTGGAAACACGCGTTGATGAAATTTCTACACAACAAGTTGCAGTAAGAGTCAACATTTGGGTTCACAGTTTAGGCAGTCCGTTAGAATTTGACCACAAATGCTAGTGATTCATCAGGATTTGAGACAAGAGAAGTTTTATCATCTATTTGAAAATGGCTAGGATTTGTTGCCAAGATTCTAGTGATTCGTCAAGAAATCATTGTGAATAGACAAATTTTATTATCTATTTAAAAATGGCTAGGGTTTGTCGCCAAGATTCTAGTGATTCGTCAAGAATTAACCAGAATGATCATGGTGAGTAGATAAGTTTTATTATCTATTTTAAAATGATAAGGTTTTGTTGCCAAAATTCTAGTGATTCATCAAGAATTAGACGGAACGGTCATTGTGAATAAACAAGTTTTATTATCTATTTGAAAATGGCTAGAATTTATTGCCAAAATTCTAGTGATTCATCTAAAATTAACTAGAATGATCATTGTGAATAAACAAGTTTTATTATCTATTTGAAAATGGCTAGGATTTGTCGCCAAAATTCTAGTGATTCATCAAGAATTGACCAGAATAATCATTGTGAGTAGACAAGTTTTGGCCGTCAATTTGAATCTTGGCTATTCTTCAGGCTGCGTAAACCTGACTGTGAAGCTATTCTTGCCAAACTTTTCTTAACGAGGTCAAAATTTAAACAACAACACTGAAACATCTTATTTGTGAAAATCACCCTAATACTAAATTTTATGGGGTCGCCAGAATCTTTTCGGCGTAACCAGAATGTCTTTTTCTTGAGTTCTATTGAAATATTTGAGTCTAAGTGTCCTATTGGGAGTTGAATTTACAGAGGTTGGGTGCTTGAAAGTGAATCTTCCACATCAAATTATATTATAAGAATATTCTTTAAGAGTTAAATATTATATTAATACAATATATTACCCTTTGTGTTTGAATTAGAAACTCAATTTTATTATTTTTTTCATAAATATATTTTTAGATAAATTTTTATTTTCTTCGCTTTTTAGATTATATTGTTAGAAGTGATATGGAAAAAATATTCAAATAAATTATTCTATACGAGATAGAGGGGATTTGGGAGTACCATTAAAGGAACTTGAGCTTGGAAAAATGGTAGAAGATAGTGGGATGAAAAAATGGGGAAGAAGATGATAAAATTAAATGAAAAATGGGCTAAAATAAGGGTGTCACGCGCCCAAAAGCGAGTGTTATACACTCGGTTTACCATGTCAATGAAAGATGCCAAAGTGACATATTTTATGACTATTTTAGGTGTTTAAAATGAATGTTGTCCACTTTAGATGCCAAAGTAAAAGATCGTACCAAATTGAGGGATTGTGAATGTGTTTGGCCTTAAAAAAATTGAAATCTTTTCGAAACCAGAAAAAAATGGTTTTGCTTTTTCTTTTTTTTCTGTTTGACCAAAGAGAAAAACGTATTAGTTATTGGTATAGCAATTGCAAACTAAGTAAACATTTAGTATACTCCTAGTCCTACCATATTGGGTTTCCATTGGTATAATTATTTGCTAATTCTTGAATAATTGTAGCTAGTCCAATAAGTCGTTTATTTGCGTAGAAATCAGGTATTTCATTTCTGGATATCTCTGGTTGCTGCACAATATCTTCTGGTATAATCATATCTCTGGTTAATCCGAATTTAGCTATTCATAATCATAAATAAATATGATTGGTGGTTTACAACACCATGTAAATAGAAAGTAAGAGCAAAAAGAGTTAGCCTTCATGCGTTGAAGCACAAATACTCAAATACTCTCTCTTGCCCACAACACATATTTTTCTTAGTTATTAAAAACAGGTATATTTCAATGGAAAAATCTATGGAGGAACAAAGCTTAGAAATATCAAACCGGTGGACTTCTGGGATAATATATTTTGTTATATATATGATTACGCTTTCAATGAAAGTGGACAGTATTTAATCCTATTTTTACAACTTGTATAACTGGTTTTATTTCGTCGTATAATATCTCTGCTGGTGCAGTATAACATTTTATATAAAATAGATTTCCTTTGGTTATTCTTTTATAGGTGGTGAATATTTTATGTAATTCTTCCATAGCTGTTAGTTCTTCTCCGTCTTGGGTATATATGGTATTTAATAATCCATAGCCAAAACAAGTTTTTATTAAGCTTGGGTTGGTTTTGGGTAGTGCAATTAGCTTGTTGTAACCTTGTAATTTTTGGGTTATATAGTTTGTGTTTGGCTCTTTAATATCTGTGGCTCTCGGGTTAACGTTTAGGAAAGTTTGTACTCTATAAATATTTTCTATGTATTTTTGGGTTGTATAGTTATAAACTTTTTTATCTTGGTTCAGACTATCTCGGTATGTGGTAATTTGTGGGGGTATGAACAAGGGGTCTTTTTGTGTTTTTGGTATGAATGGTTTCTCAAATATCTTATTCATATTCATATTCTGATATCTTTATCTACTAACTCCTCTGCTTGTACCTGCAATTGTAGATTGATAAACATTATAGGTTTTATGGAGTGTCCCAACGTCTCCTTCTAGATCTGGAATTGTAATGTCTTCCGATCGACATAGGCACACTGCTGAGTTAGCTGATTTGTAGCTTTAGACTTCAGTTTATCTTCATTAGTCTTTATCTTCAAAATCATACCTTTACCTGAGGAAGAGTTCAAGTATTTATAGACAAAAGGTGTTGCTTCAAAAAGAAAATAATGGTTAACGAAAATAGACAACTTTCTAAAACGTCATGCCACTTGCGCCTGGTCTACACTGGACTTGTGGTCGTAGGTGACATTTTATACATTCTAGTGAGGTCTGTGTTGAACCTGCGCTTGACCAGCACCCTCAAGTCGATAGGTGCGCGCACAAGTCACTTTTACGCATGAAACAATGTGTCTCTTGCCTCAAAGGTTACATTCCTTCGAGGTGAGTTGTGACTGCGTTTGCACTTACATCCACAAATGGAGAAAAATATTTCTATTGGATTTTTGGATTAAAACTTACGTATTTTCAAGTTTCGAATAAATTTGGTCCAAAAGTTAATCTCTCAGTTGATCATTTCCAAATCTAAATTTGAGCCGAACGAGCAATGACGACGATGGTGCGAGACATATCTTGTTCTTGCCTCACTATCCATGTGAAGGAATGTTTCCAATATAAGCACAAGAAAGTTTACTTATCCCACCAATTTGGTAGAACTTTACTTCTTTAAAGTGAAAGATTCACTTCACTTTCCCTCCATTTTTTATTCACATATTCACTTAGAACCCAATAATTTCCTACGTAGATAAAAAATGACTATTTTATTACAAAATTTATGGAAAAGTTTGTGATCAACAAGCAAACACTAATTGTATCTGGATAAGTAGATTTTACTTTTGAACTTTCCGTAGTGAACTTGCATCGGATGCACTCGGTTAATCGATAGATATGATATCTTTAAACCGTCAAATAGTAATATACATCTAGATAACACAAGTCACACAACCAGCCTTCTACTGTTTATTGTTCTCACGATTTTATTCATTTCATCCATAGACTTTTGAATGAGGAGTGGGATAGAGGAATTGAGTTAGGGGATCTAGAGCACTTGGAGGAGTGAAGTGATTTCACTTACTGTAGACGTTTTAAGGTTGAGAAGCTTAGAGAGGCTATTCGTAGGATGCGGAGGGGTAGGGCGATAGGACCTGACGAGATTCTGATAGATTTTTGAAAGTATACGGGAGGGGCAGGTTTAAAGTGGTTGACTGATTTGTTTAACGATATTTCCAACATTGTGAGAATGCCTGAGGCTTGGAGATGGAGTACGATGATTCTGTTATATAAAAAAAAGGTGACATTCAGAGTTGCAACAACTATAGGGGTATTAAGCTGTTAAGTCACACTATGAAGATTTGGGAGAGGGTGGTTGAGCGGAGATTGAGGAGGGTAGTGTCTATTTTGGAGAATCAGTTTGGATTTATGCCTGGTCACTCAACGACAGAGGCAATCCATCTGGTGAGGAGATTGGTGGGGTAGTATAGAGAAAGGAAGAGGGATTTACACATGGTGTTCATCGACCTGGAAAAGACGTATGATAAAGTCCTAAGAAAGGTTCTTTGGATATGCTTGGAGATGAGAGGGGTCCCGATAGCGTACATCAGATCTATTAAGGACATGTACGATGGAGGAAAGACTCAGGTGACGACGGCAGGAGGAGACTCAGAGTATTTTTCGGTCGAGACAGGGTTGCATCAGGGATCGACGCTTAGTCCATTCCTATTTATGTTTGTGATGAACATGTTGATGCAGAGTATTCAAGGTGAGGTGCCTTGGTGTATGTTATTTGCGGATAATGTAGTGCTGATTGATGAGATGTAGGGGGTGTGAATGATAAATTGAAGGTTTGGAGGCAAACCCTTAAGTCAAAGGGGTTCAGGTAGAGTAAGTCCAAGATGAAGTATTTGGAATGCAAGTTTAGTAACTTAAGGAATGAGGATGAAGTGGTGGTAAGGTTGGATTCCCAGGATGTTTGTAAGAGGAATAGTTTTAAGTATCTTGGGTCTATGATTCACGAGAATAGGGAGATTGATAAGGATGTCTCTAAGCATATTAGAGCAGGTTGGATGAAGTAAAGGCTCGCCTCAGGAGTGTTGTGTGATAAGAAGGTGACCCTTAAGATTAAAGGCAAATTCTATAGAGTGGTAGTCCATTCGGCCAAGTTGTATGAAGCGGAGTGTTGTCCAGTCAAGCACTCCCACATCCAAAAATTGATGGCGGCAGAAATGAGAATGTTGCGTTGGATATGTGGGCTTACTAGGGGTACAGAGTTAGGAATGATATTATTCGGGGAAAGGTGGGAGTGGCTTCGGTGGAGGACAAGATGCGGGAAGGAAGGCTGAGATGGTTTGGGCATGTGATAATAAGGGGCGCGGATGCCACAGTTTGTAGGTGTGAGAGGCTAGATTTGGATGGTTTCAGAAGGAGTAGAGGTAGGCCAAAGAAATACTGAAAGGAGATAATTATACATAACACGGAGCAGCTTCAACTTACTGAGGACATGACCCTAGATCGGAAGGTGTGAAGGTCGCGGATAAGGGTAGAGGGCTAGTGTGAGTATGTGGGTTGTAGAAAGTAGTCAGGAGGGATCTTGTGTAGCTGGGTTAGTAATCCTAGGACTGTGTCTATAGGTTTCTTTGGTATGTGAGTGTATGTTACTACTAGGTGGGTGTCCTATTTCTTATTTCTTAGTTCCTATTTTCTTATTCTGTAGTGCTCTTATTTATAGTATTTCATATTTCTCTAATTTCTATTTTTATTATTTCTTATTCCTTATTTATGTTATGTTATCTATCCTGCTTCATGTTTCATTATGACCTTGTTTAATGTTTTTATCTTGAGCCGTGGGTCTATCGGAAATAGCCTCCCTACTTCTTCGAAGGTAGTGGTATAGACTGCATACATCTTACCCTCCCCAGACCCCACTTTGTGGGAATACACTGGATTTGTTGTTGTTGTTGCATCCATGAATACGTCTTAATTTCATGAGAGCATAGAGAATAGGCCTTTACGATCATTCTCATTTTGAAGCGGCTTCAACTTCATCCTCACATAGGTCATTCCTAAATGCTTAATTCTTTAAATCAAACTATTTGGTAGAAACTACCAAACTTAGAAAACATGAAAAAGCTTCAAACCATAATCTTTATCCTTGTTTTCAGAACACTGTCTTCATTATGAGAATAGGTTTAGTATATTGAAAATGTTGAACCGTCAGTAACAACTTTGTTTGATAACCTTGAATGTAGCTCTTGGGATATCCAGTATGCTAGATAGAGTTACCGCCATGATGATTTGTCCTAGGCTGTAAAGCAATTTCCTTGATAATCTCTCAACTACTTCTCTATATAGGCCTTTTGTAAGTGGATCCGACACATTATTCTTTTACTTTACATAGTCAACTGTGATAATTCTACTATAGAGTAGTTCTTTAACGGTATTATGTCTCCGTCTTATATAATGAGATTTAACATGGTACATCATGCTCCCTTCCCTACCTATTGCTGCTTGACTAGCACAGTGCATATATATTGATGCCAAAGGTTTGGGCCAATAAGAAATATCTTCCAAGAAATTTCAGAGCCATTCATCTTCTTCACCGAATTTATCTAACGTAATAAATTTAGATTCTACTGTAGAGCAGACAATACATGTCTATTTGGATGATTTCCAAGAGACTACTCCTCCACATAAAGTAAATAAATATCTACTCATGAATTTTACTTTATTTGATCCAGTGATCCAATTTTGATCACTATTTCCCGTAATTACCTCTGGATATTTGTTATAATGCAAAGCGTAGTCTTGAGTATTTTTTAGATACCTTAAAAATCTTTTCATTGTCATCCAGTGAGTTTGATAGGGATTACTTGTATACCAACTCAATTTACTAATAGCACATGCTATATCTGGCCGCGTAAAATTCATGATATACTAAAAATTCTCAACACTCTTGCATAGTCCAACTGTGAGTCACTTTCACCATCATTCTTTTGAAGTGTAAAACTCACATCTAATAGAGTCTTGGCAATACTGAAGTCCAAATACTTGAATTTGTCAAGTATTTTTTTAATGTAATGAGACTATGACAACTCCAACCCTTTGTGGAGTTCTATTAATTCTTATCCCTAAGATTACATCATCAACTCCAAGGTCTTTCATATCAAAATTACTCTAAAACATTTTTTTCGTAGAATTTATGTTAGAAATATCTCTACTTATTATCAATATATCATCCGCATACAAACAAACAATGACTTTATGATTTGGAGTGTCTTTAATGTAAACACATTTGTCACATCCATTTATCTTGAAACTGTTTGCCAACATGGTTTGGTCAAACTTTGCATGCCACTATTTAGGTGCTTGTTTTAGTCCATAAAGTAACTTAACAAGTTTTCCCACTTTCTATTCTTTATGAGGAACCACAAAACCCTTGGGTTGTTCCATATAAATTTCTTCCTCCAATTCTCCATTTAAGAATGTTGTTTTCACATCCATTTGATGGATTTCAAGATCATATACTAATACAAAATAATCATGGATATGGACTTAGGAGAGTGTGTGTTGGACCCGAGCCTTGGCATGTGCAATTGAAGTGTAAAAGAAGCCCAAAATGCACTCAAATCAGCCCATAAATTACACTAGATGGGTTGCCCACTCTTTAAGGGCCTTTTGGTCATTTTAACTTACATTTTTTAATAGCTATAAAAGGAACATTGTAGGGTTTTTAGACTTAGTTTTTGATGATATTTGTAAGACTTGTAAGTCTTGAAACAAGCTCTCTCTAGTAGAAAAGAGTGACCACCCAAAACTACGGCTTATACAAGTGTGGAATCACTTGTGTTTGCATTTTGCTTAGAAACGCCAATGCTTGGGAGGTGAAATCCGATCTTGTGTCTTCGTACGAGATAGGTTTTTATTGTTTGTAGTGTTAAGGGTCCAAGAGTACCATATTCTTGGGTTCTTAAGAGTATACCACCATTGGTCTATCTTTCTATCCCTTTACTTTCATTATAATCTTGTATTGTTTCCTCTTGTTTAGTGTAAGCTGCGTGGGGAATTTTTGTTGTTTTTGTTCATCTTATTGTTGTTTCTTCTTGTTATTTACCTTGTTAGTTTTTTGATTGGCTGATTTGGTGTCCAAAACACCTTGTATTCTTGTCATTCTCTTCTTGTTATTGTTGGCCGATTTGTGTAGTTGTTGGGTTCACGGTTTGTGCTTGAATTAGTGGACCATTTTTGTGTGTTTTTGGTGAAATACAAGTTATTATTGTATCATTTGGTATAAAATCATGGCTTGATCTTGTTCCTACAAGATCAATCTTGGGTTTTCTTGTTAGAAAAAAAAAATTGTTGAAAAGTTGAAAATTTCAGAAAAATTGCAATCTGTCCATTGTTGTTGTCTTGGCCAAAATTGTATTCTTGTAGTGTTCTTGGATGAGATTTGTTCTTGAGTCTAGGTATAGGAGTCTTTTACTTGTCTTGTGTATTTTTAGTGTTAGTTTTGTTCCTCACTAACACTTTGAGTCGATCCAAACTTGAGCTTGAATTGTTAATATTGTTGTTGTGAACAAAGTGTGGCCGATTGGATGTTGTTGTTGTTATAGACTTGACCAAGTTGAAAGCCTTGTGTTGTGGTGTTGTTGTATATCTTGAAAGGTTGTTGTTGTGTTCTTTTTGTTCATCACAACCTTCACCTTTTGTAAAACCGAAAACACAACCCAAAGAGGACTTAGCCGATTGTTGTTGCTATCCTTGTGGTCTTGGCCGTGAGATTGTTGAACTTGTTATGGTGGACTTGTTGTTCCTTGGAGATTGTTGTTGGTTTTTGTGGTTGTGGTTGTTGTGTTCTTCAAGTTCTTCACCATATTCATCACTTTGTTAATATTAAAGTGAACTTAGATCTTAAAATGGTGAAAGACAAGGTGTAGTATTTGTTGAATCTTGAAAGACCCCAACCACCAAAAAGACTTTACATCACATCTTAACCTTTTTCGATAAAACAAGGGTCCTTGTTGTAAGGAGAAGTACAAGTCTAGTCAAAGACTTTTGATTCATGAACTTGGAATTGAAAAAGGAGCTCCAAGACTAGTTTGTATTTTCCTCCATTGAATAATTTCCACCAAAGTCCAATTTGTTAATTGTGAATTAAAATTTGTCAAGAACCGAACCACTAGTGGACTGCCACATTGGACTGCCACATCATCACTTTTACTGTTCATGCAACATTTTTAAGTTCAACTTTTGATCTTCTAGTATTAATTTGTTGTTTTCTTGGTTTCGTTTGTTGATTCCAATACTAATTTACAAGTCAGTGACCATTTACTAGATTGTAAATTAGTTTTGAACCCATTCTTCGTGTTAACTTTCCTTTGCGCGTCTTAATTATTTTGATTCATTGTAATACGTCCTTCTATTTTTCTTACTCTTTGGAGTCCTTGTCAACGTTGGATTCATCTCTCAACACCACTTGGAGTACAAGCAAGCTTGCAACACTTGTGAGATTGAGTGTGAGGGATCCGAGAGTCAAGAAATAAAAAGAGAGAGTGGGGATGTTTTTGTACAACTAGCGTGTTTTCTTTTTTTGTAGGTAATTCCTTTTCCATAATGGACACCATTTTGTCCCACCTTGATGCTATTGCCCGAGAAATAGCTAAGGCGAATGCGGGTCTTGACAAATTGAGATCAGATTTGTCTCCTATACATGAGAGGTTGGATCGAGTGGAGAGTTGAAGGAACTCTCATGTTTCTACTCCCAAAGCTTTACCTCAAACGATAAACCCTCCAAGACCACCACTAAATGGCATAGACATAAGCCAAGCCAACAAATGTCCTCAAACCCGAGACCTAAATGAGTCACTTCCCTCTTAATTCGATCAAGTCCAACAAGAGGAGCTTGGAAGCCAATTTCCTCCCATCCAAGCTCCACAACCGAAGCTCCCCCTTACTAAATCATTCCTCTCAACCGAAACTCCACTTCACCAAAATCGATATATCCATGTAGAGGAGTATGGTAGAAAGGAACATGAAGGATATGGAGACTACTACAATACCTGTATGATGGTAGGAGACTTGTTTCGGATGAGATTGAAGACAAGGTTAAAGATTGAGAGGAAGCCGAGGTTCAAAATGAATATTTTGGTCGAGACTTGTTGTTATTGAGCCATCGGATTCTTCATGATTTTGTGGACTATTTTTTACTTGTTTTTGTGACTTGTTTGAGGGTTATTTTGAGTAGGTTTCCTTTGAAGTGACCAATTGAACGAGGTGAAGCTGTGAATTTTTGGACAAATTCCTCTCAGGATGGAGAGGATGGTACGGGAATAATCACGGATATGGACTTAGGAGAGTGCGTATTGGACTCAAGCCTTGGCATGTGCAATTGAAGTGTAAAACAGGCCCAAAATGCACCCAAATCAGCCCATAAATTACACTAGATGGGTGCCCACTCTTTGAAGGGACTTTTGGTCATTTTAACTTACATTTTTTAATAGCTATAAAAGGAACATTGTAGGGTTTTTATACTTAGTTTTTGATGATATTTGTAAAACTTGTAAGTCTTAAAACAAGCTCTCTCTAGTAGAGAAGAGTGACCACCCAAAACTACGGCTTATACAAGTGTGGAATCACTTGTGTTTGCATTTTTCTTGGAAACGCCGATGCTTGGGAGGTGAAATCCGATCTTGTGTCTTCGTAAGAGTTAGGTTTTTGTTTTGTGTAGTGTTAAGGGTCCAAGAGTACCATATTCTTGGGTTCTTAAGATTCTACCACCATTGGTCTATCTTTCTATCCCTTTACTTTCATTGTAATCTTGTATTGTTTCCTCTTGTTTAGTGTAAGCCGTGTGGGATATTGTTGTTGGTGTTGTTGTTGTTGTTCATCTCATTGTTGTGTCTTATTGTTATTTACCTTGTTAATTTGTTGATTGGATGATTTAGTGTCCAAAACACCTTGTATTCTTGTCATTCTCTTCTTGTTATTGTTGGCCGATTTGTGTAGTTGTTGGGTTCACGGTTTATGCTTGAATTAGTGGACTGTTTTTGTGTGTTTTTGGTGCAATCCAAGTTATTCTTGTATCATATACCACCTTTAATGCAGCCATCATCCAAATAGATGTTATCCTTATTATGAGTATATATCAAAATAAGCAAGGTCTTGTTTTTGCCTAAAGCCTTTCACAACAAGTCTTGCCTTGTATTTGTCAATAGTACCATTAACTTTCATTTTTTTTAAGATCCAATTAGAGCATAAAGTTTTATTTCCTAAGGGAAAATTAACCAACTCCCAAGTGTGGTTGCTCAAGATTGAATCAATCTCACTATTGGTTGTCTCTTTCTAAAAGGATGAGTCCAAAGACGACATCTCTTCTTTAAATGTTTGAGGCTCATTTTAGAGAAAACATATTATAAAATTTGATCCAAATGAAGTTAACATTATTTGACGTATACTACGTCTTGGATTCTCATCATTAAGTACATTCTCATTTGGTTCATCTCGAGGTCGTTTAGAACCCCCATTAGACAGCTCATCTTCAGTTTTATACGCATAAATGTGTTCAAAGAACTCAACATTATCTAATTCAATTACCATTTTTCATTGATATCCAAATATTTGGATTTATGAACCAAAAATCATCATGTTTTACTGTTTTTAGCATACCCAATCACAGACTTAGGTCCTATTTTTACCCTTTTAGGCATAGGAACTTAAACTTTGGCTAGACACCCCTAAAATTTGAATATTTCAAGTTGGGTTTTATTCTTTTTCATTTTTCATAAGGAATTGAATTTTTCTTACTATGGGCACTCTATTGAGTATTTGATTTGCTGTAAGGATAGCTTCCTCCCACAAGTTTTGCGTTAAACCTGAACTTATAAGTAAGACATTTATCATTTATTTTAATATTTGATTTTTCTTTTCACAATTTCATTTGATTAAGGTGAATATGGGGCAGTAGTTTGTTGGATAATTCCCTTTTATAAACATATCTTCACAAAAGAAGATTCATTTTCTCCACCCCTATTACTTCCTATCGTTTTGATCTTTTTATCCAACTAATTTTCAACTTCAGTTAAATATTGCCTAAACGTTTCTATTATTTCATCCTTATCATTTAGCAAATAAACATAATAGTATCTAATGCAATCATTAATAAAAGTTATGAAAAACTTTTTCCCTTCACGAGATGGTGTTGATTTCATATCATAAATGTTTGTATGGATTAAGTGTAAGTGATTGGAATTCCTTTCACCAGACTTATACAGATGTTTAATATACTTTGATTTCACATATGTTTGACACTTTGATTTATTTATCATGATCGAATCAGGACCTAGTCGTGACTGGCTTCTTAAACCAACCTAGGCCTGAGATGTCCCCCTTAGCCTTACTTCAAGAACATAAACATAATGATAATAATAAACTGTGGAAGCCAATCAGTTTAATGAGAGTAGGAAAATTAAGATATAATTTTGAGAGTCAAAACCCAAATCCAAAATGATACTACAGTACAGTCCATACATCCTCTAATCAAAGAATATCAACCAAGTCGGGACATGACCTCAACTATTCCAAAAAAAATCCAAAAGTACTATAATAGTAACTGAAAACTTAAAGAGACACCAGGCTTTCCGACGGATGGAGGTCTCACCACTTCACAGCGGACCAACCGGAATATCGAACCATCTAACGCTACACAGGGTCACAAGAAATCCCTCAGAACCTACATCATAAAATGATATAGCATCTGGAGACGGTCAGTACGGCGAGTACTCGTATGCAACCCAGGAAAAAGGATAAAATATATGAATTTATCAAAAATCCAATCATAAAACACATGCACAACAATTATACATATATATAGGACGTCGAGATAAGGGAAAGGGACATAAAATATGATTGTTTTAAAATTCAATCCTCAATTATGTAGCTCGTACCGACCTAAAGTCATCATCGGGCTATATGGGTCAGGCTCTCCCATCGGAAGGGTTCCAGTCTATGTTATCCACATGTACTGATAAAAAACCTGGATAAAGATACCCTAATTATAGCCTTCCTAAATATATTGAGTAAAGTAGAAAAAGTGGTCATAGACCCCCAACATCAGCAAACTTGGTTTTCAGTGCTAGTCCCCTGGGACTACACCTTCTCGCTGAGCTACAAAATTTTCTTTAAGCCTAAATTAAATAGTTTTACACATAATATCAACAATGAAGTCTTTTATTAAGGCATTTCTAAATTGGTATCGTTATACCAATAGACTTGCAAGCTATTTCAATAAACCAAACCATAACCATTTAACCAATTTGACTCCAAATTTCATTTAAAATCCAAAATCATGGCCTCCAAGGGTGTTCCAAAGCCTCTTTACCTTTTTTTCATTTAATGACATGCTATATTTTTTAAAAGATAAGTTAAACTATGTAGAATCCTTGTTTAAAGCCAAATTAACAATGTGGGTTGAGGTTTATGTCAATAACATCATACAAAATTCATAAACATTAAGAAAATCAAATTGCCAATTCCACCATTACCATGAGATACTAATTCAGCAAAAATTAAATTGCCAAATCCACCATTACCATGAGATACTAATTCAGTTTACAATCCACTATTTAAACCATGAACAACCCATTAAAAACAAAGATAAAACAATGGAAGTGTTCAATAACCAAAACCCTCAATCCTAATTTAATCAAACATTCAAGAACACTTAACTATCAAGTAAATTGATGCACTAATATAATAATTAAGATAGGGAGTGTCCAACATGCCTGAATGATGGAAGAATTTGAAGAGAAATTGGAGTTTAGAGCTCGTAGAATTGAACCCTTGAGAAATTGTTGGTTTGTTTCTCTTAAGAGTTGAAGAGGAGAAGAGTAATGAGAAAAAGTTGATAACTGATGGATAATAAGAACTAAAGGTGTCTTAGAGTCGTTTAGTGGGGTTAAGGACCAAAAAGCCCTTGTCTTAATTAAAAAATAAAACTGGGTAATTTTTGCCAAGGGCGTGCCACTCCCTTATCGTAGAGCATAGGTGATGTGGCATGCCGCTATCATGAAAGACACTTGGCGTGCCACAGCCTTATCGCGGACCCTCACTATTTTGGAGACCCAAAATAACCCCAAATGCTTTTTAAAAATTCTGAAACTCTTCATGAATATCCCTTATCATTATTCAAGTCAAAAATATCATTAAACATGTAGAAGGATCAAAACAATTTGTTGAAATTTATTTGGTCTTATATTATTGCACTCAAAGTTAGGCAAAACTTCTAAACTAATCCGTTTTTGCAAGGTTTTATAATTGACATGTCCTAAACATTAATTTAACTCAAAAAGGTAAAAAGAAATAGAATTTTTATCGATTTTAACAGTCATTTCATTGATCTTAAAAAGGCCCTCGGTGAGGTAACCCTTACTTACATACACTTATCCTTTACTAATTACATCTTTATCAAAAAAAAATATACATTTGAATCTATTTTTGGTCAGAAGAGAAGTAGAAATCAAGTTCTTTCTCAACTCTAGAATATGAAGGACATTATTGAGTATCACTACCGTGCCCGATGTCATCTTTAAGCAATTTTTTTTGTTCCTTTAACCTTCGCTATTGCGGAGTTAGCCATAAAACTTTTCTCCTCATCTTGAGTCGAAGAGTATGATATAAATAACTCCTTGTTAGCATATACATGGCAGGTGAAACCAAAATCAATCTACCAGTTTCTAGAATTACCAACTAAGTTGCATTATGAAAGCATAGCGCATAAATCATCCACTTCATTTTTGGATTCAGTCAAGTTGGCTTGATCTTTTTTCTTGCCTTTATTAGGGGCCCCACAATCTGTTGACTTGTGGCCAGCCTTGCCACAATTAAAGCAATTTCCTTTGATTTCTTCTTTGGGGGATTGCATTGTTGTCCAGACATTTTCTTTCTTTTCTTTGATTTGTTAGGGTCATCCTCCATAATATTTGCTCCACTAATTGCAGAATTCCCTTTCGACCTTTTCTCCGCTGCTTTGTTATCTTGTTTAATATGTAACCTCATAATGAGGTCTTCAACTGACATCTTCTTTCTCTTATGTATCAAGTAGTTTTTGACGTCTTTCCACAAATGTGGTAACTTTTCTATTACGGCCGCTACTTGGAAAGTCTCATCACAATCAAACCTACATCAAAGGTTATGTGATTATCAAGAACAAACTTAATATGTTAAATTAAGGTATTTACTATTTTCATACCTTTCACTAGGAGATCATGAATGATTACTTGAAGTTCTTGAACTTGAGAAACGACAAATTACTGTCTATCATCTTAAAGTCAAGAAATCTTACAACAATGAACTTTCTCATTCCTGCATCCTCAGTTTTGTATTTCTTTTTCAAAGCACCCCACAATTCTTTCTAGGTTTTCATACTCTTGTACACATTATACAGATCATCTTGAAGACCACTCAATATATAGTACTTACATAAGAAATCCAAGTGTTTTCAAACCTCCATTACTATACAACGTTCCTTGTCCGGTGTTTCTTTAGGAAATTCTGGAACATTTTTTTAGATGAATCTTTGAAGACTTAAAGTAGTCAAGTAAAAGAACATCTTTTGCTGCCAATGTTTAAAATCCACACCAGAAAAAAATTTGGGTTTCTCCGTTGGTGCCATTGCGGGTGCAACACTTGAATGACTTGAATAGCAATAGTTGTTGCTGCTACATTTACCATTCCACCACTACGATGATTTTCAATAGACATTTTTGTTGTCACAAAGAGAAAACCAATTTAGTATGTCAAAATACTAACTATAAAGTTTTTAAAAACTTTAAACATCATCTTGTTTCTAGTTTAACGGTGAAGTTTTTATGTTCTTCTAATCATCAACTAAATGAACATTAACTCATGATGAAGTTTTTATATCTTCAAATCACTATTAAGTTCAAATGGAGTAGAAAGTAACAAGCTTTAATCTCCACAAACCAAAAAATATAGATTATATATAAATTCCTTAAGATTGTTATTTTTCGAGTACAAAATTTGTATATCACATTATGAACTTCAACACTAAGTTCAATAATAACTTCAAATACTACAATAAAGTTCCAACAACCTCAAACATAAGTTCAAATGAATGACCAAATGAACTATCAAAATAAAATTTGTATCAACTTTAAGAAATGAAGAGGAAATAGAAAATGATAGAATTAAGTCTACCGAATTCACGGTGTGTCCTAAAGAAATTTATTACCCTCAAGTACCCAAGGTTATTGAAATTTTTTCTCTCAGGATAAAATGATTCACTTCAGAAAATAATGGTACCTTAAATTTTCTGAAACTTCAAACTCACTCAACGATTTGATGATCACACGAGAGTTTTTAGAAGAAGAAGAAGATGTTTTTTCAACTCAAAATCGTACCTTTACCTGAGAAAAAGTTTAGGTATTTATAGCCAAAATATGTTGCTTCAAAAAGAAAACAATGGTTCACAAAAAGAGAGACAACTTTTTGACATGTCATGCTACCTGCGTTGCACCTGCACCCACAGGTCGCCAGGTGCACGCGCATGTCACTTTTAAGTATAAAACAGTGTGCCTATTGCTTCGAAAGGAAAATGCATCCGCGAATAAATCATTTACTTTCAAGTTTTTTCCAAAAAATTAATCTCTCAATCCATCATTCAAATCCGAAGTTGAGTTGAGAAAGAGACCACTACGACGACGTGATCTATCTGAAATAATCTAGTTTGAAAGGCTCTAACTATCTAAACATGGAGTTGATGGGAAAAGTCCCCAACTAACTCCGACTACTGAATATACTGAACTAATGAAATACTGAAATAATAACTCTGTCCTCAAACTATGAAGACTCACCACTAAATCTGTTGTTGATAGGCTGGGCTGCTAAGTACGATTAGGAGACTGTGCATCTGAACCTATGATATAAGACATCATAGAGCAAAAGAAAAAGTATGCATCAGTACTTTGAATGTACTGGTATGCTAATATGCAAAGGGTTCATATGCATGAACAATAACTGGTTGAGTAACAAGAATATAACTGAATGAGAGTACATGTATATCTAAAACTATTGTAATTACTGATTATGCAATGTTGCATATAAATCTATTTTACTGTAACTAAGATCACTAATAAATGAATTACTGATAATTGGGTGGTTGTTTTTAACAGTCCTAATTCTGTGGAACTGAACTTAGTTTTGTGTTGAGCTAGGTAACTTTGTGTGATAGTCCTGATTTTGAAAACTAAATTGAGGATTTATACTGAGTCTGAAACTGAAACTATAATTGTGGGAGTGTTCATCTAACTGACATACTCCAATTATAAATTAAGTTGGGGTCAAACCTGTGACCTCAGTTGGAAGGGTGTTAGCACCTTGTCAAGGGATACAAACAATAGCTGTAAGTTAACCCTATCTAGTGGGAAAATATATCGTCAACCCTCACTAGATGGAAAACTTGTATGAGATGTATCAACCCTTATCTGGCAGGAAGATATCAACCTATGCTGGATACGTAGTTTTGTAATGCAGAAATTATTGTTAAGGGTCAAATCTTTTACTGACAGGAATGTCCCTATCCCTAGGTTCACTCGGTGCTGATTCCTACTCCTAACTGAATAGACACTGAACTGATTTCTAGACTGTTCTAGGCTTGACCGAATTGTTACTGATCGTGCTAACTGACTGAACTAGACTGAGTTCACTGAGTTCTGTTAATTGACTGAATACACTGAGTTCTGTAATTGACTGAGTACTACTATACGTGACATCACTGAGACTACTCTGAAGCTACTGTCATTCTAGGTAAATAGCTAGATTTTGGGTATTGAATACCCCCAGGAATCGATAGCATTGAAAGTAAAACATGGCATGGTCATAATAACATAACAATAGTAGCTTGTTAACAATACTTTCATTTAGATATTTTGTCAAACACTTGAGAGGCATGAATTGTTTCACATAATAATAGTCAACACATGAACTTCATGGATACAATAATCAATTGTAATTTCAAGGGTTTAACATGCAAATCATATAATTCACCACACATGCTATTTTAATTTCATGAAACTTAAAGTAAATCCAAAAATGAAACCCAAATAACATCATGAACATGGATATAAATAATTTCAACATAAATTTTTTTAAAGCAATCAACTTGTAGTTTTAAAAGAGGTTCTTGAACTCAAGGGTGGAAGGAAGCCCACCTAACATACCTTGATTATTAATTCTCTAAAAGTTGTGGTGAATTTCTTGAGACTTGAATCTTGAATTTGGTGGGTTATGGTTTGTTCTTGAGAGGATTTGTGAATAATGAGTGAATTTTGCCTTTAGAAAGGCCTAATCTCGTGTTTTGGGGCTGATATAAGGTGGGAAAATGACCCAAATATCCCTCTGAACGTGGACTTTTAATTACTGAAAAACGTGCCCAGCGACGTACAGACCGACGCATCGCATCGATGGTGTCAACGTAATGACCAACGCGTCACGTCGAGTTTGCGTTGGCTTACTGGAATTTGCACTAAGTGCTGGGGAAAATATTTGTCGATGCGACACCTCGAGATCATGTCAAACCACTATTTTGGTCACCCAAACATGCTTCAAATGAGGTTCAGAAAATTTAAAACTCATCCAAAATGACCTATTGACACACCTGATCATTATTCAATCCAAGGATCAACATTTTAAGGTCATAAAGGTTGTAAAATGAGATCGCCAAATTAAGAAGGCTAAACATAGGTCTAGGTATAAACACTTAGCTGAAATCTCTAAGTCTGGAATCCTTTTTCATGCTCTAAAGGACTGAGTTAAGCTAGGATTTTGTAGGGTCTTACAATATCTCCCCCTTGGGAACATTCGTCCTTGAATGAGACTAACTAAGTGGAGAATACTGATGGACAGATTTTTGATCTTGGGTGTATTTATACGCCTAAGCACCATAAATTACTCATATTTTAGATAAGTTTGGAGAACAAAGTGCCTAGTTTCTTATGTTTTTACTCTACTTTTATTTAATTGAGCTAACCTATATGATTAGCATGATTTCAGGTATTAATGAGGTAGATAGAGACATAATGGGACTATGGAATGCGGATGACATATGACACAAGAGAGAGTAGCGTTCTGGACCAAATGTGGCGCCTAAAAACTATGTCCAAGACTAATTTGTCATTTAGAGTTAGTCTAGGGACTTAGAAGACAATTATGAGGGTAAAGTTATTAAAACTACTTGATGCTGAAAATTCACGTATCATGGGCTATTCTGTACTATTTTTGAATTAGAGATTGGCGGCTTAGAGGAGAGAGAAGAACGCTTTCACTTTGTTCATCGTTTACACACCAAGATCGTCTTTTATCTTTTGGTGTGATGAATATGACTATGGTAATTTTCATTTTGTCCATGAGTAGCTAAGATTATTGGTTAGGTTTATGGAAACCTTGTAGCATACTATCTATTTCTATGGGTTTTGAATTCATTATGCATTGATTCACTTATATCATGCTCTCTTCGTTATTCTTGCATTCTCGTGGTTGCAAACATAGGAAAGGTGCCATTGAAATATGACCTATTCGATAGAAAGGTTAATGTTTGGAAAAGAGAGTAGTGACAAAAAAATAGGATTTCCAACCAATATTTCACACATTAATGCCTTAACAGGATTTATAACTTGGAGATTTGTATAATTATGTAAACACTTTTGATTCGAGAGAACTAAAGTGAATTAATCCTTGATGGTTGAGAAATGCTTGGATTAAGATATTGAACATGTTTCTCTATAAGTGTGAATGTATGAATTCTTAACACCCATAGTTAGAAAGTATTGAAAACTACAAGGTGGACATAACCCTAGCTTGTTCTTCTCTGTATTCAAATACTATTACACGTATTGCTTCACTGTTACACTAAAACTATTACTTCGTACTTAAATCAAAACCCCCTTATTATGTTTTTGTGGAAACGAATGATTAAAAGTCAACTAACATATTACTAAATTAACACCATATTCCCTGTGGGATTCGACCCCAACCTAGTTGGGTTCTATATTTGACAACGACCGCTTACATTCTTGTAAAAGAGTTGTAATTTGGGTGTATCAAATTTTGGTGTTGTTGCCGGGGAATACGGTTGTCAATTAAGTTTATGTATGTTAATTGACTGTTAGTCAAGTTTCCTAATTTTAAAGTTTATTTGTTATTTTTGTTTGTTACAGGTTCATTATTATTTATGCCACGAACCAGAATTTTAGGAGAACCATTATTACCCTTCAATGTTGAACCTCATCTCATTGAAAGAATGGCTAACCAACAGGAAGCTAAAAGATTAACCGCATTGGCTAATGCTCAATTAAATCAACAAAATGCATATAACCCAGGTTGGGTACCTAATCCAGATGAAGAGGACCTGGGATACGATGATTTATTGGGGTCAGGTAATCGAAGGCATACAGAGGACATAGCTGCACCGGTGAACAAAAATATGAACAAAAATTGCCCTTTCAAAGCAAGACCTGATCATCAAGCTGTGCAATTTGATCTTAATGATGATAAGGATGGAATGGATAGAGTTGGTTCAACTGGAGCTATTATTCCTCCACCGTTGGCACCCAGAGCTAAGTTTAATATTATGAGCATGATGATTCAACTCCTCCACCTAAAGAGGTTGTTCGGTGGACTCCCAGGGGATGATCCCAATATGCATTTACTAAACTTTGTCACTATTTTCAAGTCCTTTGATAACCTGAGAGTGGGATAGAATGCCATCCGTCTGTGTTTATTTCCATTATCTCTGTCTGGGGAGGCAACATTATAGCTTAATGAGCTGACGCTCGATTCTATAACCAACTGGAGGTAGTTGAAAGAGGCTTTTCTAGAAAGGTTATTTCCACCCTTCAGGAGTGTACTGTTGAGGGGTGAAATCAGTAACTTCTGGTAGCTTCCCACTAAAGCTCTTCATGAGACATGGCAGAGGTTTAAAAATAAGCTGATGCAATCCCTGAACCATAATATGACGAATATTCATTTGATGGAGACTCTTTATCAGGCTTTGAACTCTATTACGAAGCCAGTTGTGGATAATGTTGCAAGAGGATCATTTGTGGACCTCACTTTTCCGAGGCTTCAGAGATGCTTGATTGGATGACCAAACAAAGTAGAGCTAGGCATACCATGGATTCTATGGCAGTAAGCCCTACTGTGTATGGTGGTATGACTGCAGAGCAACGCAAGAAATAGGAGGAACGTGACCAGGAGATGGCATACTAGAAGACACAAATGGATCTACTGACTAAGCACCTATTGTATGGAAAAACAGAGAAGGTGAAAGTTGTTGCATACCAAGGTAGAGCTGACTCCGACTCGGAAGAAGAGACGAATAATTTAAATAATCAGGGGGGTTTCCGAGGTAATAGCCAAGGAAATCAAGGTCAAAGCTATTACGACAAGGCTGGTTACAAGGATAATGATCAAGGAAACTAGAAGAGCAAGAACTAAAGTGAATTAATCCTTGATGGTTGAGAAATACTTGGATTAAGATATTGAACACGTTTCTCTATAAGTGTATGCATGTATGAATTCTTAACACCCATAGTTAGAAAGTATTGAAAACTATAAGATGGACATAACCCTAGTTTGTTATTCTCTGTATTCAAATACTATTACACGTATTGCTTCATTGTTACACTAAAACTATTACTTCGTACCTAAATCAAAACCCCCTTATTATGTTTTTTCATAAACGAACGATTAAAAGTCAACTAACTTATTACTAAATTAACACCATATTCCTATGGGATTTGACCTCAACCTAGTTGGTTTCTATATTTGACAAAGACCGCTTACACTTTTGTAAAAGAGTTGTAATTTGGGTGTATCAAATTTTGGCGCCGTTGCCGAGGAATACGGTTGTCAATTAAGTTTATGTGTGTTAATTGACTGTTAGTCAAGTTTCCTAATTTTACGTTTATTTGTAGATTTTATTTGTTACAGGTTCATTGTTGTTTATGCCATGAACCAGAAGTTCAGGAGAACTATTATTACCCTTCAATCCTGAACCTCATCTCATTGAAAGAATGGCTAACCAACAAGAAGATAAAAGATTAGCCGCATTGGCTAATGCTCAATTAAATTAATAGAATGTAGATAAACCAGGTCGGGTACCTAATCTAGATGAAGAGGACCTAGGAGACGATGATTTTTTGGGGCTGAGTAATCAAAGGCGTGCAGAGGACATAGCTGCACCGGTGAACAGAAATGTGAACAGAAATCGCCCTTTCAAAGAAAGACCTAATCGCCAAGCTGTGCAATTTGAACTTAATAATGATGAGGATGGAATGGATGGATCTGGTGCAACTAAAGTTATTATTCCTCCACCATTGGCACCCGGAGCTAAGTTTAATATTACGAGCATGATGATTCAACTCCTCCACCTAAAGAGATTGTTCGGTGGACTCCCAGGGGATGATCCCAATATGCATTTAGTGAAATTTGTCACTATTTTCAAGTTCTTTGATAACCTAAGAGTGGGATAGAATTCCATCCGTCTACGTTTATTTCCATTGTCTCTGTATGGAGAGGCAACATTATGGCTTAATGAGCTAACGCACGATTCTATAACCAACTGAAGGCAGTTAAAAGAGACTTTCTTAGAAAGGTTCTTTACATCCTCCAGGAGGGTACAGTTGAGGGATGAAATTAGTAACTTCTGGCAGCTTCCCACTAAAGCTCTTCATGAGACATGAGAGTGGTTTAAAAAGAATTTGATGCAATATCCGAACCATAATATGATGGATATTCATTTCATAGAGACTCTTTATCGGTATTTGAACTCTATTACGAAGTCAGTTGTAGATAATACTGCAGGAGGATCATTTGTGGACCTCACTTTTCCAGAGGCTTCGAAGATGCTTGATCCGATGACTAAACAAACTAGAGATTGTCCTACCAGGGATTATATGGTAGTAAGCCCTACTGTGTTTGGTGGTATTACTGTAGAGCAACGCAATAAAGAGGAGGAACGTGATCAGTACATGGCATACTTGATGACACAGATGGATTTGCTGACTAAGCACCTATTGTCTGAAAAGATAGAAAAGGTGAAAGTTGTTGCATCCCAAGATAGAGCTAACTCTGACTCGAAAGAAGAGGGAAACTATTTAAATAATCAGGGATTTTTTGAGGTAATAGCCAAAGAAATCAAGGTCAAAACTATTATAATAAGGCTTATTTCAAGGATAGGGATTAAGGAAACTGGAAGATCAAGAATGATAGGAGTGGACTATATGTACCTCCCGGAAGTAGAGATAATGCTGCAACTAGCTCTGGCAAGATATTCATGGAGGACATGATGGAGAAATTATTAAAGGGAGTTGAGTCTACCAACTCTTGGGTGACTACAATTAAGAGTGATTTGTCTTCCATGAGTCAGTTGATAAGCTCACACTCTACTTCTATCAAATAGTTGGAGCAGCAAATGAGCTAACTCTCAGCAATATTGAATTAGAGGAAGAGCAAAACATTGCCAAGTTAGACAATTCACGACCCTCATAATGATGGCTCTTGAATAGCTATTACCACATGTAGTAAGGTTTTATCAGGCCCTTCTCTGGGTAAAGTTGTGAATGAAGAGGTCATTGAAGAAGATTTTGACCTTGAAGAAGGTAATCCAGTGGAATCTAAGAAGCTAGATGGTATTTATATCCTTTTAAATCATCAGTAGGTTGATGAGTTAGGAAACGTGAAAGACAAGAAAAAAAAAGCAGTGGTGACTACTCTCCCAAAACCACCGCTTCTCTTTCCTCATCGATTGAAGAAGAAGGCCGACAACACAAAGTTAAGTAAATTCATGGCAATGTTAAAGCAGCTGATAGTGAATGTGCCTTTGGTGGAGGCACTTGAGCAGATGCCAGGATATGTTAAATTTACGAAAGATCTTGTGATGAAGAAATGAGAAGTAAGCTATGAACCGGTGGATAATCTCTATCATTGAAGTGTTATTTCTACAAGGTCATTGGTGCAGAAGAAGACAGACCCAGGAGTATTCACCATCCCTTGTACGACTGAGTATCTGGATTTTGCTAAGGCCTTATATAATCTGGGAGCTAGCATCAATCTGATGCCGCTAGCTGCTTATAAGAAGTTAGGTTTGGGAGACCCCACACCTACAAATATGTGACTTGTAATGACGGATAGGTCAGTAAAATAACTTGTTAGTATTTTGTATGATGTGTTGGTGAAGGTGGCTAGCTTGATATTTCCTGTGGATTTTGTAATTCTAGATTATGAGGTAGACTTTGAGGTGTCCATAATCTTGGGTCGACCTTTCCTTGTAATTGAAAGTGTGCTTATTGATTTGTGAGCTAATGAGCTCTTATTCAGGCTAAATGATGAAGTGGTGCGATTTGATGTATGCCAATCCATGAAGAAGCATAAAGAAATAAGTGTGTTCTCGATTATTGATGTGTATTATGAGGATGAGCATGAGGTACCGATAGAGGAGAAATTTATTGTCAAGCCTTTAGTTGTAGCGTTGATGAAGTTTAATCGTGAAGGTATTGAGTAGTATGAAGAGACTGTTTATGCTTTGACAGGAATGGTATCATACTCTTATGCTCCTATGAAGCTTGATCTTGATCTTAAGAATCGACCAACACCACCGGCTAAGCCATCCATTGAAGAGCCACCGGTGTTGGAGTTAAAAGAGCTGCCAGGGCATTTAAGGTATGTGTTTTTGGGTAATTAAAACATGCTACCTATGATTATTATAGCTGATTTGGGTGAGCAGCAGGTGGAAGCACTTATTTTGGTGCTTTAGAGGTACAAAAAAGCAATAGGCTAGACTATTGCGAATACTATTGGTATTCCCACTGGCATCTGCACTCATAAGATACAGCTTGAAGAAGACTATACTCCAACCATCGAGCACCAGCGTCGTCTTAACCCATCTATGCAAGAGGTGGTTAAGAAGGAAATTATTAAGTGGCTGGACGCAGGAGTAGTTTACCCTATTTTCGACAGTAAATGGGTTAGTCTAGTTCAATATGTGCCCAAGAAAGGGGGCATGACTGTTGTTGCAAATGAAAAAAATGATTTGATTCCCCTCAGGCCTGTGACTGGGTGGAGGGTTTGCATGGACTATCGCAAACTAAACTCATGGACTTTGAAGGACCACTTTCCAATGCCCTTTATGGATCAAATGCTTAATCGATTGGCGGGAAGGAGGTGGTATTGTTTCTTGGATGGTTATTCTGGTTACAATAAGATTTCTATTGCTCCTAAAGATCAAGAGAAAATGACATTCACATGTTCGTATGGCACTTTTGCATTCAAGTGGATGTCGTTTGGGTTATGTAATGCACCCGCTACCTTTCAACGGTGCATAATGTCTATTTTCTCAAATATGGTTGAAGACACCTTGGAGGTGTTCATGGATGATTTTTCTGTTGTAGTATATTCATTTGAGCTATGTTTAGTGAACCTGAGTAGGGCCTTGCAGCGGTGTAAGGAGTTCAATCTTGTGCTTAATTGGGAGAAATGCCACTTTATGGTGAAGGAGGGAATTGTTCTCGGACACAAAATTTTAGCAAAGGGGATAGAGGTCGATCGAGATAAGGTTGAGGTTATTGAGAATCTACCACCTCCCATTTTAGTGAAGGGAGTGTGTAGTTTCCCTGGTCATGTTGGCTTTTATCGGAGGTTTATAAAGGACTTCTCAAAGATTGCAAACCCACTTTGCAAACTTTTGGAGAAGGAAATTAAGTTTTTCTTTGATGATAATTTCTTAAAGGCATTTGAATGCCTTAAAGGGAAGCTGGTTGATGCTCCTATCATTGTTGCACCGGATTGGTCAAAACCGTTTGAGATTATGTGTAATGCAAACAGTGCTGCCCTTGGAGCTGTGCTGGTACAAAAGAAGGACAAATTATTTTATCCAATCTATTATTCCAGCAAAGCACTGAATGGAGCTCAAAAGAACTACACCATCACAGAATAGGAACTCCTTGCGGTCATCTATGGCTTTGAGAAGTTTCGGGCTTATTTGCTAGAAACCAAGTTGGTGGTCCACACTGACCACACAACCTTGAGATATTTTATGGAGAAAAAGGATGTGAAGCCAAGGTTGATTAGATGGGTGTTGATGCTTCAAGAGTTTGACTTTGAAGTCAAAGATCAGAAGGGTTGCGAAAATTAAGTTGTGGACCACCTGTCCAGGCTTGAAGGGGAGAAAGCAGTTAGAGATGAATTTGAGATTAATGATGCATTTCCAGATGAGGAAATCTTGGTTGCTATGCTAGAAAAAATACCTTGGTATGCAGATTTAGTGAATTATGTAGTGAGTAAGGTAATTCCAGAGAATCTCTCTTTTTACCAAAGAAAGAAGTTTCTCCATGATGTGACACATTACTTCTGGGATGAGCCATATCTATTTTGATTATGTGCTAATAATATCGTAAGGAGGTGGGTTCCAGAAGTAGATATGCTAAGTATCTTGGAAGCGTGTCATGCTTCCCCGGTTGGAGGTCACCATGCAGGTGATCGGACTTCTAGAAAGGTGTTGCAGAGTGGCTACTATTGGCCAACTTTATTCAAGGATGGTCATGAGTTCGTGCTAATATATAACCAATGTCAGAGGTAGGGGTCAATCTCCAAGCGCCAGGAGATGCCTTTGACGAAGATGATGGAAGTAGAATTAATTGACGTCTGGGGCATCGATTTCATGGGGCCTTTTGTGAGCTCGTATGGGATGAAATACATTCAAGTTGTTGTTGATTATGTATCAAAATGGGTTTAAGACATCGCTTTGGCTGATAATAAAGGAAAGAGAGTTGTTGCATTTCTCAAAAAGAATATCTTCTCTCGCTTTGGAGTACCACGTACTATCATAAGCGATGGAGGATCTCATTTTTACAACAAAGTATTTTGAGATGCCTTGGTGAAATATGGGGTGAAACAGCATAAAGTAGAAACTCCATACCACCCACAGACTAGTAGGAAACTGGAGATTTCGAATCGGGAGATTAAAGCCATCCTAGCCTAAACGGTGAACGCTAGTAGGCAAGATTGTTCTCGAAAGCTTAATAATGCCTTGTGGGCGTATCGTACTATTTTCAATATACCCATTGGCATGTCACCATACCAATTAGTCTATGGTAAGGCTTGCCATTTGCCGATAGAGCTGGAGCACAAGGCTTTATGGGCCTGCAAGAGGTTAAATCTGAATTAGAAGGAGGCAGCAGAGCTAAGACTGGAGCAACTGAATGAGATGGATGAATTCCATCTCGGGGCTTATGAAAGAGCATACCTATACAAAGATAAGATGAATAAGTACCATGACCGGAGGATTGAAGAATGAGACTTTCAGAAGGGCGATTGGGTACTCCTCTTCAACTCCAGACTGAATCTCTTTCCAAGTAAACTTAAGTCAAAATGGTCTGGCCCATTTAAAGTTAAACAAGTCTACTCATATGGAGTATTCAAACTTGAAAATGAAGATGGAAGTGTCTTCAAAGTCAACGGTCAATGAGTCAATCTATATATCGGCCTAATGGACTCGGTAAAATGCTTAGGTATAGTCTATCTCGATGAAGTCTGAGTAATCGAGTTAACTGAGTCATGCCACGATAATAAATCAGGCGCTACATGGGAGGTACCCCATGATTTTACTTTTATTTTATCATTTTAAATAAAAATACAAAAATAAGAGTCGAGCCACGACCAAAACTACAACGCTTGGTGGGAGGCAACACATCCTTCTAATTACTTTTAGTTTTTTTATTTATTTATTAAGTGTAGGTGTTTGAAGCACTAAAAAGGTGGTAGGTACTAAAATCTGTTTGGAAGTGAGCCATATCAAAGGTGGTAAGTCTAGGAGTAATGGGAACACTACAAGTAAGTTGGAGTGGTCAAATGTGTAAGGCTCGAGTCATGATTTGTGTTAGAGTTGTGACCCAAATTATGTCAATCCGACCCCCAAAGTTTTGCGATGCAACTTTAGTTTGTGATTTTCAATGAGGTCTGTGGTGGTAGCGTAGGGATCGGGCCGATAGGCCCAATCCCAGAGCCCACCATTGACCTCGTGGGGGTGCAGGGGAAAGGCCCCCATGGTATGGACCTTTCCCACTATCTCGTATGGACAATGGATTGTGGGGCACCCAATTTTAAGTGAAATTTTAAGTATGCAGTGCCCAAAGTAGTTTAGGCCATGGCAAAGGCGTCGCCTAATGCTTAGCCCAAGCCCACTTCCTTAATTAGGCATTACATTGTGCGGCACCTAATCCTATTTATGCGACAAGTTGTGCGGCGCTCAAGCTTTTTGAGGTGTTGGACTGTGCGGAGCATAAGGCACCGCATACCCTCACTGTTTCCATTAGGTGGTTGGTTGGGCGACGAAAACTTATACTTGTGCGATAGATAAAGTGGTGCACACCCTAACGCACACACTCACTATCTTAATTAGGTAAAGTCTTTTGCAGCTCCTACTTGCACTTAGGCGATACACATTGCGCCGCACACCACTCCAATTACAACATAATATCCTACTTTCAATTGGGTCAACCCAACCCACATTCCATCTTTAAATAGAACCCACACCCTAAATCCCCATATTCATTCTTATTTCACCACAAATTAGTGGAAAAGCCGCACCTTCAACATTTTTTTCCCACAAGCTCCTTCTTTACTTAACAATCTCAAGCATTTTTTCTCTTCTCTCCACAATCTTCTATCTTCAAAGTAAGTTTTCTTTCTTAATCCTTGGTTGTTGTGACTTTATGTTATAATTGTTAATTGATTTCTTGAGGATTATGGATTGAATTCTTGCTATATCTTTGTAAAAGTAAGGTCTTAAAATTCTTGGGGAAGATGAACACCATTGTTGTGGAAACCATCATCGTAGTGGATCTTAATTTTATCTCTGAATATGTTGTTGGTACTTTTGTGTGAGTCATGGTGTCTTGTGGGTATTGAGGTGTTGAAGCTTTAAGTCATTATTTTGTAGTACTGTGAACTTGTGCATGTGAGTGAATCGTTCACAACTAGCATGGTAGTTGTGTAACCATTATTTCATATCTTATTTTGTTGAACATGATTTCGATAAAAAGTGTGGGAAAGTGATTGTGTTTGTGTATTGTGATATGTTGAAGTTGTAAAGGATAATTTTGTTCAACAATTTCTTTAATTTATTAAAATAAAATTAGTGAAATTATTGGTGAGAATGGGTTGATTTTGTACAACAACTATGTGTTATGATATGTGTTACTTTGAATTGCAATTTGTTGTTGAATTTGAGGAGTTTTGTGAAGTGAAAGTGCGAATTAAAGTATGTGAAGAACCTTGTTCATAACGTTGGTGCACCATATTAAAGTGTATGTTGGCGAAGTCTGAGTACCCAACAATAACACTTAATTGGTTTATACTAACTAATTAAGTGTGGGGTGGTGATTTCACCACCCTCTTATTAATCGTAGTTAGTTTACTTATGTATGACTAATATGAATGTGTGATGAACTTAGGTAAAATGGATACCAAAGGACGCACAGGAAAAGAAATAGCATCCACATCACAGAAGGGACAAAAAAGGGCACGAAAGGACAAATTTGCCTCATCCTCCCTTCAAGGGCCTCGGCGCACTTTTGGCATTAAATGGGGATTACAGGAGGGTCAAGAGTGGTACAAGTACAACAAAGTAACTAGATACTTTCCACTGGAGCTCATTCAAAGAGAGAGTTTGGCGAGGTACTGCCCTCGTATTTTGGCCAGGATTACTGAACTATGGCTTGACTTTATTTTTCAAGACATGGGTGAGTGCAATCTGGATTGGACAAAGGAATTTTATGCAAATTGGTTCCCAAATACCCACGAGAATGAAGTAAAAATTCAAGGGCAGATCCTATATCTGACGGCCGAGTTTTTGAACTCTCACTTGGGTACTCCGAATGTGGACCACTCCAGGTTGACAAAACTATATAGAAAGCCTCCATATTGAGCTATCAGGCATACTTTGTGGGGTTTAATGTCTTCGGCTCGGTGGTTCCATCACAAAGACAAAGGCCACCACAATCCATTTCCATATGTTTTTCTGAATAAGGAAGCACGTATCTGGATAAGGGTATGTCTAGTGTATGCTTTGATGACTGATGTTTCTATAAATATTGGTGCATTTATATGCACTTCTATGCGCAAAGAAAGAATGTACAAAAAGACACCATTCTATTTCGGAAGCTTGCAGACCGCTATCTTAAAAGACAAAGGAACTGAGGATGAGCCAGCGGATCACAAGTTGCCTCAAAACCCAAAGAGAGTGGATGTCACAAAGGTTAAGGATACAGACACTAGTCAAGGCACAATTCTTAGAACTGCAGAACGACATGCATGAGATGAGAGCTTCTTCAGCCATGTTTATGGCATGACAAAGCTTACTATGATGAGTGGAGGTCATGTACCTACTACCGCAGAGCTACGTCAGCTGGATTATGACTATCCACTTAATGAGCATGCTAGAGCTATGTGTGAAGTGGAGCCTGCATTTTAGGAGCCGTTAGATGATGATGCACCAACTGATGAGGATCGGCGACTGTTGGATTCCGATATGGAGGCCAAATTTAGCGAGGATGACTCTGATGACGATTCTGATGCAGGTGGCATGACCCCGGATATGGAAAAAGAGTCCTACTAGCCAGGTTATTTTTTAATTATTATGTATTCGCACTGGGGAAAATGCTTTATTAAAGTGTGGGGTGGCTAGAAGTGCTTCTAGATTGCTTACTGTTTTGCCTTCTCTTTGGTGCATTTATTTTGTTTTTGTATATATGTTAGTGTGCTTTTTAGTCATAGTTAGGTGGTTTTATTGATTATGGATGGATGACAACCGACTTAAGAGAAAATCAGTCATGTCTAGGACATAACAAGTGAATGTAAGTTGTTCTAATAGGCCACACGATAATATAAGCATGTGATAAATCTTTACTGTTGAGACACCTAATTTCTAGTTTATGACTCGTGTTGTGATTGTTGGCTTAAAGTGAATTCATATGACTATTTGGTTAAGAGTCTGTAATGGTCCTGTTGGAATTAAGCATGTGCCATGTGTGTGTGAGGGTATTCGTGTTTTCCTTGTTGCAATTGATGCTAGAAATTTCCTGGTGTGTGTGCAAAATGAAATAGAGAATGTGAGTTTAGGAGATGATTTAGTCACTTCTTTGATAGCCATTTTTCATACCCTTTTTTGAACCACCTTTGTGCATAATCTTAGCTAACCCCGTTGAGCCTTTAGCTTATTCTTTGGTAACCTCATGTGTAGCCTAATCCTTCCTTGATTAACCTTGACTTGATCCAAATCTCCTAAGCGCTTTAGTAAAAAAAAAATATTTTTAGTAAGGAGTTTGTAACTAAAAGGAGAAAAAGGTGAAAGTGAAACCCCAAAGGAATAGTTTTTGGTGTGTAAATCTGATATGTTTGGTTGGGAGTGAGATATATATATAAAAAAATAGGCATAAAAGTTGTTTAAAATGAAATTATGTGAGCATGGAGAATACTCCTGCCATAAGTTATATGAGTGAGCTTTATGAAATGGGGTGAAAGAAAATGATGCATGAAGTTAGTAGAGGTAAAAATTGGTTGTTAGAGATTGGTCTTTATTGTCTAATGTAGTGTATTAAAGCGCTTAGGGAAGATAGTCACTATTACTGACCAGAATAGTTCCTACCCATCCCTTAGCCTATATTACAACCCATAAAGACCTATTTGATCCTAATCTTAACATTCTGATATTAGTGGAGCACTACACTAAGGGTAAGCATATGGCCATCATTTGTAATTTGAGAATTCTTTGTGAGAGTGAGCGCAACTTGATTCTTATACCCATTGTGTTAGAAATTGAATTATTGTAAGTGATTATGGGGTAACTCTTTTATTGTGAGGGCACATGATTGATGAAAAGTTGGGTAATTTATATGATTTCTTAGCTTAAATGGTATGCATGAATTTGCCAACTTAATGAGTCTATTCTTGAGGGTAGGTTGTCTCTAGTAAAGATCCATGAATCTACTTCTTGTTCATAATTGTTGTGTGAGCCTATTTGAGCATCTTGTTTTTTCTTTGTGGGTGTTAAGACTTGTGTAGTATGCATAAGTGGATAAGTTGTTCGAGGAAGAACACAGCTTTAAGTGTGGGGTGGTGATCTTGGGTGTATTTATACGCCTAAGCACCATAACTTACCCATATTTTAGCTAAGTTTGGAGAACAAAGTGCCTAGTTTCTTATGTTTTTACTCTACTTTTATGTAATTGAGCTAACCTAAGGGATTAGCGTGATTTCAGGTATTAATGAGGTAGATGGAGATATAATGGGACTATGGAATGCGGATGACGTATAACACAAGAGAGAGTAGCGGTCTGGACCAAATGTAGTGCCTAAAAGCTATGTCCAAGACTAATTTTTCATTTAGAGTTAGTCTAGGGACTTAGAAGGAAATTATGAGGGAAAAGTTATTAAAACTACTTGATGCTGAAAATTCACGTATCATGGACTATTCTATACTATTTTTGAATTGGAGATTGGCAGCTTAGAGGAGAGAGAAGAATGCTTTCACTTTGTTCACCGTTTACACACCAAGATCGTCTTTTATCTTTTGGTATGATGAATATGACTATGGTGATTTTCGTTTTGTCCATGAGTAGCTAAGCTTATTGGTTAGGGTTATGGAAACCTTGTAGCATACTATCTATTTCTATTGGTTTTGAATTCATTATGCATTGATTCACTTATATCATGCTCCATTCATTATTCTTGCATTCTCGTGGTTGCAAACATAGGGAAGGTGCCATTGAAACATGACTTATTCGATAGAAAGGTTAATGTTTGGAAAAGAGAGTAGTGACAAGAAAATAGGGTTTCCAACCTCTATTTCACTCGTTAATGTCTTAATAAAATTAACAACTTGGAGATTTTTTTCATTATGTAAACACTTTTGATTCGAGAGAACTAAAGTGAATTAATTCTTGATGGTTGAGAAACGCTTGGATTAAGATATTAAACACATTTCTATATAAGTGTATGCATGTATGAATTCTTAACATCCATTGTTAGAAAGTATTGAAAACTACAAGGTGGACATAACCCTAGCTTGTTATTCTCTGTATTCAAATACTATTACCCGTATTGCTTCACTGTTACACTAAAACTATTACTTCATACTTAAATCAAAACTGCCTTATTATGTTTTTATGAAAAAGAATGATTAAAAGTCAACTAACATATTACTAAATTAACACCATATTCCCTGTGGGATTCGACCCCAACCTAGTTGGGTTCTATATTTGGCAACGACCGCTTACACTCTTGTAAAAGAGTTGTAATTTGGGAGAATCAGGTTTACATACTGAACATGAACAACTGAAGCATGATTTCATGACTGAAACTACTGACATACTGAGTTTTTATACTTAACCTGCATAATTGAAGCATGACTGGATTCTGAAGGCATGACGTATGAATGAGTTGTTTCATGAAGGTATACATGATATGAGAATGCTATGCACTGAACCAATACCAAATTTATAAAGGTAATCTGAACATAGAACAGAGTAAATTAAAGGAAAATTATTACCTTGAGCTGAGTCTGAGTTCGTGGAGAAGAAGTGAGGATACTTTGTCCGCATATCTGTTTTTGCTTTCTAAGTAGCTCCCTCAATGGACTAATTCCGCCAAAGAACATTGACTAGAGGAACTTCTTTGTTCCTCAGTCTGTGAATCTGATGATCAAGAATTTCAATTGGAACTTCGTCATAAGAGAGACTGTTCTGAACATCTATACCCTCTATAGGGATTACAACTGTTGAGTCACCAATGCATTTCTTAAGCAAGGAGACATGAAACACTGGATGTACTGAAGCTAAGTTTGAAGTCAACTCAAGCTCATAAGCTACCTTTCCAAAATGGCTAAGGATTCGGTAAGGATCGACATATCGGGGACTGAGCTTCCCCTTCCTGACAAACCTCTTCACTCCCTTCATAGGAGAGATTTTAAAATACATATAATTACCAATATCAAACTCGAGATCCTTTCTTCGTACATCTGCATACGATTTCTGTCGGCTCTGAGCTGTCATTTCTTACGAGTACGGGGAAAACCCGTCACAAAATCTATTTTCACCTCCTCCAACTTCTAAGTAGGAATACTGAACTCCTGCATAGATCTACTAGGCTTCTGATGTTTGATCTTAACATGTTGACATATCGAACACTTAGATACAAACTCTGTAATGTCTCTCTTCATCCCACTCCACCAATAGACTTCCCGTAAGTCGCGGTACATCTTGGTGGCCCCTGGGTGAATCGAGTAGTGCGCACCATGCGCTTCTGCCAGAATCCACTATCTCATGCCATCTACACATGGAACACATAGTCTACCCTGGAAATGTAACACACCATCTCCCCCTTGGGAGAAAACCTCTACTTTCTGATCTCTAACTGACTCTTTTAGTTTAACTAAACTGGGATCCCTATCCTATTTTTCTTTTACTTTGGAAATCAGAGATGATTGTGAACTATTTTGTACCCATATGTTACCCTCTGCTGAATCAACTAAGCGGACACCTAGGCGGGCAAGCTGCTAAATTTCCCAAACTAACTTTTTCTTACCATCCTCCACGTGAGTAACACTACCCATAGACATCTTACTGAGAGCATCAGCCACTATATTGGCCTTGCTCGGATGATACAGAACACTTATGTCATAGTCTTTCAGTAACTCTAACCACCTTCTCTGACACAGGTTCAAGTCCTTTTGTGAAAATACATATTGCAAGCTTTTATGACATGTGAATACATCAACATGTACTTCGTACAAATAATGCCTCCAAATATTTAAGGCAAACACTACAGTTGCTAACACAAGATCATGAGTGGGGTAATTCATTTTATGGGGCTTAAGATGTCTAGAGGCATAGTCTATGACCTTACCTCTCTGCATCAAAACATACCCCAAACCAACTCTGAAGGCATCGCAATATACCATAAACCCGTCTGAACTATCTGGTAAAGTCAAAACTGGGGTTGTAGTGAGTCGAGTCTTCAACTCTTGAAAACTCTTCTCACAAGAACTTGACCACTGGAACTTGACTTTCTTCTGAGTCAATATGGACATGGGGGATGCAATAGACGAAAATACCTCAACAAACCATCGGTAATAGCCAGCCAAACCTAAGAAATTCTTGATATCTAACGGAGAGATGGGTCTGGGCCATTTTCTCACTGCTTTGGTCTTTTGAGGATCAACTCTAATGCCATCACCAGAAATGATATGACCAAGAAAGGATACTGACCTTAGCCAAAATTCATACTTACTGAATTTGGCAAATAATTGATGGGCTCTGAGGGTCTGTAACACTATTTTGAGATGGTTTGCATGATCATATTCACTGCGGGAGTAGATAAGAATGTCATCAATGAAGAATATGATGAACATGTCTAAGTACTGCTTAAACACTAGGTTCATCAGGTCCATGAAGGCTGTTGGGGTATTGGTAAGACCAAATGACATGACTAGGAATTCAAAGTGACCATACTGATTCTGAAAGTTATTTTTGGAATGTCACATTCTCTGACTCTGAGCTGATGATAACTTGATCTACGGTCTATCTTAGAAAAGTAACTGGCATCCTGAAGTTGGTCAAAGAAGTCATCGATTCTGGGAAGTGGATACTTCTTCTTGACCGTGGCTTTGTTCAACTGACGGTAGTCAATACATATTCTGAGAGAATCATCTTTCTTATGCATGAATAAAGCTGGTGCACCCTAAGGGGATACGTTGGGTCTGATGAATCCCTTATCTAGGAGATCCTTCAACTGTTCTTTTAACTCTTTGAGTTCTGCTGGAGCTATCCTATATAGCGGAATAGTGATAGGTTGAGTATCAGGAAAAAGGTCTATTTCGAAGTCAATTTCTCGCTCGGGAGGGACTTCGGGAAGATATTTGAGAAACATATTTGGGAATTCACATACTACTGGAACTTATTCAAGACTGGGAGTATCAAAACTAGAATCCTTAACTAGAACAAAATTATAAACACATCCCTTAGATATCATTTTCCTTGCCCTTAGGTATGAAACAAGCTGACCCCTAAGTACTAAAGTACTACCCCTCCATTCTAGGATAGGTTCATTCGGATACTAAAAATAGACAACTCTATTTCTGTAGTCAACTGGAGCATAGCATGAATGGATCCAATCCATGTTGAGAATGATATCAAAATCTGTCATCTCTAACTCTACTAAGTCTACTGAAGTAACTTTCTGGGATACCATAACCAGACAGTTCCTGTATACCCATCGGGCTATGATAGATTTACCCACTGGGGTAGAGACTGAGAAGGGCTCTACTAGGATTTTGGGACTGGCTCCGAAATCAACAGCTATATAAGGAGTTACAAAGGGCAGAGAAACTCCTAGATCTAGCAAAGCATAAACATGTAAATGATAAACTTGTAACATACCAGTGACCACATCAGAAGAACTTCCTAATCCTGTCGGGACTGAAGTGCATAGATTCTGTTTGGACTTTGCCCACTGGTAGCACTGGAAGCAGAACCCTACTGATTCGGGCAACCGAACTGAGCTGGGGGATAATTATGCTAACTCTACGAACCCACCTAAGAACACTCTCTGACCCTATGTCCTAGTTTACCACATCCAAAACATACATCACTTCAAGATTTATAGACACCCTGATAGTTTTTTCCATACTTCTGGCAAAGAAGATTTGTTCGATCACTGCTAACACTACCCTGAGGTTTAGGTCCTGGTGCCCTATTATTTTTGCCATCTTTGAATTTTAGAACTGGTGAACTGGCTGAGGGAGGAGCTAGAATTGAGGATTTTAGGCGGAACTGAGAACGATTGCCACCCTCTGACTTAGGTTGAGTGAAGTTAAAGCTTCCTGTTCTAGCTCTTTTATTCTCACTTTCCTTCTCTTTACTCTTAGCCTTTTCTATCTACTGATCATAGACCATGAATCTGGATATGTCCATCTCCTTAATCAGCATTGTGGTCCTACACTCCTTGACCACACTGTTAGACACACCCGACACAAACTTACTCATTTTAGATCTGCTATCTGCTACCACATAAGGGGCATATCTGGATAACTGAGTAAAATTGAGATAATACTCTTTTACTATCATGTTGCCCTGTTTCAGATAAATAAACTCCAAAACCTTAGCTTTCCTCAACTTCAGTGGGAAGAACCTATCAAGGAAAGCAGTAGCAAACTCCTCCCATTCTACGGGACCTGTATCTGCACCCATATTTTCCTTTAATTGCTTATACCATGTATGATCCATATCCTGTAATTGATATGTAGCTAACTCATCACTCTCACTGAAAGTCGCCCCCATGATATCTGTGACTTTTTGCACCATGTCAAGGAATTCCTACAGGTCCTTCTCAGATTTAGACCCGGTAAATGATGGAGGATTCATTCGGGTGAAGTCCTGAATTCTAGCTACAATAGTATTGGCCATTGGGTTGTCCTGGAAAGCAGCTGTGCGTTCATTCTAGGCTTCCATAGAATGAGCTAGAGTGGTGAAAGTTGCTCTAAATTCTGCGTGGGAGACATGCTCGTCCAGGGTATCTGCCTGAATGGGCGGAGGTGATGGCTAATTTCTAGTTCTTCTTCCATTAGTCATTTTTTTAGGCATATTCTATAAATGGAAGGAAACGTTGGATTAAACAGAGAGTTTAACTTGAGCTCATGCTCACTCTCATGATATGAACACTAAAAAAAAGGAACTTTTTCCTAAAATGCCTCATAGCCTCTTGTCCATAAGTGTGGCACGCTACATACCTATGCATAAGACTCTACTAGACGCGGATTTCAGACTCCCTAGGACTCTGTTGAACCTTAAGCTCTGATACAAAGTTTGTAACGCCCCGAGTTTGTACCCCATACATCACATAGTGCTTGTGACCCGGAAGGATCACAAGCTAACCTATGACTAGTACCTACTGTGATCACTGAAAAATAATATTGAAATAAATACGGAAGTTAGGATAAAGTTTCCATAAGGTTCTTTACTAAAAAACAAATACTGAAAACTGAACATTTATTTGAAATAATCTAGTTTGAAAGCATCTAACTATTTGAACAAGGAGTTGATGGGACAAGTCCCCACCTAACTCTGACTATTAAATATACCAAACTACTGAAATACTGAATGATAACTCTGTCCTCAAACTATAAAGACTCACCTCTAAATCTGTTGCTGATATGTAACGCCCCGAATCTGGCACCCGGAACGTTACACGGTGCTCATGACCCTAAAGGACCACAAGCTAATCCATGACTGATATCTGTAACAGGGCACTGCATAATATACTGTATAAATACAGAAAATGGATGAAAGGCCATAAGGTTTAAATATCTAATAAAACATAACATCTGAAAATACAGTATATCAATACCAAAACAAAACTAAAATAACTGTCTGAACATGCTATAGTCTGGAAGCCTCTAAACTATCTAAAAACTGTGGAGTTGATGGGACATGTCCTCAACTAACTTCGAACTACTGAAATAATAAAGTAATAAAATAATCATATTATCCTTGAATGATGAGGACTCACTGTTAGTCTGGCTGCTGAACGTCTAATCTACTAAGGATGCTTTGGAGCTCGTGCTTCTGAACCTATGGTATAAAAACACCATAGCACAAATGCATCAGTACGATTGAATGTACTAGTATGAAAGTGAGGTAGGCTGAATGTAAGGGGTTTATATGCATGAACGATACTAACTGACTGAATAACATGAACGTGAGAATACATGCATGAATACGTGAACCATAACTAAGATCGTGACATCACTGAATATGAATACTGATAACATAAGTTTCGTATAACTGATATACTATTATCTGAATGACTGTACCTGACAGTTCTATTTCTGATGGAACTAGCTGAGTTCCATACTGAACTGGGTGACTGTATCTGACGTTCCTAAATTCTATAGTACTATCTGAGTTTTATTACTAAAACTGAGAGTGTAACTGTGGGAAGTAGTCATGACTGTGGCATACTTTTACTAGATAGATGCCCTTCATTTTCGAGTAAGCTTTGCAACTTCTATTTATAGTAGCTAGGGAGAAAACATCTAACCGACATGCCCCAAATGAGATAATATAATTGAGTTGGGGTCCAATATGTAACCCCAATTGGAAGGGTGTCAATATCGTGCCACTGGTAAGGATAAACTATGAGTAAACCCTCATCTAACAGGTACTCTAAGGAAAATGGTGGGACACTCATATAATAGGTTAAGTCACCTCATCAACCTTCATCTAACAGGTTAGATGTCTCAACCTACGCTGGCTACGTAGTTCTGGAGCACAAGAATTGCTTCTAAGAATCATATCCTCTACTCGCAGGTGAGTTCCCATCCTTGAGCTCACTCGGAGTTGAATCCTACTCCCATCTGATTAGACACTGAATTAATTATACTGAACTGACTGGACTGAATTCACTGAGTTTCGTTGACTGATGGAATATTACTAAGATCTGAAAACTGACTGAGATTACTGAGATTACTGAGTTTTCCTGAGTCATGAGACTGACTGAATTCTACTGAACATGGATTAACTGAGAATATCTTGAAAACTGATACTGGTTCTAGGCACACAACTAAATTATCGGGTACAAGTACCCCCAGTACTCGATAGCATGAAACTGACAAGACATGACACTTCCTGGATTCACGACCATAATCAACAATCCATAATACAATCATTGGGGAATTTCATGAGGCACTTGATTATCATGGTTTGGTACATGAATAGGAATGCATATAAATATGTCATAATTTCATAGGGCTAATCTCATGAACAATCCATCAAATAATTTCAATGCATAACAATAAAATAGAAATTATTTTGAACATAAGGGTAAAGCATAGGTTCATCAATTTGGTCATAATTGAGTCCTAAATCATGATTCTTATTCTCTTGGGTATTTTATCAAACATGTTGCATGCACAACCTTAGGCTTATGCATATACACTAGTTCATACATCATGGTTACTTTAATCAAATCAATTTAAAAGTTTCCAACCCACATACTAGCATAATTTTATGAAAAGTACATAAAGACTCCAACTTGCGATTCATACAACCACATCAACATAATTAAAATCAACTCACCACATGAAAATCACTATTCATGAGTTTAAAATGGGATTCTTGAGCTTCATGGGTGAAGAAACCCAAGAATCAACACTTCACATATCTGGGTGGATGATTTCTTGAAGATTGGTAGAGGAAAGCTTGAATTCTTGACTTGGGATTAAAAACCTAGGGTTTCTTGTTCTTGGGGATTGATCTTTGAGAGAAACCCTAATTTATTGTTATGGATAAATAATAAAGTTATGAGCTCTGATCTAGTATAATTAGGGGTTAAAATGGGTGGAAAAAGATCCAAATACCCTTTTAGAATGGCTTAAAATCACTGATTGGAAGTGGTGACAGTTTGGGCGACGGTCCGTCGCTGGCCCGACGATCCGTCAGTCCATACCGACATACTTGGCCAGAACCTGAACTTCCTTTCTCGTCTGCGATGGTTTAGGCGAAGGTCCGTCGGTCCTGACTGTCGCACTTGGTAAGAAGAAGGGTTCACTGCCTTATTCATGACGACTTGGGCGACGGTCCGTCGGCCTGCTTGTCGCTTCTGGGCAGTTCTGATAGTTCTCTGTAAAATATCCATAACTTTTTACTTTGATACCGGATTTGGACGAAATTCATATCGTTGAAAATCTAATTCAATTTCCCACATGATAAAAAGTCAAAATTGGGGAAATTCTATTTGATTTAAATATTAATCATTTAGGAAGTTATCACTAACTCTTCAGGAGATTAGATTTGACTTAAAAAAAGTTTGGGGTATTACATGATAGGCTGGGCTGCTAAGCATGGTCAGGAGCCCTTGCATCTGAACCTATGATATAAGACATCATAGCACAAAATAAAGAGTATGCATCGGTACTTTGAATATACTGGTATGCTAAGTGAGGTAAGCTGATATGTAAAGGGTTCATATGCATGAACAATAATTGGTTGAGTAACATGAATATAACTGAATGAGAGTACATGTATATCTAAAATTGTTGTAATTACTGATTATGCAATGTTGCATATAAATCTACTTTACTGTAACTGAGATCACCTATAACTGAATTATTGATAACTGGGTGACTGTTTCTGATAGTCCTAATTCTGTGGAACTAAACTTAGTTTTGTGTTGAGCTGGGTGACTATGTCTGACAGTCCTGATTCTGAAAATTGAATTAAGGATTTATACTGAGTCAAAAACTGAAACTGTAACTATAGGAGTGTTCATCTAACCGACTTACCGCGATTATAAACTGAGTTGGGGTCCAACCTGTGACCTCAGTTGGAAGGGTGTTAGCACCTTGTCAGGGGATACTAACAATGCCTGTAAGTTAACCCTATCTAGCAGGAAGACATATCTTCAACCCTCACTGGCAGGAAAATTTGTATGAGATGTATCAACCCTTATCTGGCAGGAAGATATCTCAACCTACGTTGACTACGTAGTTCTGTAATGCAGGAATTGTTGCTAAGGGTCAAACCCTTTACTAACAAGAATGCCCCCATCCCTGGGTTCATTCGATGCTGATTCCTACTCCCAACTGAATAGACATTGAACTAATTTCTAGACTCTTCTAGGCTTGACCGAACTATTACTGATCGTGCTAACTGACTGAACTAGACTGAATTCACTGAGTTCTTTTAACTGACTGAATATACTAAGTTCTGTAATTGACTGAGTACTACTGTACGTGACATCACTAAGACTATTCTGAAGCTACTTTCATTCTAGGTAAACAGCTAGATTTTGAGTATTGAATATCCCCAGGACTCGATAGCATTGAAAGTAAAATATGGCATTCTCATAATAACATAACAATAGTAGCTTGTTAACAATGCTTTCATTTAGATATTTTGTCATACACTTGAGAGGCATGAATTGTTTCACACAATAATATTCAACACATGAACATCATGGATACAATAATCAATTATAATTTTAAGGGTTTAACAGGCAAATCATATAATTCACCACACATGCTATTTTAATTTCATGAAACTAGTAGTAAATCCTGAATTGAAACCCAATTAACATTATGAATATGGATACAAACAATTTCAACTTGAAATTCATTAAAGCAATTAACTTGTAGTTTTAAAAGAGGTTTTTGAACTCCAAGGGTAGAAGGAAGCCCTAGGATTAACACCTAACATACCTTGATTGTTAATTCTCTGAGAGTTGTGGTGAATTTCTTGAGACTTGAATCTTGAATTTGGTGAGTTAGGGTTTGTTCTTGAGAGGATTTGTGAATAATGAGTGAATTTGGCCTTTAGAAAGGCTTAATCTCGTGTTTTGGAGCTGATATAAGGTGGGAAAATGACCCAAATACCTCTCTAGACTCGGACTTTTAATTACTGAAAAATGTGCCCAACGACGCGCAGACCGATGCGTCGCATCGATGGTGTCAACATGATGACCAACGCACCGCATCGAGTTTGCATTGGCTCACTAAAATTTTCACTAAGTGCTGGGAAAAGTATCCGTCGACACAATGGGCTATGTGACGAATCAAGATCGCGTGACCCACTGTTTTGGTCACCCAAACATGCTTCAAACAAGGTCTGAAAAATCCAAACTCACCTGAAGTGACCTATTGACACACCTGATCATGATTCAATCCAAGGATTGATATTTTAAGGTCATAAGTATTGTAAAATGAGATCGCCAAATTAAGAAGGCTAAAAATAGTTCTAAGTATAAACACTTAGCCGAAATCTCTAAGTCTTGAACCTCTGTTCATGCTCTAAAGGACTAAGTTAAGCTAGGATTTTGCGGGGTCTTACATATCAATTACCCATATAGACGATGTGAGACTTTTTGCAATAGGAACATAATAATTTTTCTATGTAAACTTGACCACAAAATATTCTCGCAAAACTTTCCTTAACGAGGTTAAAATTTAAACGGCGACTGTTGAAACATCTTATTTGTGAAAATCATCCAAATACTAAATTCTATTCAAGTACACACCTTTACATCCCTGACAATGTAAATTTATTCTTATCTTATTATCATTCATTTTAAAGTAAGAACAATAAGGTTCAACCAATATTGACTTTAACAAAAAATTTAGGATTGCTGCAAATGAAAGGATCCTAGCTCTTTATAGCACAATGTAACCACGTAAGTTGTTATAAGGCAAACATGGAATCCCACCTTACAAGGAGAGAATCCATACTCGACTTACAAATAAATCCCAAAGGGTAAGATGAGATACTCTATTTACCTTGTCAGGTAAAACAGTGTCCCCGCCTTGCAATTCACCATTATCTGAGGATGTGAACTTATTAAGAACAGGCAGGAGCCTTCGTTCGTCTTGTCCCTTTTAAATCTTTTTGATTTTTATATGCTTCTTTGATATTTTAGATGGAAAAAACTTTCTCTTTAGTTAATGAAAGGAACTTTCTTGAGTAAGGACCAGGCTCCTACCATGTCCTTACTTATGGAAAAACCTGATCCTTACTCACGAAAGTTCCTTTCTTTTTGAATGAATTTTCTTCAAATCTTACCCAATAGAAAAGTTCCTTTCTTTTTATTAAGTTGAATAAGAAGATTACAAACACCATAACCAGAAGATCAAAAGAGATAAGAAAAGGTTCAATTTTTCTACAGTTGCATGCCCCACGAAAAAATGTGTAAAATGTGCTACTAATTATTTTCATGAGTAAGGACTAGGTTCTTTTGTGGTCCTTTGCTTCTAACCTTATATTTTCTTCAAAATGTTCCCTTCATGAACTTTTATTAAATTTTTCAACCTTCATAAACTTGCTAGTTGTATGGAATTTGGTAAGGTTACTTTCGTTATCCATAGTGTTTACCCTTAATTGAATAACTTGAATTTCATTTGTTAATGTAACCCAAGGACACAAAGATTGAGATGACAAACTAATAACATTATTTATGTTGAATTTCTAATTAGATGTAATTAAGATAATCAAAAGAATGAACCATTTGAAAGTATGAGAGTGATGAAGTAAATTGTGCTTATTCTCTGTCGTGGCTATCCAACAACATTATTGGAAAGCAAAAAATGAAAAATGATAATCTTTTGAGAGTTGTTGATTATAGAGCTTAAGAGTAATAGCTTTCAAGTAATAAAATTGTGATGAGATATAAATGAGGGATATAGATATACTTGTTATGAATCAGGCAGAAATAAAACAAACCACAATAAGAAAGAAAACAAGAACACACAGATCTACGTGGAAACCCTTATGAGAAAAACCACGGGTAAAGGCAGAGGATGTTTCACTATAATAAAAGGAGAGGAGTACAATGTGGAGAATGAGTATTTTATGGATACCCGAAACAACCCACTAAATGCACTTATATAATATGTGCATACAAAAAAGTAATAGGCCCAAAAAAAACATAAAGGTCCACGAACCTATCGGCCCGATCCCTATGCTACCACCCCTACAAAAAAAACATGGGTCGCACCGCGAAACTTTCTGGGACGTATCAACAAAATTCGGTTCACAACTTTAACAATATCCACCTTAACATGAATTCTAATTCAGAACTCAAATCCATTTCAAGACAAATTCTCCACCTCTTCCACAAAAGCCCCTAAGGGCACATCTTAACAGCTAACACTAACCAAGTCTAAGCAATGCTCAAACTTGGGACTTGGTAGTGTCTCGGTCATCATACCATCAGGATTATCATGAGAAATAATCTTGCTTACCACAATATCACCACGAGCAATAATTTCACGCATAAAATAATATCGAACATCGATGTGCTTTGTCCTCTTGTGAAACATCTGATCTTTCATAAGGAAGATAGCACTCTGACTATCACAAAAGACTATAGTAATCTATAAGTATTTGCTAAGTTCACCAAATAGACCCTTCAACCAAATAGCTTCCTTGAAAGCCTCTGTAATAGCCATTATAAGCTGCCTCAGTAGTTGACAAAGCAATCGTAGTCTGTAAGGTAGCTTTCCAACTAATAGCACAACTACCAATGGTAAAAACATAGTCTGTAAGGGATCTTCTTTTATCATGATCTCCTGCAAAATCAAAATCAACATACCTGATTACTTCATCTCTATTTTGCCTAAACTGCAAACAAACATCAGCAGATCAATGCAAGTATCTGAAAATCCACTAAACTGCTTTCCAATGTTATTTGCTAGGATTTTTCATGTATCTTCTAACTGCACTAGCGGCATAAGATAAATCTGATCGGAAACACACCATCGCATACATAAGATACCCGACAGCACTAGAGTATGGAACTCGAGACATATAGTCACGTTCATCATCTATTTTTGGAGATAAAGTGGCTGAGAGTTTGAAGTGAACTGCCAATGGAGTACTCACAGGTTTAGCATTTTGCATATTGAACCTGTGAAGCACCTTTCAATATATCCTTTCTGACTCAAGTATAACTTACAATTTTGTCTATCCCTCGAAATCTCCATGCCAAGAATCTTCTTTACTGTACCTAGATCCTTTATATCAAATTCCTTACTGAGCTGAACTTTGACTTATAATTTGTTGTAATCAATATATCATCAACATACAAGAGAAGATACATAAATGAACTATCACTTACCTCCTTGAAGTAGACATAACTATCATAGATGTTTCTCTAAAACATATGACAGGTTATAAAAGAGTCAAACCTCTTATACCACTGCATGGGCGACTGCTTTAAGCCATAAAGAGACTTTTTTAGCAAGCATACATAGTCCTCCTTTCCTGAGACTACAAAGCACTCCGGTTGCTGCTTATAGATGTCCTCCTCAAGTTCTCCATGTAAGAATGTAGTTTTGACATCCAACTGCTCAAGCTCAAGATTATACATGGCCACAATACCAAGCAATGCTCAAATTAAATTATGCTTTACAACTGGAGAAAACACATCTATGAAGTCGATACCTGGAACCTGACTGTAACCTTTAACAACTAATCTTTCTTTGTAACTAGCATCTTCAACTCCCGATGCTCTTTCTTTCTTTTTGAATACCCACTTGCAATGAACAACTTTCTTATCTTTAGGCAATCTCACCAAATCCCATGTGAAATTATTATGAAGTGATTCCATCTCCTCCTGCATAACAATCATCCATCGTCCGGAATCATCACAACTAACTGCCTCTGAGTAAGAAGAAGGTTCTTCATCGAAATTAATACCTTCTGTTGCATTCAAGGTATAAGCAACCAAATCAACTTTAGCATACTTCTGAGGAGGTCTAATATTTCTTCTAAGCCTATCTTTATCAATAGAATATTATGGCATCATTGGTCGTGAAGAAGAAATAGTACCACTTTGTATCTCCGGGTTAGAATGAAAAGTAGGCACTGGTGTAGACTCTGCTCCAATTTTCAATTCAAAATGGGTGAATAACTTTTGCTGATTCATATCACTAAGCTCATCTGGAGGTGAAATACTAGATTCTGAGGGAGCCCGAAACATGACAGTTTTATCAAACACAATATCCCTGCTAATTATAACCTTTCTGCTTTCTGGACACCAAATCTTTTAACCTTTAACACCAGGCTTACAACCTATAAATAAGCACTTGACAGATCTAAGCTCCAACTTTCCATTATCAACATGAGCATACGCAGGACATCCAAATATCCTCAAATCAGAATAACTAGCAAGAGTACCAGACCATACCTCTTGGGGAGTCTTTTTATCAATCGCAATTGAGGGAGAGTGGTTAATAAGAAGAAAATCTATGGGAGCAGATTCGGACCAAAAAAACTTGGGTAAACCAACATTAGAGAGCATACAACACATCTTCTCCATTATAGTCCTATTCATTCGTTCAGCCACACCATTCTGTTGTAGAGTATGACAAACTGTCAAATTCCTCACAATTCCTTCTGACTTGCACAGAGCATTAAATTCATTAGAGCAGAACTCTAAACCATTATCAGTCTGAAGGCATTTTAACTGCTTCCCTATTTGCTTTTCAATCATAATCTTCCACTTCTTGAAAGTAGGCAACACATTATTCTTTTGCTTCAGGAAGAACAACCAAACTTTTCTGGAATAGTCATCAATAATAGTCAATAAATAATTTGCATCTCCTCTAGAAGGTACTCTAGAAGGACCCAGAGATTAGAATGAATATAATCAAGTGTGCCTTTAGTTGAGTGGATGCCTTTAGTGAATCTGACTCTTTTCTGCTTACCAAAAATGCAATCCTCATAGAACTCCAGTTTGGTAATACTCTTCCCATCAAGAAGTCCTAGGCTGCTTAGTTCAGTCATCCTGTTTTCACTCATATGCCCCAGGCGCATATGCCAAAGTTTAACAACGTCACTTTCTGATAAAAAAGAGGTAGAAACAGTTGCATCACCTATAACCGTAGAGCCTTGCAAGACATACAAATTTGCAGACTTTTTATTTCCCTTCATCACAACAAGAGCGCCTTTAGTAACCTTCAGGACTCCACCTTCACTAGTATACCTAGATCCATTTGAATCAAAAGTACTCAAGGAAATAAGATGTCTCTTCAAGTTTGGGACATACCGCACATCACCAAGTGTCCTCACAACCCCATCAAATATTTTAATTCTGATTATTCCAATACCAGCTATCTTGCAAGGTGTGTTATTTCCCATCAACACAGAACCTTTAGAGACTACTTTATATGTTGTAAACCAATCTCGATTGCAAAACATATGAAATATGCAAGCTGAATCAAGAATCCAATCCTCACAGGGTTTGGAGTTACCATCAGAAACAACCAAGATTTCTCCATCACTACCGTCATCTTCAATAAAACTAGCTTTACTGAACTTCTATGGTTGGTTTCCTTTCGATTTTGGAGCTTTTCTTCTCTCTTTATTTTGTAACTTCCAACACTCGGATTTGATGTGGCCCTTCTTCTTGCAGTAATTACAGGTTTTGTTTCTATTTTTGGATTTTGATCTGTTTCTAGATTTTGATTTGTTTCTATCATCGCCCCCAGAGTTCCTCTCACGATTCCTTCCTCGAATAATGAGACTATCTCCTTGAGTCTCTGACCCATTCACAAGATACTTCATCTTCTCCTTAGAGAATAATGCATCATCGATTTCATCTATGGTCAGGGTATCACGACTATATAAAATCATATCTCTAAAGGTCTTGTATGATACAGGCAGCGAACACAACAAAATTAACCCTAGATCTTTCTTATCATACTTAACCTCCAGAGTCTCTAAATCAGAGACAATTTTCTTAAATACAGATAGATGGTTCTCCAAGGATGCACCCTCAGACATGCGATGGGAATAAAGTCATTGTTTGATATGCAACTTACTTGTTAGGCTCTTCGTCATACACAGTGATTCCAATTTCAACCATAACGCAGCGACAGTGGTCTCCTTCAAAACATCCTGTAGATTCTGATTGGATAAATAAAGGTGGATCTGAGATAGAGCCTTTCAATTCTTACATCGTGTGTCCTCGTCCATCCACGATGAGGGTATCTTATCAAACCCTAATAGAGCATCGTCCAAATCTATCTGCGCGAGCACAACCCGCATCTTAACCTGCCATAACAAAAATCTGGTGTTGCGATCCAACAACGGAATATCATACTTCATGATTGTCATCCTTGAGAAAATAATTGAACAGGATCTGATACCAGTTTGTTATGAATCGGGAAGAAATAAAGCAAACCACAAGCAGAAAGAAAATAAGAACACATAGATTTACGTGAAAACCTTTGTAGAAAAAAATATGAGCAGAGACAGAGGATGCTTCACTATAATGAAAGGAGAGGAGTATAATGTGGAGGATGAGTATTTTCTAGATACCCAAAACAACCCACTAAATGCACTTATATAATATGTTCATACAAAAAAGTACTAGGCCCAAGAAAAACATAAAGGTTCACAGGCCTATTGGCTCGATCCTTATGCTACCAGCACGGACCTCATTGAAAATCACAAATATGGGTCGCACCGCGAAACTTTCTGGACTAGATCAACAAAATTCGAGTCACAACTCTAACAATACTTAAAGCCAAACCCCAAGAAATGTTTTTGCGTGAATCTCACCTCCATAACAACGTTTAATTTTTTATTTAAAATAAATTAATTAAAAAAAAATTATGAAAAAGGTGTCTTTAGTGAAAGGTTGTGTCTTTTATGAAAAGAGATGTCTTTTCTGTAAAGAGGTATCTTTTAGATGAAGAGGTATCATTTAGATGAAAGGTTGGGTCCTTTCATTCTTTGATTTCTACCATTTCTATTTAAATCAACTTCTCCAAATTTCTGAAAAGATGATAAACTTTTACAGAGATATAACTTTCCCCTAAATTTTCTTTCTTCTCCAAAAAGTTCAAGTTCTTGTTTTCAATAGGATTATCTTCACTATTTGCTTAGTGCAGAAATCCATAGACTTATCATATCTACTAAAACTATTTGCAGTAAATCACATAGCAATCTCATAGAGAAGAGGGAGCAAATATCTTTTTAGGAAAACATTTTGCGTGTGTTTCAAGCTTTAAATCCTATGTTAGTTGTTTGAATTATTAAGCCTTCATCTTTGTGTTCTTCTTCATATATTTTTTTATGTGTTCATGGAACATATTTTTCATCAATCTAAAAATAAAATTGATATAAAGAAGGTATAATTTCTGCAACACAATGGAAACTCGAAAGACTGATTACTAATTGAGAAAAAAATAGCGGAAAAAGACGATGTGTTAATTATATCTGATTTTGGGAACATTGTTACGGAGTATGAGATTATTTATATTGAGGAAAGGGAATTTCGTTCAATTTTATTGATAACTCATATTAATGTTGATTATGAATATTATTTATTCTGGTGTGATACAGTAGTACTACGTATTCTATGAATAATGTTCTCCATCAAAAGATCTGAAGGTTGTTACTCCATATATCTATATTTCTACTATATATAAGCGTCAGTTTGCTGACAGCTCAAGAAGATAGTTGGCGATTGTCATGCTTGTTTTCATTTGTCTACTTGATCTGTAATGTTATTATATCATCCTTAATTAATTATTATATGTCATTTATGTATTAAAAAAATATTATATAGTTGAAATTAGCTGGCAGCTCAAGAAGGCAGCTGACGGTTGTTATGTCTGCTTTCAGTTGCATGCTTGATTCGTGATTTTATTATATGACCCTTAATTAATTATTATGTATTAAAAATTAATAATATTTAATAAAAAAGTAAAATAGATATTTATGACATGTTTTCTTCAGTTGCTTCAACTGTAATTTTATTATATCACCTCTAATTAATTATTATAAGTCATTTAAGTATTAAAAATTAATAATATTTAATAAAAAGGGTAAAATAGACATAAAATGATAAATTAACTCTTGATATTTTAAATTAATTTGACATCATATATGAAGCCCATTTATATCTTTTTTTCACAAGTATTTTTATAGCAATTTTTTTAGAGAAAATGACCAAAAGCCCCCCCCCCCCAACATTTACTCCAAATCCCAACTACACACTTATACTTTGCAAGGGTCCAATGACCCCCCTGAACTATTTTAAAGTGAAATATTTACACCCCTAAAAGCTCATGCCCAGATATTATTTCAGGCAGTGAGCTGCACTCGCTGCCACGTCATGCCACGTCATTTTTTTTAATTTTTTATCTAAAAAATTAATTATTTTACTTTAATTATTTGAATCTCAATCTATTTTTCCCCTTTCTCTTCATCTTCTTTTCTTCAATCTCAATCCATTTTCTCCTTTCTCTTCATCTTCTTTTCTTCAATCTCAATCCATTTTTCTCCCTTTCTCTTTATCTTCTTTTTTTCAATCTCAATCCATTTTTAATTTTTTTTTGCTTAGAAACTCAGATCTTGAAGTGTAAGGGCACTAAAAATTAATTGGGTTAGGTATACCAAAAGAAAAGTCAAGAAAAGAAAAAAGAGAGTTAATTTTGACAGTTGTTAGGGAGGAATATTGGGTTGTAGTTCAAGAAAATGGAGCTACTCCATTATAATGAGTAGGCTAGGAGCTTCAATGACTCATTTTCCAAAAGTAGTAACTTTTCCAAGTTGAGAAAATTTTCACTTTCATGATTGTTTGCTTACTTTTATTGATGGATTTGGTGTTTTATCAATCTCCAAATCATGATAATGTAGTTCTCATTTGCACATTTATCATATCTTGTTGTGGTTATTAAAATTTTTTACTACTTGTGAATACCCACCTGATTTGGTGCTGATTTTTTAATTTCTTGAAATTCAAGAAATGTGTGTTGCGTGTGTATGGGTTGCTGTTTTTCAATTTCAGTGAAGTGCGTTTGTGTGTGTTTTCTGTCAATGAAAAAATTAGGAGTGATGTGCGATGTTGAGATTGAATGTTTGTGTGTTGTTTGATCTTTATTGTCGGTAAATAATTGCTCATGTTGGTTTGTTGTCGATTCTTTGGTTATGAACTGTGTGATGAAATCGAAAATAATAAACAACATCGAATTTGAAAATTTTCGACAACCTTGAAGTGGGAAACAATGACCATATCAATTATTAAATTTTCGACGATCTTAAATCTGAAAACAACGAATAATACCAATTTCAAAATTTTCAACGACCTTGAAGTCGCGGAAACAATGAACAATACCAAATTTAAAATTTTCGATGACCTTAAAGTCGGAAACAATACAAAATTTTGAAATTTTCGACGACCTTGAAGTCGGAAATAATGGACAATACACATTTTAAAATTTATGATGACCTTGAAGTCGGAAATAATGGACAATATCGATTTTAAAATTTTTGATGATCTTGAAATCAAAAATAATAAACAACATCGAATTTAAAATTTTCGACAATCTTGAAGTGGTAAACAATGAACAATATCAATTTTTAAATTTCCGACGATCTTAAATCCGAAAAAAATGAAGAATATCAATTTTAAAATTTTCGACGACCTTGAAGCCGGAAACAATGAATAATACCGAATTTAAAATTTTCAATAACCTTAAAGTAAAAAACAATAGAGAATTTTAAAATTTTCAGCGACCTTCAAGCCGGAAACAATGGACAATACCCATTTTAAAATTTATGACAACTTTGAAGTCGTAAATAATGGACAATATTGATTTTAAAATTTCTGACAATCTTGAAGTTGAAAACAATGAACAATACCCATTTTGAAATTTTTGAAGAATTTGAAGTCGAAACCAATCGATTTTGTGCTTGGAGATGAGGAAAATGATAAATTATTTTTTGACGCCATTGATGAGTTCTTGGATGCCATTATTTGTAAGAAGAGAAGAATTAAAAATGAATAAAGAAAATAAAGAAATATTAAAAATAAATTTTTATCGTTCTCACTAAGAAGAAGAAGAAGAAGAAGAATTAAAAATGAATAAAGAAAATAAAGAAATATTAAAAATAAATTTTTATCATTCTTACGAAGAAGAAGAAGAAGAAGAAGGAGAAGAAAGAAAAAGAAGAAGAAGAAAGAAAGAAAAAGAATAATTAAAAATGAATAAAGAAAATAAAGAAATATTAAAAATAAAGAAGAAGAAGAAGAAGAAGAAGAAGAAAGAAAAGGAATAATTAAAAATGAATAAAGAAAATAAAGAAATATTAAAAATAAATTTTTAATTAAATAAAATCGTTTTCACTCTCTTTAAAGAGAGTGAGTTTCACTCTCTTTCCATGTCAGCGTTCTGGGGGTAATAATTTCACTTTAAAATAGTTCATGTGGGTCATAGGACACCCGCAAAGTATAAGTGTGTAGTTAGGATTTCGACTAAAGGTTGGGGGTAATAGATCATTTTCTCATTTTTTATATCACTTCTAATTAGTTATTATGAGTCATTTAAGATATGTCTGTCTCGCTACTTCAATCATGATATTTGGTTATCTCTCGAAATTATATAAATGTCATTTAAATTGAAATAGAAGTAAAAGTATTATAAATCACAATAATTAAAAACTTAAATTATTTTTAAAATATAATTGACTATCAATATAATGCCACAAAAGTTTGAACAGGGAGAGTATTATAAATTACAATAGCGAACAGTTTAGAATAGTAAATTACAATGCCAAATAGTATTACAAATTATAATAGCTAACAACTTAAAAAATCTAAAAACATATTAAAAGTATAATTGATTATCTAAATTTATTAGTGCCACATAAATTGGGGCAAAAAATAACATATATCACAGCCCCTCGGTGCCTAGTCTATATCTACTATATAGAAGTGGGAGTTGTGGACGACCAAACACATTTTTGTCTTTTGACCCTCTATAATATCTCCTACGTGTCAGCATCCCCTCCATAATTTATTGTTTTCTACATCAACTTTTCTAGAATCACTAGTGAATTTAGCCGCATTTCGCGCGGTCTTAAAATACAACAATTGAAATAATTTATTCAAAAACATAATTGAGATAGTAAATTTTAAATGATTTCTTTGTTTATATCATACTCAATCTCAATCTTAGTAGTCATATATCCAAAAATCAATATGCAAGTCTACAAATAAATTTGTAATTCAGTTAAAAGTAAAAAAGATAAACAGAAAAAGAAAGAGAATAAATCAAATACAAAAGTAGATTAAAAGAAAAAAAATAGATAGATTTAATTTTTAAGTATGCGCAATAACATACATTGAATTCTTCTGAATTTTTTTAAAAATTTCACCTGAAAATACCTAAAATCAATATCAAACAATCTACATAAATTTATTTATTAACCAAGGAACTATACTAAAATAAGTTTAAAACTAAAGCACATATAAAATATATAAAACAAAAAGAAGATAAATAGATAGAAATTGCATGTAATCTCCCTCAAGTCGCAATTACGATCATATTTTGCTCCTTCGATTTAAATTCTTGCACACATTCAGATATCAAACCTGTAAAGGAGACTTTGTCCTCTAACTCTCAGTTCTTCTTCTTTTTTCAAAACTTGCAATTCCATGACAATTTTTTCTCCATATCCTGAAAAAAAAAAGTGCAAAAGAGAGAAATATCAAATTTAACTATGTATATATTTGATTAAAAAAATGTATATATTTACTTTTAGAAACTTAAAGAAAAAAAAACAAGAAGAGAAAAAATTAAATACAGTATAGAAAGTTTAGAAAATAAAATATTCAAACCAGAAAAATCAAACAATTACAATATAATATGAAAATTCAAGATTTGAACATATAAAAATATATAAACAAATAGAGAAATTGAATACTCAAATACATGAACCCAATATCCATTATATAGAAGCAATTGTTAAGGACTGGTCATCTTATCTCTTTGATCATTAATTTGTGAATTATTAGAATTAATTAATATCAAGAAATTTGTCTTTGTAGTGTGACCTTTGCATTTCTCAAATAAAAACTTAGGCAATAGAAGGAGCCGTTTTTTCTTTTTTTTCTTTCAAACTTAGGCAATAGTAGAGCGAGGAAAGATTTTAAAACTAATGCTCTTTTATATTTTTAAATGCATGTCCTCATTTGAAATACCAAAAGGTTGTAGAAGAGAAAGGAGTATTATGATAGAGTTGGGCAATGTCAATAGTAGTAACTGTAATTGTCATTTTAATTTGGTTAAATTCATTTAAAATAAAAATTTCATCTTTTATTAAATACATAAATATTTAAAGTAAGGAGAAAACTCAATTAATGTGCAAAAAAAATCATAAAAAGATAAATAACATTGAAAACCTCTAAGATAATACTATATATCGATTGATTCCTCTTCTTGCATAAGTAATTAAAGGACATTAATGATATTCATTATAGTTAATAAAGAGGGTAAACTAATGTCAGTTTTCTAATAAGAAAATGAGAAAGGAAAAGTAGGAAACGACAATAGACAAACCTACAGAATGATTAGGCTTTTCAATTCTTCATTAGCTTAATTATAATAATCATTAACGATAATGATTTCTTTTCATTTGTCTAAGACTTAGTTGAGTCGAGGGTCCATCGGAAACAATCTCAATACTTTTGATTTAGGGGTAAGGTCTGCGCATACTCTACCCAATCCAACCCTCGAGTATACTGGGTATGTTGTTATTGCAGTTTTTCCAATTCTGGGTATGTTGTTGTGGGTATTAGTACCTATGTAGATGCGAGGTAGCAGGTACCCAATAAAGTGGTTGAGCTGCATGCAAGCTGACCCCGGTACCATCATTTTCACCCAAAATTTTAAGTGTTATGTAAGATAGAGGTGGTTTTTCTCTGAAAGGAAAACCTTGACCCCAATATCAAATACAATTCATCGTTACATATTTCTGCAAGTTACAATGTCTCCAGGCTTGTGGTTCACAGAATATGTATAGGTAAGCGTCACAAGTTCGTATCTTGCTTGAAACCTAAACTAATAAATGAGGAAGGATATACGAACTCATTATCTACTGATAAACATATCCAATGTATTCCCACATAGTAGGGTTTGGGGTATTAGAGTGTACACAGTCCGTACCTCTACCTCAGAGGTGAGGTATATAAAATATTCCATGTGTGTGTATGTATATGTTCTATTAAGCAAAAAAATCAATATTTATTGACAAAACCAAATCAAAATACATCACTGTAGATATTTATATAGATATGTATATATGATAACATCAACTCGAGGAAGATTATATCAATCCATTTATATCCAAAGTATTCATGAGCCAAGCTCGAGGAGGCTTCTCTAGCACTTGTGAGTTGTTTCTGTGTCACTTTGCGTATAGGCATTGTTCCAATTGGACATTCATCCTTGTTCAACAAATATTCCTCTTCCTTGAAACCACCTGAGTTGTTTGCCATTTTTGGTTGCATAGTAAAAGAACTCGCGTACAGGTTGAAGCTGCAGTAAGATTCATGAATGGCCTCCTTAAATATTGAAGTTAATGTTAATGCACCCCAATCAATGGGGCCATGGTAATTGGTATTCTAGAAATATTTTATTTCATTTTTCTGGAGAGTAGTGAGCAAGCAACCTTTCGCCTCTCGGCAGGAGTTTCATTGTACCTCTCTTTTTTTATCCACGACACCAGAACCCAAAGCTACAAATCCAATTGAATTCGGTCCAATCTAATCCAACCTTATTTGGATAGTAGAAGAGGGGGGAGTCGTGCTAATTATGGCGCCAGGCAGAGTAAAAAGAAGGATTTTTTTTCATTAGCCGAGGAAAGAAGTAGCAAAGGAATATCGCTATCGTGAAAAAAAAGAAAAACATAGGATTGATCGAAGGATCCGGCTAAAAACAAAAAGAAGAGATCAAGGAGAGGGAGTCACACCCCTTGTTCGCTCGAAGGTCAAGTTGAAGGGTTTTTTCAATTAAAGTGACAGTTTTGAATAGGGATTAATTTATTTACAGAGTCGCCACTTGAAATTGAGTTCTGGTGTTCCAAGTCACTTTATTGAATCCCTAATCAAAAGAAAATTACTCTTTATTGGTCTGCGAAAACAAAAGACCGGGTAAGAAATTATGTTGACCGAGGGGAAGGTATGAGGCACCCCTCGAATTCCGTGATTCTAGAACGGTCGCTTTTATCAACTTATACTTAACTTAAACCATTGATGAGTTGTGTTAAGGCCCTAATTCGCTCATTTTTATTATACTAAAACTTGTCTATTATCTTATATTAAATAAATCGGTGAAAGTTAATTTTAGAAAAATATTATCAAGGTGCATTATTGTATCCTTAAAATCTTAAAATATCTCGGAAAGATGCATATACCGCATTCTTAATTGAGACGAATATTTTAAAAATATACTTAAAATTTGCCTAACATTAAAACATTAATTTAACTTTTGTAAACTTATAACAATTTATCTGTTCGAAATGCCACTTAATCTTAACGGTAAACTAAGCAATATTTAATTGAGACAGTTAACTAATTCGACAAAAATAAATATCACAATTTATAAATGACATTGAAATAAAAATAAATATAATAATAATGATAATAAAATTAATAATAAATAAAATAAGAAAGAAAGACATAAAACTACTTGGATTATGCTAATTGTATTCCATTTTTTCATTCCGTTCGGTCTCTGTTTCTTTTACTCTTTTTCCCCATATATTTTTTATTGCCTAACTTCTTCTTTTTTTAATAAATTTTTTATGTGTTTATCTAAATCTATATCCATCTCACTGTAGTTTTTCTTATAGGGGTGTTTAGGGTAGTAAAAATGTGTGCATGTGTGTGTGCATTTTAAAAAAAAAAAAAAAATTGCATGCATGGATCTTGTGTTGGGATTTATCATAATTAGTTCTTAATTATACATAAATTGAATGTAACTTTACAATCTTTTAACATTATTAACTTTTAAAAACATAACATTCGAAATTCAAAATCAACATAATTAATATTATTTCAAATCAACAACGAGTCATAAACAAAGACATGAGCACCAACTACATAATAGTGATAAATTAGGCACACGAAATAATATAAAAAGTCATTCTAATAACTTTATTCATGATTTCATTCACAACTAAACTTATAAAAATAAATAGCATAAATTTAATAAGAACCTGTAAGATTGAACTAATCAAAGTAAGCACGAACAACGTCCGAAAACTCGAACGAAAACCTCACAACTTCTACCCTTTTTTGTCCGTGTGTATATGGTACAGTGAGTAGAGAAAGATGGTGTATCAATGTTATTGGTTGAAGAAAAATGCTTGAGGAAATCTTAATTATCAAAATGGGTGTTTGTCATTTTTTTTTAATTGTTTTCTCTCCTTTTTGTTTTTGTTTTTGTTTTGTAATGCAGGCATATATATTGCATGCCTCTTTTTCGTTCCTTCTCCTTCTCTTAGTATTTTCTTTCTTTGGTTGTCTTTTTTTAAATCGTTGTCCCCCCTTTTGGTTTTTGTCCGTGTGTGTCTTATATAAGTATGTAGGATTGGGAAGTTGAGGGAGTTGGAGGAAAAGGTGGGGGTGGTTGGGGTAGTTTAGGATAACATAAGATTTTCAAATTTAAAATTTTTTTATTTTTTTTTTAAGATAATAATAATAACAAATAAAAATAATAAATAAATAAATAAAATTAAAATAATAATAAAAATAACATAATAATAACTAATTAATTTTTATATTTAAGAAAATACAATAAAAGTTTAAAAATAGTTAAAAATAAATATAATTAAGATAGTACTAAAACTACTGACCTATTTGTTTAAAATTTAAAAAGAAAATATTTTTTAAAATTTTTGCTTTTTTTTTAAATTAGAATAAAATAAAATAAAACATCTCAAAATTAACTTTATTTTTAACTAAAAATTTATTAAAAAAAAAAATAATAATAATATTAGACCAAATATAAATATTTAATATTGAAAAATATATATATATTAAACTCGGAAAGGGTAGAAATCACGTGTCTACATTTTCTCTCTCTTTGTTTGAAATCTCGAAGAGTTTTCATACAAAGAAGTAGACAAAGAGATGATTTTTGACCCTCCGATTATTCTAAAAGTAAGGATAAATAAAATAAAATAAAAAATGTGATCGAGTCCTGGTTTTGGACCGCCTACATATCCCGGATTTTAATAGAATCAGGTCACATGTAGTTCGAAGGTGACATGGTGAGAGAATGAGTTAGACATTGAGTAAGATTCCGTTCGAGTTTTCGGTTAACGACTTCTGCTTTTTACACTCAAATGACTAACAAAAATCAAAAATCAATAATGCAAATACAAAATGCAATTTCTCTGGAATTTCTATTTGAATCTTCGTGACTTGAACTTAAAAATTCACCCTATTCGTCAGGCAGGCATCTGACTTGCAACTGATAATGTTCACCCTATTCTTCGGGCAGGATCCTGATTTACTATTTCTTCACCCTATTCTTCAGGAGGGCTCCTGGCTTATTTTTTCTTTCACCCTGTTCTTCAGGCGGGCTCCTGGACTTACTTTTTTTCTTCACCCTTTCTTCAGAAGTGCTCCTGGACTTTCTTTTTCTTCACCCTGTTTTTCAAGAGGGTTCCTGGACTTTCTTTTACTTCACCTTGTTCTTTAGGCGGGCTCCTGAGCTTCCTTTTTTCTTCACCCTATTTTTCAGGCGGGCTCCCAGACTCAAAGTAAACAATGAAACAGAAAAATAACATCTCATTCTTCAGGAGGGTCCTGAGCAAAAAAGTAAATTCTCATTCTTCAAGATGGTCCTGAGCAAAAAGTAAATTCCCATTCTTCAGGTAGGTCCTATTCGAAAAATAAATTCTCATTCTTCAGGAGGGTCCTGTGCAAAAATAAATTTCTAATAAACACGAACAAATTTTTGCCACAGTTTACACTAGAAAATTTTGTGAGCATCATCAGATCACAATTTTTGAAAAGTACTGTAAACAGTGTGAATCAAAGCCCTACTAAAGAAATGCATTTCTTTAGAGTAAAACTCATGACCAAAATTAGGAAGTGCCTCTCCTAACACATGAAACTTAAATCACCTAGATAAGAAAGTGCATCTCCTAGGGGTTAAATAAAATGACTCAACTAGAAAGTGTATCTTCTAGAAGTGATGGTTCAAGTTAGGAATTACGTTACTAACACATGAAACCTGAAATACCCAGACAAGGAAGTGTGTCTCCTAGGGGTTAAATGCAATGACTCGACTAGAAAGTGCGTCTTCTAGGAGTAATGGTTCAAGTTAGGAAGTGCTTCACCTAACGAATGAAACTTGAATTATCCAGACTAGGAAGTGCGTCCCCTAAGGGTTAAATCAAATGACTTAACTAGAAAGTGCGTCTTTTAGGAGTGAATGTTCAAGTCAGCAAGTGCGTTACCTAACACATGAAAACTGACATACCCGAACACTACTAAAAAAATGTCAAAAAGCGATGGCCAAAAGCGACGGCCAACATCGCTTTTTTGGGCAAAATCGATGAAAATCCATCGCTTTTTTTTCCGTCTCAAAAAGGGACGTTGTTTTTTAAAAACTACGACTTGTGTTGCTTTATTACGACGGACAACGTCGCTTTTAGAGAAAAAAAATTGTTAGTTATTTTTTGAAAAAGCGACGTTGTGCGTTACTTTTTGTTCTTCATGTAAAGAGCACATGATGAACAAAAAGCGACGTTGTGCGTCGTTTTACTGAAAAAAAATAATTTTTTTCCAAAAAAATTGACATTGTCTGTTGTAATTTGAGAAAAATAAAATATTTTTTGTAAAAATACGACGTTGGTCGTCGCTTTTTATTCTTCATAATGAATAAAAAACGACGTTGGTCGTCGCTTTTTGTTCTCCATAGTGAATAAAAAGCGACGCTGGTCGTCGCTTTTTGTTCTTCATAATGAATAAAAAGCAACGTTGATCGTCGCTTTTTATTCTTCACAATGAATTAAAAAGCAACGGCCGTTGTCGCTTTTCTGCATCTTTTTTATGCAGAAATCTACATTTTCTGCATCTCACCTGCCAAATAAAAATGCAATTCAATATATACATCCCTCATGCAACACACATTATTACAATAATCATACAACACACTACATCAACAAATCATTTAAGCAATTCAAATCAACAACACTTAAACAATGAAACCAACAACATTCAAAACACTTAAAACAATCCTAAAGATTTTTCACTAATTAAAAGCTAAGTTCAAATGATTACACTTTACTAATTTCAAAACACAAGTTCATCTTTCAAGTAACTACACTAAACCATTTTCAAGTCACTAATTGACTTCTTAAGTAACTACACTTGATTAATTTGGAGTCAGTAGTACACATTTCAAAACACTACACTTAACCATTTTCAACTTTCTAATTCACTTCTCAGGTGACTAAACTTAACCATTTTTAAGTCATGAATTCACATTTCAAATATCAACACTAAACCAATTTCAAGTCATGAATTCACATTTTCAAGTGATATTACACTTTATAAATTTCAAAACACAAGTTCACCTTTCAAGAACTACATTAAACCATTTTCAAGTCGCTAATACACTTTTCAAGTGACTAGTACACATTTCAAAACACTACACTTAACCATTTTCAACTCTCTAATTCACTTCTCAAGTGACTAAACTAAACCATTTTCAAGTCATGAATTCACATTTCAAGTATCAACACTAAATCAATTTCAAGCCATGAATTCACATTTTCAAGTGATATTACACTTTACAAATTTCAAAACACAAGTTGACCTTTCAAGAACTACATTAAACCATTTTCAAGTCGCTAATACACTTTTCAAGTAACTAGTACACATTTCAAAACACTACACTTAACCATTTTCAACTCTCTAATTCACTTCCCAAGTGACTAAACTAAACCATTTTCAAGTCATGAATTCACATTTCAAGTATCAACACTAAATCAATTTCAAGTCGTGAATTCACATTTTCAAGTGATATTACACTTTACAAATTTCAAAACACAAGTTCACCTTTCAAGAACTACATTAAACCATTTTCAAGTCGCTAATACACTTTTCAAGTAACTAGTACACATTTCAAAACACTACACTTAACCATTTTCAACTCTCTAATTCACTTCTCAAGTGACTAAACTTACCCATTTTCAAGTCATGAATTCACATTTCAAGTATCAACACAAAACCAATTTCAAATCATGAATTCACATTTTCAAGTGATATTACACTTTATAAATTTCAAAACAAAAGTTTACCTTTCAAGAACTACATTAAACCATTTTCAAGTCGCTAATACACTTTTCAAGTGACTAGTACACATTTCAAAACACTACACTTAACCATTTTCAACTCTCTAATTCACTTCTCAAGTGACTAAACTTAACCATTTTCAAGTCATGAATTCACATTTCAAGTATCAACACTAAACCAATTTCAAGTCATGAATTCACATTCTCAAGTGATTACACTTTACAAATTTCAAAGCACAAGTTCACCTTTCAAGAACTACATTAAATCATTTTCGTCCTCGAATGATGCTTATAACTTATTTGACTCCTATAATTATCTAAGACACTCATGAGATCATTTACTTAACTTCCACTTCATTTTATCCATTATGTGGTCCTAAATTTCTATTGAGATCATTTACTTAACTTCCACTTCATTTTATCCATTATGTGGTCCTAAAATTCTGTTAACTCTCAAAATTTTCAAAAAAAAATTCCAGAGTTTCCTTCGTAAATAGGCCTATCGCAAACCTGTCAGCTAACCAAAATACATATAAATACGTTTCACAGAGTGTTACAACAAATATGTTACTCAACTGATAATACAGAAGGCTCCACTTGACCTTATAGTCAGATATTATCATCTCCTTTTAGGTTTAATCCATCATTCTAAGTTCGCATACCTCTTCGTCATTCTAAGCTGAACCATTATCATCTTACTCTAGCGGTTGATGTATCACCATATATAATGATACTAAGTTATTCCTTAAAAAATTTCACCTAAAGTATAAATCCACAACTAACTACTCCATATAGAAATAAGACACACCTCAGATCCGCACTACCACATTAACTAGCAAGGTACTAAACATAAATTAATGCATAGGTTAAGTTAATCTACTAGATAAGTTCGATGTACTAGCACTACAATCCTAATAATCTTTCTTAAATTTTCAATCACAATTCAAGCTTAAGGTATTACACTTATCATGGACAACCATAAGAATTTATATACGATGTTGACTTATAACTGTTGAATAGAGATCGAATAAATACTTGTCCTCCAAGGGTCTGACTCTGGTTGATGGCTGCAGTGTTGACTGGTGACTGGTGGTTGGTGGCACGGAGGCTGGTTCGTCCGGCATGGAGTTGGTTCATCCGGCGTCGGAGGCTGGCTCATCGGTGGTTGTTCGTCGCAAATGGAGGGAGCTATCGGCGGCAGCTTGAGGGGCTTCACCGGCGCGGTTTCACGGGAAAAGGGGTGAGGCAGTAAGGAAAGAGGGAGGGGGAGCAAGATACGTTTGTTATGGTGAGTCTTAGAGAGAGAGAGAATGTAGGGGAGGGAGGCGGATATTTGAGGGAGAAAATGAGGATAGGGTTTGTTTTTTTGTTTAAAAGGAAAGATTGGTTGATCTGATCCTAGCCGTTAGATCAACTTTGATCAACGGCTGAGATTAAGGTATTTAAAAGTAGGTCAATTGGGATTTAAATCGGGATTTATATTGATATTTAATTTTGGATAAAATTGATACTAATTGGAATAAAAGATTGGCTAAAAATTAAACACAAGAAAGAAAAATTAAATAAGAGTGGTTGCTAGTTTAATAAATGTAATAATAATAATAATAATAATAATAATAATAATAATAATAATGAGACGGCTTATGTGTTTTGAAAAGAAAGAGAGGGTAATTTGATCTCAGTCGTTGGATCAGGTTTGATCGACGGCTGAGATTTAAAGGTTGAGAATTTGATCAAAATTTACATAAATTTTCAGTTGTGTCACAAATTTGCTATAATTGTAATAAATTGAATAAAACTAGGCTAAAATTGGTATATTGTGGTAAAAAATTGGGTCAGAAAATAAATAGATCAGATAAACTGATTTAATTTAGACTATTATTTAAATAAATGTTATAAATAATAATAATAATAATAATGAAAAATTAGATAATATATTTGTAAAAACTATGAGTGTGCACCATTGCGAGAAAAAAATAATTTAATAAAATCATGTAAAATGTCGTTTTTGAGTTTAAAAATTATAGAAAATGGTATCAAAATAATTTTTGCATTTTTCTAAATTATGAATGTGACACGTCAATATGTATTTAATATAAGAATAATGTGTACAAAAATATTAATAATTGAAATAAAATAATTTTGATAAAATAGTAGCCTAAATGACGAGAAAAATAGTACGACGTTGATATTAAAATAAACTAAGCATGTAAGAATTAATGTTACGTAAAATTACTATATAAAATAACAACCTGAGAAGGGTATCATGAGGTCAAAATTGGGTGTTAATACAATTAAACCGATTTAGTCCCACAAATTAGGTTTGTGGAGGGTACAGTGTACGCAGACCTTCTTGAAAACCTATTCAAGCTTGAAGATTCTTGTAAAATAAAACACATCATGTAGAATTTTTGATTATTGGTTTAACTTATTTAAAAATCTATAACCGATAAACCAAATTGATAATATTTAAAATTAAACCGAATAGACCGATGCACACCCCTAATTTCAAGAAAAAAATAGTGAAATTGAGATTAGAAATTGGGTTATAAAATAATGAATTGGAGATTTCGATTACATTAATACAACGTATTAATATGATGAATTGTTGGTTAATTGGCTTCATTATTAAAACTTCAATAGTGTATTATTAGCTCGATCATATGATGTTAACGTATTATTCATAATATTTCGATATATAGACTCAGCTAGCTAGCTTTTAACTATATACATTACATACACGAGTATATTACCTAGTAATACAACATATTTTATTTCTACTCTGATGAATTATCATTTAATTTAGCTTATATTATTATATAATAATTTCAAAAATATATTATTACCTTGATCAATCGATCGTATGACATCAATGTATTCAATATATATGGTTGATTGACAATAAAATTCACAATATGTATTAGATACATCACATACACATATAAATTACCTCGTAATAGAACATTTTGTATATATATAATGATAAATTATCATTTAATTTAGCTTATATTATTATATTAAAACTTCAACAGTATATTTTTTTTATCAATCGATCGTATGATATCAATGTATTCAATATATAATTGAATACATTTAATTTTTTTAATATAAAAATTATTTATTTAATAATAAATTAAAAATCAAATATCGAAGGACAGTGTCATTTTTATAAAGTTAATTTTTATTTAGTCTTAACAAAGGCGACGTTGTCCGTCGCTTTTTAAAAAAAATAAAGAAAAATTAAAAATATTTACAAATTGCGACGAACGACGTCGCTTTTCTAGAATTAATATTTAAAAAAATAAAATTATAGCGACATTGTCCGTCGCTTTTAATAAAAATAAATAAAAATTAAATTTAAAAAGCGACGAACAACGTCACTTTTTTTAAAAATAATTTTTATTTAATTTTTAAAAAAGCGACGTTCTCCGTCGCTTTTTCTAAAAATAAAAATAATTACAAATTGCGACGGACAACGTCGCTTTTCTAGAATTAATATTTTAAAAATAAAAAATATAGTGATGTTGTCCGTCGCTTTTAATAAAAGTAAACAAAAATAAAAATTACATTTAAAAAACGACGGACAACGTCGCTTTTCAAAAAAATAATTTTTATTTAATTTTAACAAAAGCGACGTTGTCCGTCGCTTTTTGTAAAAAATACAAAAAAATAAAAATAATTACAAATTGCGAAGGACAACGTCGCTTTTCTAGAATTAATATTTTAAAAAATAAAAATTATAGTGACGTTGTCCGTCACTTTTAATAAAAATCGAAAGACTACAGCACTTTTTAAAAAATAATTATTATTTTTTAATAAATTACGACGTTGTTCGTCACTTTTATTAAAAAAATTATAAATTATTTTTTAATTATTTGGCACAAAAATCCACAAAAAAAAGCGACGGATATTAAGACGTTGGCCGTCGCTTTTAATAAAAATTAAAATTAAACTAAAAAATGACTTCCAATGTCGTTTTCCTCGTCGCTTTTTAAAGCGACACAGTCTGTCGCTTTTTTTTTTGCGTCGCCTTTTGGACATATTTTAGTAGTGTGATTAGGAAGTGCGCCTCCTAGGGGTTAATTGAAATGACTCAACTAGAAAGTGTGTCTTCTAGAAGTAATGGTTCAAGTTAGGAAGTGCGTCACCTAACGAATGAAACTTGAATTATCCAGACTAGGAAGTGCGTCCCCTAAGGGTTAAATGAAATGACTCAACTAGAAAGTGTGTCTTCTAGGAGTGAATGTTCAAGTCAGGAAGTGCGTTACCTAACATATGAAAACTGACATACCCTAACTAGAAAATGCGTCTCCGAGGGGTTAATTGAAATGATTCAACTAGAAAGTGCATCTTCTAGAAGTAATGGTTCAAGTTAGGAGGTGTGTCACCTAACGAATCAAACTTGAATTATTCAGACTACGAAGTGCGTCTTCAAGTCCATTTTTTATACTTTTATATATCTTAATAGCCCTGAATCTTTAGAGATCATGAGGCTAAGTTTTTATAAAATAAAAAATATATATAAATTTTAATAGCCCTGAATCTTTAGGGCTCTTGAGGCTGAATTGTGGTATGACATATATTTCAAGAACTACGCACACCTGATTCTCATCTTAGTGAGATACGTAGGCAGTCCTTCATGGATTCCTGTGATTTTAAAGAAAGAAAAAATTTATTTGTGTTTCCTTCTAAACAAATAAAAAAGAGAGTTTTCGATCTGTATATAAAAATAAATTAATTTATTTTCGAAAATAAAAAATGTATTTTTATCATTATCTTTAAATTCAAAAAAAAAGAAAAAAATAATAATAATAATTTTAAAAAAACTTTCTCATTTCTCAAATTACAAGAAAATGTGTTTCTTCATATCCCCAGCAGAGTCGCCAGAGATGACACACCACTTTTTCACTCGAAGGTTGACCCGAGGGGTGTTCAGAGTCGAAGGGTTTTTCCAATTAAAGTGACGGTATTGAATAGAGATTGTTTTTATCATTTTCATAGTCGCCACTTGCAATTGAGTTATGGTGTTTCAAGTCACCTTATTGAATCCCTAATCAAAAGGAAATGACTCTTTGTTGGTCTGCGAAAATAGAAGACCAGGTAAGAAATTCTGTTGACCGAGAGGAAGGTGTGAGGCACCCCTCGAGTCCCGTGGTTCTAGCACGGTCGCTTTTATTGACTTATCTTTACTTAAACTAATTTGATAAATTATGTTTAGGCCTAGGTTCGCTCATTTTTAATTATATCGAAAACGTGTCTGTTATCTTATATTGAATAAATTAATGAAATTTAATTTTAGAAAAAATATTTCCCAAGGTGCATTATCGCATTCTTGAATTTTTAAATATCTCAAAGAGATGCGTACGCCGCATTCTTAATTGAGATGCATATTTTAAACGTGCCTAAAACTTGTCTAGCGTTAAAAGACATTTGTTTCATCTCTTGTAATCTCTTGTAAACTCGAGACAATTTTATCTTATCTATTTATATTCTTTTTTTTTTCTCTTTTCTTTTAAAATTTTCAACAAGTTTTGATTTAGTCCGTAACTCGCCTCTCTCCCTCACAAATGATTGTTTCCTCTCTTTTTATTTATTATTATTAATTATGACAGACTTTGAATTATTGTGTAACTCATCTTATTCAAACTTACAGCAATTAATAACAAAATTAATTCAAGATATAAAAATTAATTATAGGTCAGAGAAAATCAAACCATATTTACTCCCACGAGACTTCCAACTCATTAAACAAACATGCAAAAGTATTTACTTAATTTAGACAGGAATATTCAAATATGTTGCAATAAGAAACTAGTAAACTTAATAGTATTAGGTAAATAAGAAAACAAAGCCCAAAATAGCATGCTAGTCGTCAATTCTATTTTTCATGAGTTCCGTGTCCATTAATTTTCTAAGTCATCGAACATGTGAATATGATATCGTCAAAGAATTTACTAGAGTTACACATATATTTTAAATCCAATTTTTTGCAATCATTAATCCTATCAACTCCTTAGAATACAACCTATTTTATTAACTTTTGTAACTAATCAATATAATTGATAAAATTCACATCTGAAACATGACATAAAATATCATTTGATCCCTATTATTCTATCATTAGATAGATAAATCCCAAGTTAAGTTAATATCTATATGTTGGCTCATATTTGACTAGACTTTCGATTGATTACCAAAAAATAAAAAAATAAAAAAAATCATTGAAAATATTATTATCAAGATGTGCGGGTAAATAAACATTTCATCAACATTAACTATTTTATTCAAAATCGTCAATTATAATCTTAACAACATTATTAGTACTGTGTCACTAGTTGCAATTCCATTGAAATTTTATTATTAACTTAACAGAAATTAAAGTTTTTTCTTTTTTCGATTACACTTTAAAGATGTAAAAATTTCTAACATTTCACACAAGGGGCGAAGCTACATATAAGGTAGGGGGTTCATCCGAACCCCCTTCGATGGAAAATTATACTATATATACATGGTTAAAATTATTTTTTATGTATATATAGTAGATATCGAACCCCCTTAGATTAGTTCGTTTGTTCACTTGTGAACCCCCTTGGTGTCAATCCTGGCTCCGCCACTGCTTCACACTGTAATACCCAAAAACAAATAGTTTAAACACACATAAAATTTGAACGACTTTATAATATTAGAATCAAGTCTCACATGATCATGATGTTACATTATGTAAAGAAAGATTGAGGATTACCTCTTGTGAAAATAATTCTTGACGAAAGAAAGAAGAAGCCATGAACTCGAACCAAAAACTCGAATCAGAGATTCAACCCTAGACTCCAATTCTTTTTCCTCTTTTCTATCTGTTATTGTGTGTTCTCGTGTGTCTTTTTTCTTTCCGCTTTCTCCTCTTTTTCCTTTTGTTTTCTCCACTTTTCCTTCTATCTTTCTTCTCTTTTCCTTATGTTTTTCTTCTCCTCTTGTTTTCAATGTTATTAAATTTTTCTTTTTCACTGAGTTTTTTTTATGTCTGTGTCTGAGTCTGTGTAAAATAGTACGTAGTTTTACTGAGGTGGGGAAGAGTCCTTAAATACAAGAACTCTTGGGGGGAAGTTGCGGGAGGGAACAGTTACAGATAATGGGGGAGGGAATTTTTAAATTTTAAATGATTATTATTATTATTATTATTTTAAAAAAAGAAGATGATAATAAAATAATAAATAAATAAAATAAAAATAAAATTACAAAATAATACTAATACTAATAAATAAATAATAATTAATTAATTTTTATATTTAAAACAAATACAATAAAATTTATAAATAGCCAAAATACATATAATAAATATAGTATTGAAACTACTAATTTATTTAAAATTTAGAAAAGGAAAATATTTTAAATTTTTGTATTATTTTTTTTAATTAGAATAAAAATAAAAATAAAATATCTCAAAATTAACTTTATTTAGTTATTTATTTCTTAACTAAAAATTTATTAAAAATAAAATAAGAGTTAAAATAATACTGGACCAAATATAAATATTTAATACCGAAAAATATATATATTAAACTCGGGAAGGGTCAAAATCTGTGTCTACATTTTGTCCCTCGTTGTTTGAAATCTCAAAAAGTTTTCATACAAAGAAGTATACAAAGAGATGATTATTGACCCTCCGATTGTTCAAAAAGTGAAGATAAAATAAAATTTAATAAAATAAAAGATGTGATCGAGTCCTGATTTTGGACTGCCTACATATCCCGGGTTATAAGTGAATCAGGTCACATGTAGTTCAAAGGTGACATGGTGAGAGAATAAATTAGACATTGAGTGAGATTCCGTTCGAGTTTTCGGTTAATGACTTCTGCTTTTTACACTCAAATGACTAACAAAAATCAAAAATGAAAAATGCAAATACAAAATGCAATTTCTCTGGAATTTTGATTTGAATCTTCATGACTTGAACTTAAAAATTCACCCTATTCTTCAGGCAGGCACCTGACTTGCAACTGATAATGTTCATCCTATTCTTCAGGCGGGCTCCTCTTTTGCTATTTCTTCACCCTGTTCTTCAGGCGGGCTCCTGGACTTACTTTTTTTCTTCACCCTGTTCTTCAGGCGGACTCCTGAACTTTCTTTTTCTTCACCCTGTTCTTCAGGCGGGTTCCTGAACTTTTTTTTACTTCACTCAGTTCTTTAGGAAGGCTCCTGAACTTCTTTTTTTCTTCACCCTATTCTTCAAGCGGACTCCTGGACTCAAAGTAAACAGTGAAACAGAAAAATAACATCTCATTCTTCAGGAGGGTCCTAAGCAAAAAGTAAATTTTCATTCTTCAGGAGGGTCCTGAGCAAAAAGTAAATTCTCATTCTTCAGGAGGGTCCTGAGCAAAAAGTAAATTCCCATTCTTCAGGAGGGTCTTGTGCAAAAAAGTAAATTCTCATTCTTCAGGAGGGGCCTGTGCAAAAAGTAAATTTTCATTCTTCAGGAGGGTCCTGTGCAAAAAGTAAATTCCCATTCTTCAAGATGGTCCTGTGCAAAAAGCAAATTCCTATTCTTCGGGAGGGTCCTGAGCAAAATGTAAATTCCCATTCTTCAGGAGGGTTCTGTGCAAAAAGCAAATTTTCATTCTTCAAGAGGGTCCTGAGCAAAAAGTAAATTTCCATTCTTCAGGAGGGTCCTGTTCCGTTCTTCGGGAGGGTCCTAGCATAAAATAAATTCCAGTAAACATGAACAAAATTTTGCCCCAGTATACACTAAAAAATTTTGTGAGTGTCATCAGATCACAACTTTTGAAAAGTACATCAAAGAGGCTGAAATCAAGGCCCTACTAAAGAAATGTGTCTTTTCTGAGTAAAACTAATGACCAAAATTAGGAACTGCGTCTCTTAACACATGAAACTTAAATTACCCAGACGAGAAAATGTGTCTCTTAGGGGTTAAATAAAATGACTCGATGATAACGCTCAAACTACAGCTCTCGTAAGAGTGTAAGCGGTCGTCGTCAAATATAGAACCCAACTGGGTTGGGTGTCGAATCCCACAGGGAATACTCGGTCACTAAGTATGCAACGATTAGTAGACTTTTGGTGAAAGTTATACGGATAAAGGGGGGATTTTATGCGTGAAGTAAAATTATCGAAATAGCAAAGTAAAAACGGAATGTTTAGTAAGATTTTAATGAATGAGAATTGTAAGTTAGGGTTATGTCCACCTTATGAGTTTTACGTATCTATTGGCTATGAATTATGCGGAATTTAGACATGCATGCGCTTATAAAGATTCGTATTCTATGGTAAACCCTAGTGTCTTTCGACCATCAAGGATTATATCACTTTAACTCTTTCGAGCTTAAAGCATATACTAATGGTACGAATTCTCCAAGAGGTTAATCCAGTTACGGCACTAACTTTTAAACAGGGATTGGTAGCCCTATTTCCTTGTCATTCTCTCTTTTCCAGACATGTAACTTTTCTTTCGAACAAGTTAATGCTATACTGGCGTATTCTATATGTTTGCAACCACAAGAATTCAATTAAGATGAAGAGAGTAATGATATAAGCAGCATACGTATCAAGAATTCACAAACTCATAGCAATAGATAGTATCTCATAAGGCTTCCATAACCCTAACAGAGAAGTTTAGCTACTCATAATTGTGAAGGAAAACCACGAGGATATCATCATACCAAAGCAATAACAATATCACGATAAGGAAGTATTGGCTTTGCTTGTGGCGTGAATTCCTTGCTAGTAGCGTTTCTCTTGTCGTGAAAAATTAAAAGTCGAATGAATAATACTTGAATTAATGAATGAGTGAATAATAAAAAGCTTGCTAAAAAATTCAGCAAATAGGGTTTTTATAACATCCTTGTCCTAGTCCTACTGAAATAGGGTTTTTATCCTTGTCCTAGTCCTACTGGGTTACTGCATACTTGTCCTAATCCTACTAAGTTACTGCTGATCCCCCAAGTCTTTAGAAATGCTGTTTTTGCCCGGGACAAGTTCTCCATGCATCACTTTCAGTCCACAAGCTTCCAGAAGCTGCCTTCCTTCTTACGTGAAGTTTCCTTTGGCGTCCAACAGTCCATAAAATGCTGAAATCTTCATCATTTATTCCTGAAAACTTGCTAATCACGTTGGTTAGCTCACTTACAGGAAAAAGAACTAAAAGTGCAGGAATTATATACTTTGTCCTTTAAAACTTAGCTAAAATATGGGTAAATTAAGGTGTTTTAGGCGTGTAAATACGCCTAACATCAACACCCCACACTTAAAGCTTTGTTCGTCCTCGGACAATATATCATGTCCATATAAACATCTACTTAGGGTTTCACAGTAACAGCACAAAATATTCATCAAGACAGGCACAACAATTATTAACAAAGAGTAGTTTTCTAATCACTTCTAGAAGCAATTCAACCTCCAACATAGACTCGTGATGATGGTTAATTCGTATTCAAAAGTTAAGGCACAAAGAATCATACAAGACTACCCAAAACTCATCAACCATGTGTGTCTCACAATATATCACCCATAATTACTCACAAGTATTTCATTTTTCAAAACATGGGTATAAGATTATCCTTGCTCTCACTCTCACAAAGAATTCATATGTTGCAACTGATGACCATAGGCTTGCCCTTAGTGTAATGCTCTACTAATATCAGAATGTTAAGCTTAGGATCAAATAGGTCTTTACAGGTTGTAATGTAGGCTAAGGGACGGGTAGGACTATTTTGGCCAGAAATAGTGACCAAGTTCCCTAAGCGCTTTAATACATCACATTATGCCATTTACACTTTCTTTCAAACGACCTTTCTACTTTCTTTTAATCTACCACCCCTTCTCACCTCTTTTGTTATTCAATTTTAAATAGAATCAACTTTGTATTTTTCTTTTTCATTTCATTTTTCATTTTTTTTATAACACACCTCTATAATAGCCATTCTTTTTCATAACAAATTCAAGTACCCATTCACTTTAAGACATCACTCTCACCCAATTTCCTTTTATTTTGTCACATGACTTTACAATTTAAAGCGCTTAGGAATTTGGATCAAATTATGGTCTTAAAAAAATGGATTAGGCTACATATGAGGCTGTCAAAGAAAATGGCTTAAAGGCTCAAAAGGGTTGACTAGGATAATGTCCACGGGTAGGTAAAAAGAAGGTAAACAATCACAGGTTGTCAAAGAAATGCCTAAATCATCTCCTAAACTCACACTCTATATTTCGCTTTACACACACACCGGGCAAGTTCTAGCATCAGCCACAAACATAGAATATACTATCATCTCACACACAAGGCACATGGTCGACTTTATTATGAGCAGTATAGACTCTTGACCCAACAGATGAAGGAATTAACCCACACATTTATCACATACTGAGTCACATTTAGAGCCTAAATGTCTCAATAGTAATGATTTTGGCACAAACTCTTGTCATAATACCATGCCGCCTATCAGAACAATTTCATGCAAAAAAAATCTAAAAACTCAAAAATTTAACTACAAACGAGAATAAATGCAGGCAAAGAAGTACGCTACAGCATACAAATACCCTCACCCCACACTTAGACGGGACACACTGCCCTCAATGGAAATAAGTAAGGAAAACCTGATTATTCGGACTCCTTTTCTATGTCTGGGGTCAAACCCCCTGCGTCGGAATCATCATCAGAGTCGTCATTACCAGAGTTGTCCTTCACATCGTCATTCGAGGTATTTGCAGAGAGGAGGATTCAGCTTGCTCTTTTCTTCCCCTTTTCTGACCTTTCTGTGAGGTGGACGCTTTTTCTTTTCCTGGTCGACCTTTTGGTGCCATTTTACCTGAGACTAAAATAAATTCATGCTAGCTCATCTCGGAAGATTTAATCGACAAACAGACAATAGTGGCACCACCCCACACTTAATTTGTTGACACAAACTAATTAAGTGAATGATGTCGATTACTCAGACTTCATCGACATACATTTAGGTGATATGTTCCAACAATATGTTCAGCACAGTCATACTTTCATGACATCTTACTATCCTTTCCAACTATATTTCATGTAATCTTGACTATACTTTCATGTGTGGATTAATGCACCTTTTGCACAAGACTACTACATAGAGATCGTATCAAGTTATGGCATAGAAATAATCACAACATCTCATGCTTGTATTCAATCATGATCTTTATCTCGATGAACGAGTCATTCAAACATCCAAGCATTCAACTTTGAAGAGTATGCAATTAACTTCACCATTTCGATTTCACAAAAGTATGACAGTGTATCAAAATCAACTACAAGACGGAACCAAGTCAAGAACACCCACACGTATTCTTTCACTCAACTAGATGTATCATAACAAATCAACTACATTCAAATCACCAACACCACTTTAAGATTTAAAATACCATTATAAGCGTAAGATTGTAACAACTTCGGAATATAAACGAAGAACTTACTTTGTGTTGTGTAGACACGTGATTTTTGATCCTCCCTAAATTTTAACTTGTTTATCGATATTAAATATTTATATTTATATTTAATCATATATTATTTTGACTATTATTTTATTTTTAATATAATATAAATAATTAAATGAAATTAATTTTAGGATATTATTTTATTTTATTCCTATTTTTTTATTTTTTAAAAAATAATATTTTTCTTTTTAAATAAATAAGTTAGTAGTTTTTGTACTATCTTAATGATATAATTTATTTTTGACTATTTTTAGACTTTTATTGTATTTTTTGAAATAAAAAAATTAATTAATTATTATTATTATTATTATTATATTATTATTGTTATTATTTTATTTGTTACTATTATCTTATTTATTTATTTATTATTTTTTTTGTTATTATTATTATGTAAAAAAATAAAATAAAATAAAAATTAAAATAAATAAATAAATAAAAAATTTCCTATCCTATCCTAAAGAAACTACCCCATCCAATCCCTAATTTCCCTCAACCCCCCTCAACTCCCTTAACTTTCCCTCCTATATTTCTATATAACACAACAACAGACAAAAAAAAAAAGAAAACGGGGATTGATTATCAGAACACAGAGACCATCAGAAAAACACTGAGAGTAAAAATTATCAGAAAAGGGAGAAAAAGAACTTATCTGAAAAGAAAAGTGAAAGTGAAAAATCAAAGAAGAGTTTTTCGATTGAAGTTTCCGGTGACAACTATTTCTCTGCAGTATTCCATTTGAATCAATTACAGGTTTTCGATTCAAACTTAAATTATTTATGTCATAAATTACATTATGAAAAGTATTGAATGAGAATGTAAATAATTTTAATATGTGTAATTAAAAATTGTGTGAATCATTATTCATTAATAAGTTTTCTTTTGTTAAATTATATTCCTGATTTCATTATTGTTTTCAAAAGTTAAAAAAATTACTAATATCAATAATGAAAGTGTTGATCAAAGTTATAATGGACTAAAGAAGAGTTTGTTGTGCATACAGCAAAGATTTCTTTTTGTAGAAGAATTATTCACCAACTAGGAAAGTCATCTTCAAGAATTACGTGAGACAAAAACAAGATTTAAAAGATCGTATATTGTCTCGTTCTTCAAACCAACCTCACACCGCTCCGACTTCCCTATACCCGTTACCCCTCCTCCACGCCGATCAAACCATGGCTGGCGAAGCCTAGCGCAACCTCTGCCGCACCTCACTTCCTTCTCCGACCGCTGAATTCCAATCAATACCTTCGCCAGAATATTTTATTTTTGTGCTCTGTTGTGTCCATTTTTTATTTTTTTTTTATTTTTTTTATTTTTTTTTTACACTTAAATTTTTTCTTGTTTGTTCACGTGTGTGTGTTATATATTATATAAGACTATTAACCTATATTTTATGTATGCCATATATTAGTTGATAAATTTCTTAAATATATTTTATCTTGTAACAAAATAAAATAGTCTGATTTTATTAAAATAAAAGCAAAGAAGAAAAATTATCATTAATGGGAATAATAAAGAATTGAAGTCATAGTTGACTTCTAAATATTGATATTATTTTTGAAATTTTTCTATATCCCACATATGATTTAATTAAATTCTAAATAATTATGTAAATTTGTTAATTTTATTACATGGTAATGAAAATTTATTGTTAACTTTGTGATATTTAACTTTGTTAGATACAACTTCGTTCTATTATTTAATTATGTTAGTTTGAATTTTAAGTAATTTTATTTAATTAATATATATATATATATATATATATATATATATATTATATATATATATATATTTCGTTCATTCATGTTTGTTGTCATTGAGGTTCGAAAAAAAAAAAATTGTTACGAATTTATGAGTGGTGAATCATCGTATTTAGCGCTAGGTAAATTTTAGACACGTTTAATTTTTTTGTCTCAATAAAGAATGCGGCATACGCATCTTTTCGAGACATTTAAAATTACAAGAATGTAAAAATACACCTTGGTAAATATTTTTTAAAATTAATTTGACAAATATTTTTCAACGTTCACCAATTTATTTAATATGAAATAATATACAAGAGTTTTTAGATAAATTTTTAGATATTAAAAATGAGCGATTTAGGCCTTAATATAATTTATTAAAAATAATTTAAGTCAAGATAAGTCAATAAAAGCGACCGTGCTAGAACCACGGGATTCGAGGGGTGCCTCACACCTTCCCCTCGATCAACAGAATTCCTTACCCATTTTCTGTTTTTCGCAAACCAAATAAGAGTCATTTCCTTTTGACTAGGGATTCAAAAAAAAAAAGGGTGACTTGAAACACCAAAACTCAATTCCAAGTGGCGACTCTGTAAATAATTTAATCCCTATTCAATATCGTCACTTTAATTGGAAAAACCCTTCGATTCCACCTCGAGCGAAAAAAGGGGCGTGATATCTCTGGCGACTCTGCTGGGGAATAAATAAGAATTCGAGCTTTGATATTGACTTTACTTGTTTTAATTATTTTATAATGTGTTTATTGGTCTTATGTGCTACTTGTCTCTCATTTACTGCTTTGATATTATTTGAACTGTATTATATATTGTCTTCTCTTGCGTACCCCCTCTGAGTCTCTGAAATAGGATAGAGGGAATGCAGCATATGCATCCCACCTTCTTTTTGAGATAGCCGGAGTGTCAAGGCACCAGGTGAAGGATATAGTCACACATGTTAGGCGGGGATCGGATCGACAACGAAGGCGGTGTTGCCCTACTACCGACCAAGTTGTCCCTCCCCGGCTCGAGTGTCCGCTCGGGTAAGCCAGTCTAGACACCTATCCCTATTAGGTTTAAACTTAGAAAAACTGAAAACTCAGAATCTGATTATCCCTATTAGGTACCGCTTTATTTGCATCATATGCATTTGACTTAGCGGGACTCGGCACAGGGGTCGGGTCTGTCTAGGATAGGTGACCTAATTTATAAAGACCAACATGTGCATCCTACGTGCTCTTTGACATTTGCTTGGAAGACTATTTATTTGTTGACCGGCTTTAGGCAATTTTAAAATACGAGAAATTAATTTATTCTCAAATTTAGTTAATCATTTTTGAAAGAAAAAATTTATTTTTAAAATAAAGAAAAATTTTAAATATGCAGCAACATAGTTTTTACAATCTTTATGAACTACGGGAGTCTGATTCTCACTCTTAGTGAGATACGTAGGAAGTCCTTCCCAGGATACGACCCTATCTTTTAAAAAATTATTCATAGATTTGTTGGAAAATATTTTGAAAATATGATTACTTTCATAATTATTTTTCTAATTCTCAAGTCCAATTTTTATATATATCTTAATAGCCCTGAATCTTTAGGGATCATGAGGCTAAGGTTTTACAAAAAAAAAAATATATTTCAATTGCCCGGAATCTTTAGGGATCATGAGGCTAAGGTTTTACAAAAAAAAAAATAACAATAATAAAATAAATATATATTTTAATAGCCTGGAATCTTTAAGGATCATGAGGCTAAGTTTTTACAAAAATAAATAAAAATATATAAATCTTAACAGCCCAGAATCTTTAGGGATCATGAGGCTAAGTTTTTTTTTTTAAAATATATATATATATATATATATATATATCAATTTTAACAAGTCCTGAACCTTTAGGGTCGTGAGACTGAAAATTTTATACAACTTCATTCATAAAACGGTCATTCTATTTTTCTTTATTTCTGAGTCCTTTTATTTTATTTTGCACTTAGGGAATATTGTCTTCAAACATATAGATAAAATTGTCTAGAAGTCTGTTATAGCAAAGTTTTTGATAGAGTCAATTTAAATAAAAAATAATATTATCAATCTTGTTTCTCTCACTTTGATTTTTGATAAAATTGTTCTTTGCAACTAAGTTTAAATAATGGTCGCACTAGGTTTTACAAGTTAAGTTATAAATTCTTTTCAAAATTAATAAATTAAGTTTTGTCTAAGTTTAGATATTTATTAATCTTATGTCCCTTTCAATAGGTATAAAATGTCCCCCCCTGTTCGTGGAAAGCGTCCAAAGAGAAAGAGAGATGGGAGTGTACCGCTTCAGGTTGTGGATTATACCCCTCTTCAACTTTGGTTATGGTGGAATGCAATGGATACATTCGATTATGGCAAAATACATAAGTATTTGGTTTTTTTGACGAGTATCATGAGAATCAACCCTAATAGGGAGGTGATTGTTGCATTACTGAATTTCTGGGACCCGAAGAATAATGTATTTTGCTTTTCAGATTTTGAGTTGACACCTACTTTAGAAGAGATAGCAGGCTATGTTGGATATGGTGATATGCATCGGAAGAAACTTATAGCCCCAAGATTTATTTCGATAAACAAATTTTGCAAGCTCATGAACATAAGGAACACGAAAAAAGAATCAATGAAAAAAGGTTGGGTTTTCTTGCAGTTTTTGTATGACAGATATGGAAAGCAAGAGGGGTTTCAAAAGTACGGTAAAGAACTTTGTAATAAGGGAAGTTTTGAGGCTTGAAAAATTCACAGACGATTTGCATTCATGGTAGCCTTTTTAGGCACTATGGTCTTTCCAAGAAAAGAAGAAAAAATTAATATTCGTTTAGCGAGAGTGGTACAGATACTGATTAAGAAAGATTACACCATGATACCAATGATCCTAGCTGATATTTACCGTGCTCTGACTGTTTGTCAGAAAGGAAAAAGTTTTTTCGAGGGATGTAATATCTTGTTACAGATGTGGATTGTGGAGCATCTTTATCAATGTCTTACATTGACAAGGTTCAATCCCGAGCGATTTAATCGCATCAACGATTACGAGGAAAGGGTGGAGAAATATAAATGTGCAAAAGAAATTGGAGATTGGGTTAAACTTTTTCGTTCTTTGACAACAGATAAAATCACTTGGAATCTCCATTGGTTCCCTTGGAGGCAAGTCATATATAGTTCTGTCATTCGTCCATTCTTGTTATTAATGGGTATTAGAGGTGTTCAACCGTATGTTCCATTGAGAGTTCTACGTCAGCTAGGCAGGCGTCAAATAATTCCCATAACGGAAGACATGGCTGAGTTCGTATTTGAGGTCAGACCAGAGATTTCACTTCCAGAAGATTTAGCCCAGCAGATTTGGGAAGGTCGCCGAATTATGGGAATTGAAATGATGGTCATAGAGCGTGAGAAAGGAGAAGTGCACCCAGATTACCAGGAATGGTTTGAAGAACAGTCAAGTCCTCCAGTCAGACCAGAAAGATCAGTTAAGGGACCTATAGATCAGGAAGCTGCAATCAGGATAGGAATTGAAAGAGCCATGCGAGAACATCATGAAGTCAACCAAGTTCTGAGAGAAGAATTACAGCATGCCAGGGCAAAAATAGACGAACAACAAAGAGAATTTTCTGAAGAGAAAGCTAAGTCAGCAGCTATTGAGGTTGCGCTTCGGGGACAAATCAAGTTTGCTACCACTAGGGGGTCACACGTTGCAGAACTTGCCGCATCTCGCCGACAACAACTTCAAGAAGTTGAAAAGAATATGCAAGAAGACTTTGATCGAGAGAGATCTCAGTGGATTCGTGAAAAAAGAATATTGCGAGAACAGTTGGAGGTTGTTTCTGCTCGTGAACAACGTGCAAGAGAGATGGTTGATTTCCGAGATCGACAGGCCCAGGAATGGGATCAGGCTTTCAGTTCTCTTCGAGGGAAAGTCCACCGTGTAGCGCAGGATACTGCCAGAATGGGTTTAGATTATCAGCAGTTGGATTGTGAGGACTTTTTGGCACAAGTACCAGCTTTCGCACAGCGACTCACTACTTCATTGGAGGACATATATTTGAGTTTGGGAGGACATATTAAATCGAAATCTCCTTGAATGGATCATTTTTTTCTTTGTCATAGTTTTTCATTTTCAGTTTTAAAAATTTCTTGTTTAGATATTATGTCTTTTAGTTTTCAGATGTCAGTTAGTAGGTTTTATTTTAGGAGTTGGGTCAGTTATTTTATCGTATTTATATTATAGAATGTAATGAAGTTGGTTGTTTATTTTTATATATATTACATATGTTTTATTTCACTTACTTTATTTATTTTCTTCAATAATAATAAAAAAAAAAAAAGACAAAACAATTTTGTTAAATTCCTACCAAACTACGCAAGATCTGATTCATGTCCTGACATGATACGTAGGCAACCTTCCAAAAGGTTCGATCATAATTTTTGAAAATATGCCTAGAAAAGCCGGGATGAAACACAAAGCTTCCATGATAGGTTGGGAAATGCATATAGAAACATGACATATAACGTGGCATTATAATGTGTTAAATATATAACACTCACCCGTTTGCTACTTGATAACAGACAGATAAAATAATTGGTGGTTGGTTTGTGGTTTAAACTGGCATCATATCCGTATAATACCAGATACAAGGGTAAAAGAAGAATGACTCGCAGAGAAGATATAGGATCTAATAGTGAAGAAGAGCAGAATCAGTTGATTTCACAGGAAGTAACATCAATGGAAGAAATAAAGGCATTAAAACAACAGATGGCGGAGATGTACAAAGCTTGGTTGAATGGACAAGCCCCGCCTTCTTCAATCCCTGGACTTTCAACTTCAAATGATCCAAATTCTGACCCAGCTCAAACTAGTGATCCATTTTACCCACCAGGATTTGGCCCATTTGCTAATATGTTTGGAGTTGCTGGTACTTCTACCGTGCGCCCACCAAATCCATCTGTCGCAAATAACCCACTTTTTACTTTTGTAGCGCCAGCTACTGCGAGTATTCAACCGGCAATACCAAAGAATATGGGAAAACCAAATCATAATATGTTATATCCTCCTAAAATAACTTTCAAATCACAAAATCCACATTATTATGTTCATCAACGCGATACTCCTATCATGATTGAGAAGATTGTTAAGAATGAAGAACAGGAGGAGATGGCTAGAAAAGTTAGAAGCATGGAACAAAGTATGAGAAATATGCAAGGAGTAGGTGGACCAAAAAGTGTTTCATATAAGGATTTATGTATGTTTCCTGATGTCCATTTGCCGATAGGGTTCAAAATGCCAAAATTTGACAAATATGAAGGACACGGCGATCCTGTAGCTCATTTGAAAAAGTTTTGCAATCAATTAAGGGGAGCAGGAGGAAAAGAAGAATTATTGATGGCGTACTTTGGAGAAAGCCTTACAGGGATAGCTTCTAAATGGTTCATTGACCAAGACATTTCCCATTGGCACATGTGGGACGACATGGCTCGAGATTTCGTTCAACAATTTCAGTATAACATTGAGATAGTGCCAGATCGCACTACGTTTGCCAACATGAGAAAAAAGATGACTGAAAGTTTTCGAGAATATGCCGTCAGATGGAGAGAGCAGGGTTCAAGAGTTAGACCATCGATAAAAGAATCTGAAATGATTGATATTTTTCTGCAAGCACAAGAACCTGATTATTTCCATCATTTACTCTCTACTATCGGAAGCACATTTGCAGAAGTTATCAAAGTTGGAGAGATGGTAGAAAATGGAATCAAATCAGGAAAGATCATCAACCAAGCCGCTTTGAAAGCAACAACACAAGCAATTCAAAGTGGTACAGGAAATTTTGGGGGAAAGAAAAGAAAAGAGGATGTAGCAACTGTCATGGCAGGTCCACGACAAAATTGGAGAGGTGCGCGTCAACCATACACGCAGAATCCATTATATTTTGTTCCATCCCCTAAATATCCTATTTACAATACACAACCATATGCTCGAGGTCCTTCTTACCCGCAGTGGCGTACACCAGCAATCCAAAATCATCCAATGGCCCCGCAAGTTCAAAGAGGCCCTCCAAGGTCTAATTTTCAGCCTAGAGCAGAATTCAAAAGGGATAACATGGTAAAAGATAATTTCACTCCTATTGGGATATCTTACACCAGTTTATTTCATAGACTGAGAAAAATGAATGTTCTAAACCCAATTGAGAGAAGGATCCTGAATCCTCCTCCGAAGAATTTAGACTATTCTAGAAGATGTGAATACTGTTCTGATGCCCCAGGGCACGACACAGAGAAATGTTGGTATCTGAAAAGAGCCATTCAAGAGTTGATTAATACCCAACAAATTATGGTAGAAAGTCCAGGCACTCCAAATGTCAATCAAAATCCGCTGCCAGATCATAATGAAACAAACATGCTCGATGTGATACTCAGTGGTGAAGATGTTACGATTCCCTTTAAGCCGATCATTAAAATTAAAACTGATTCGGAAAAATCAGCAAATGTTGTAGATTTAACGAAAGAAAAGCCTGCAGAAACGGAGGTGGTGATAGCAAAACCCGAATCATCGAATGATCCCTTGGTGATGGGGAAAGAGATTTTAGAAAATATTAGGTCAAGTCAAATAAAGCCGAAACTCATTATTCCCGGAAGATCCAATTGTCACACCCCTTTTTTTTTTTTTCGCTCGAAAGGAATCGAGTCGAAGGGTTTTTCCAATTAAAGTGACTATTGAATAGGGATTATTTTTATTACAGAGTCGCCACTTGAAATTGAGTTTTGGTGTTTCAAGTCACCTTTTTGAATCCCTAATCAAAAGGAAATGACTCTTTGATATGGTCTGCGAAAATAGAAGACCGGGTAAGGAATTCTGTTGACCGAAGGAAAGGTGTTAGGCATCCCTCGAGTCCCGTGGTTCTAGCACGGTCGCTCTTATTGACTTATCTTGATTTAAACTATTTTGATAAATTATATTAAGGTCCAACATCGCTCATTTTTAATTATATAAAAAAACTTGTCTATTATCCTATATTAAATAAATCGATGGAAGTTTTAAAATTATTTGTCAAGTTAATTTTAGAAAGATATTTCTCAAGGTATATTTTTATATCCTTGTATTTTTAAATATCTCAGAAAGATGTGTATGCCGCATTCTTAATTGAGACGAACATTTTAAACATGCCAAAAATTGTTTAATGTTAAAACACTAATTTGTCTTTTATAAACTCATAACAATTTATCGGTTTGAGCCCAACATTATTTAACTTAAACAATAAAATTGAGAAAAATTCGTTTAAAAGGATAAACAATTTAATAAATTTTATTAATGACAATAAATAATAATAATAAATGATAATAAAAAAAATTAATAAAAAATAAAAAAAATAAAATACACAAATCTATTCATATTGTATTAAATATTATCTCCAAAGTTTAATCTTTTAAATTTATACTAACTCAAATCATATTTTTATCTAACAAATTAAACACAAAAATCCAAGTAATCTAATTTTGAATACAAATTAACGAAGAAAATAAATAATCCGAAATAAAAGATGCACAAATCTGAGGGAAATACAATTGTTTAAATTTTCATTAATAAGTATTCAAGCTAATGTTATATTTAGTTAAAAGTTGGTACGTGGCAGATTTAGTCGATGGTTGGCGAGCCAGATCTGGGAGGCAGAGAACGGAGCGGTGCCGGCGCTAGTTCGCCGGAGGGGAAGAGAAAACGGCGACTGAGAGAGAAGGCGGCGCCGACGCCGACGCAGCTGTCGTTGTGGTCGGATTTCGGGCTGGGAGAGGAACTTGGTTACAGAGGGGGTTGCCGGCGATAGAACTTTCTCCGGTGGTCTCGCCGGTGACAGCGAGAAAGGGCAGCAGACCTGGGCGATGTTATCATCGCCATCGTTGGTCGGACAATGGTGGCTTGGAAGAGAGAAAAAGGAAAGAGGTGCGATCTTAGACAGATCTAGTGTTCAGGGAGTAACACCGGAGATAAAAAAAAACATAAAGTAGCAGTGACCATCGGCGTTACTTCAACGACTTTCGCCGGAGCAACACCGAAATTGCAAAAACGGACAGATCTGCCACAGTTTCGGTGAGCAGTGGGACGTTGGTAGGAGAAAAAGAAAAAGAGGGCGTTCGTAGCTGTTTTATCGACTAGATCTCGCAGGCAATTACCTCCGGCGAGCCAAGAGCAGAATGGAGGAGGAAGGAGGAGGGTCGTTGGTTGGTCGCCGTTGTTGCAGCGGCAGCGTTGGGGAACGACTTTTACTGGTGGGATTCGACGGCGATGGTGGTCTTGAAAGAGAAGTGGGGATAAAGAGAGGAGAGAGTAGATAGAGAGAAAGAAAGGTGTGGTGGTGGTTTACGGCGGTGCTGTGGAGGACGGAGAGAGGCTGTCGCCGGTCACAGCCTCCGGCGAACAGCGGCGCGGAAGAGAGACCAGAGGGAGAGGAGGAGCCTTAACGGATGGGAAAGAAAGGGTGGTGGAACGGAGCTCCGGCGATCAGCAGTGGCGTGAGAGATGAAAGAATCTGATGTATTTTTTAGAGAGGGACGAGATATGTACGTGCGTTTGTGCGTGTAGTGTATGTTTGTGTGTGTAGCGTGTTTTGGGAGAGAAAAGTGAGCAACCATCTGATTTTAGTGTGTGTATATGTGTTGTTGTTATGTGTGCATCTGGAAAAAATGAACTACTGTGTAAGTAATTTTTACTATGTTTTTGTTATATACACAAGAAAAATCAGACAGTTACTGCATTCTATTAATTTTACTTTTCAATGTTAATAACATTAGTAAGATACTTGAATAAATGATCAAATGGATAAAACAAAATACTACAATGGATTTACATACAGCAATTTATGAAATTACTAAAAATATATGTTATGACTTCATTTATAACAAAAACTTGTAAGAATAAATACAAAATTGAACAAGAACCTGAATGTTTTACACTGAAGAATAAAATTTGTCCCCGAAAATTTTGACCGGAACTCGAATTTCAACTTTCTTCTTTTTTTCTCTTTTGCTTGATCTTTTTTTTTTCTTTCTCTGGTTTTCGTCCCTTTCTCTGATTTTTTTTTTTCTGTAATGTTTTCCTCCTCTTCCTCCCTTTTTTTTCTTTGTTTTGTTGTGCTTGTATAATATATATTGTGTTGTCTGTGTAGTGTTGTGTTGTTGTGGGTGTAGTTGTGTGTGGAGTAGTGGGGGGAGGTTGAGTGAAAGTGGTATTGTGGGAAGAGGTTAAGGTAGTTTAGGATTTCATTTTTTTTTTTTTTTTTTTTTTTTTTTTTAAATAACGAAAAATAATTAATAAATAAATAAATAAATAAATAGATAATAGTAACAAATAAAATAATAATAATAAAAATAATAATTAATTGATTTTTATATTTTTAAAAAAAATACAATAACAATCTAAAAATAGTCAAATAATAAATTATATAATTAAGGTAGTACAAAACTATATATATATATATTTTTTAAACAAAATAATATCCTAAAATTAAATTCATTTAATTATTTATATTATATTAAAATAAAATAATAGTCAAAATAATATATGATTAAATATAAATATAAATATTTAGTATCGATAAACAAGTTAAAATTTAGGGAGGATAAAAAATCACGTGTCTACATTTTTGCCCCTCTTTGTGTGAAATCTCGAAGAGTTTTCATACAAAGAAGTATACAAGATATGATTTTTGACTCTCCAATTATTTGAAAGGTAAGAATAAAAATAGAAATAAAAATGAAAAGACAAATATGACCGAGTCCTGTTTTTGGACATCCTACCTATCCCGGGTTACAAGGAAATCAGGTCATGAGTAGTTCAAAAGGTATTTTGGTGAGAGAAAAGGTGAAAGTCGAGTGAGATTCCGTCGAGTTTCCGGTTGACAACTTCTGCTTTTACAATTCAACTGACTAATAAAAATCAAAAATGGAAAAATACTAGTAAAAATTGCAATCTCTTGATTCAAATCTTCATGACTTGAACTTGAAAATTTACCCTATTCTTCAGGCGGGCTCCTGAACTTTCTTTTTCTTCACCCTGTTCTTCAGGCGGGCTCCTGAATTTTCTTTTTCTTCACCCTGTTCTTCAGGTGGGCTCCTGTACTTACAATTCTTCACCCTGTTCTTCAGGCGGGCTCCTGACTTGCAACTTTTTCACCCTGTTCTTCAGGCGGGCTCCTGACTTGCAACTTTTTCACCCTGTTCTTCAGGCGGGCTCCTGACTTGCAATTTTTCACCCTGTTCTTCAGGCGGGCTCCTGGACTTTTTGTTCTTCACCCCGTTCTTCAGGCGGGCTCCTGGATTTGCAATTTTTGCACCCTGTTCTTCAGGCGGGCTCCTGGACTCAAAGCAAATAATGCAACAGAAAAATAACATCTTATTCTTCAAAGGGGTCCTGAGAATAAAAATAACTTCCCATTCTTCAGGAGGGTCCTGAGCATAAAAATGAAGTCCCATTCTTCAGGAGGGATCTGAGCACAAAATAAATTCCCATTATTCAGGAGGGTCCTGAGCATAAAATAAATTCCCATTCTTCAGAAGGGTCCTGTGCATAAAATAGATTCCCATTCTTCAGAAGGGTCCTGTGCATAAAATAAATTCCCATTCTTCAGGAGGGTCCTGAGCATAAAATAACTTCCATATAACACCCATAGAATTTTGCCCCAGTTTGTACTGAAAAATTTTATGTGTCACTGGATCTTAATATATCTCGCAAAGAATAAAGTTTATCATGACCGAGATCCAGTATCGGATGTTGTAATCGTGCTTCTTGCATTGAATGAAGTGTCAAAATTGCATCATTTAGCTGAAAACATCATTTCATCTCTGTTCCAAACAAAGAAAAATTGTGAGTTTTAAAACATGTGGTGGTTAGTTTGTGGCATTTGGCTTTTGAAGTGGCCGCTCTCGCGCTTGCCATGCTCGACTCCTTCCCCATCCATGATAATCTTCTTTGAATTGTCATATTTCTGAATCAGAATTCTGACTACTGAGATCCTCGACTCAAATCATATTTCTTACTTTTACTTTGAAATGTTGTCTCTGTAGATCGACCCTTTGTCTTGCTTTGTACCCTTAAAGGAGTTGGTAGCGAGTTTGAAATCTTTTCTGACTCGACCTGATGTGAATTTGACTCAAAAGACAACAAAGATTTTTGTTTGATGACAAAGACACAACAATCAAAAATAAAAATAAAACAAAATAAAAAGACAATAGATATCTCCTTTCCAAAACAAAGAGAAAACTTATCTGAATGTGGAAGTCGATTCTGGTGATTATGACATGCATTTTGAATAAAGCAACCAGATCTACCCACACCAATCATTACAACTTTTGTCCACATATTGAGCTTTAAATTAAGCCAATCTTGAATTTGTTCCTTCTTGATAACAATCTTTCTTAAACTAGTGGCACCTCAATGGGTTTTGCTAACGAGTCTATCTCCTTTTGTTCCTGCCTTAGCTCACAGTCGTCTTACGGTGCCCGAAAGGGTTTTCACCAATAAGACTCTCTCATTTTTATTTTTCATCAATTTTTTTTTTTTTTTTTTTTTTTTATAAACATCCAAAATATGAAATATCATGCACTCATAATATGTTTAGCCTTGACATTCTCAAAGATTAATCCGAAGGTCTTTCTTTGGTTGTAACTTGGCTTTTGGATATGGTTAGAAAGAAAGGTAGGCATGAGTCTCAAAAAATTTATAACATTGGGTGAAACATACAACTTTTGAAATCTATCCTTTTAAGAAAATAAATTTTGCCCCAGTTTCATTTCATTCTGGGCAATTTAAATTTTCTTCTGGTTAGACCGAACCCCGGAGTAGGGCTGCCTACGTATCTTGTCATAGCAAGAATCAGGTCAAACGTAGTTCATGAAACATCATTTTTTTTTTTTTTTTTTTTTAACACACCTTTTATTTTGATTCCAAAAGAGGGGTTCAAAGAAAAATAAAGGCTCAAAGGGGTAAGCAAAGGTTTATATATTATTCAGATAGCAGAACAAAATGCCTTCATCATTTCAATCTTTAAAAATATAAGTACAAAACATACATAACATAATTGTACATGAATATCATACATAATATCTTTTAACTGCATCAGCATTGACCGGTATTCCTTCCATTTTTTCTTCTACATCAGTCAGATATAACGCGCCATTAGGTAACACTTTCTTTACTATGAATGGCCCATGCCAATTAGGAGAAAATTTGCCTTTGGCCTCAATCTGATGAGGAAGGATGCGTCTTAGTACTAACTGACCAACTTCAAAATGTCTGTGGCGCACCTTTTTATTATATGCTCGTGCCATTCTTTTCTGATATAGTTGTCTGTGACATACTGACGCCAATCTTTTTCATCAATCAAGCTTAATTGCTCCAAACGAGTCTTGACCCATTGGTCTTCATCAATTTCAGCTTCCACAACTACTCGAAGAGATGGAATCTCAATTTCTGCAGGTATAACTGCTTCAGTTCCATACACTAACAAATAAGGAGTTGCACCAATTGAAGTCCGAACTGTAGTACGATAACCCAACAAAGCAAACGACAACTTTTCATGCCATTGTCGGGAACCTTGTACCATCTTACGGAGTATTTTCTTTAAGTTCTTGTTGGCAGCTTCTACAGCTCCATTCGCCTTTGGACGATAAGGAGTTGAATTTCGATGCATAATCTTAAATTGCTGGCACACTTCTTGCATCAGATGGCTATTGAGATTCGCGGCATTATCCGTGACAATTATCTTTGGAATGCCGAAACGACAAATGATGTTGGAGTGAATAAAATCAACCACAACTTTCTTGGTCACTGACTTGAAAGTCACTGCTTCTACCCATTTCGTGAAATAATCAATGGCTACCAAGATGAACCTATGTCCATTCGAGGCCTTTGGTTCAATTGGTCCAACTACGTCCATTCCCCAAGCCATAAAAGGCCATGGAGCTGTCATTGTATGCAACTCAGATGGAGGGGAATGTATCAAGTCTCCATGTACCTGGCATTCATGACATTTACGAACGAAATTGATGGAATCTCGCTCCATGGTGAGCCAATAATAACCTGCTCGAAGTATTTTCTTTGCCAAAACATACCCACTCATGTGTGGTCCACAGATCCCAGAATGTACTTCAGTCATGATTTTTGACGCTTCTTTAGCATTTACACACCTCAGAAGTCCCAAATCAGGAGTCCTCTTATACAAGATTCCTCCACTTAAGAAAAATCCACTAGACAAACGTCGAATGGTTCTCTTTTGATTACCATCAGCATGTACAGGATACTTCCCAGTCTGAATATATTCTTTGATATCATAGAACCAAGGCTCCCCATCAAATTCTTCTTCAACCACATTACAATATGCATGTTGATCATGAATTTGTATATGCAAAGGGTCAATATAAGTTTTATCGGGATGTTGAAGCATCGAAGATAAAGTCGCCAAAGCATCAGCAATCTCATTATGAGCTCTGGGAATGTGTTTGAACTTTACTAATACAAATCGTTGACAAAGATCTTGCAAACAAATTCTATATGGTAGAAGTTTCGAATCACGAGTCTCCCAATCTCCTTGGATTTGGTGGACTAATAAATCTGAATCTCCTAATACCAACAATTCTTGGACCCCCATGTCAATGGCTAATCTCAAACCTAGAATGCAAGCTTCGTATTCTGCCATATTATTGGTACAGTAGAATCGAAGTTGGGCTGTTATGGGATAATATTGTCCTGATTCAGAAATAAGAACCGCTCCTATCCCCACTCCTTTCATATTAGCAGCTCCATCAAAGAACAACTTCCAGCCTGAATGACAATCTTCTGAAACAAACTCATCAGCATACAATACCTCTTCATCTGGAAAATAAGTCTTCAATGGCTCATACTCCTCATCAATAGGATTTTCAGCCAAATGATCCGCCAAGGCTTGAGCTTTCATTGCAGTTCGTGTCACATAAACAATATCAAACTCTGTAAGCAACATCTGCCATTTCGCGAGTCTGCCTGTGGGCATAGGCTTCTGAAAGATGTACTTTAAAGGATCCATATGAGAGATGAGGTAAGTAGTATAAGATGACAAGTAATGTTTCAGCTTTTGGGCTACCCAAGTTAAGGCGCAGCACGTTTTCTCAAGAAGAGTGTACTTAGCCTCATAAGTGGTAAACTTTTTGCTGAGGTAGTAGATGGCTTGTTCTTTTCTTCCTGTGACATCATGTTGACCCAATACAGAGCCAAAAGAATTATCTAAAACAGACATGTACAATATCAAGGGTCGGCCTGGCTCTGGAGGAACCAAAATAGGCGGATTCGACAAGTGTCTCTTAATTCTGTCAAATGCCTCTTGACATTCTTCGGTCCATTCAACTTTAACATTCTTCTTCAACAACTTGAATATTGGCTCACAAGTTGTCGTAAGCTGAGCAATGAATCTACTAATATAATTCAACCTTCCAAGTAAACTCGTCACCTCCGTTTTATTTTTCGGTGGAGGTAAATCTTGGATAGCTTTTATTTTTGAAGGATCTAACTCAATGCCACGTCGACTAACTATAAAACCCAAAAGTTTCCCTGACGGAACTCCAAATACACATTTTGCTGGATTAAGTTTGAGATCATACCTCCGAAGCCTTTCAAAGAATTTTGTCAAATCTTTGATATGATCAGATTGCTCTCTCGACTTAATGATCACATCATCCACATAAACTTCAATTTCTTTGTGCATCATGTCGTGAAACATTGTAGTCATTGCCCTCATGTAAGTTGCCCCAGCATTCTTTAATCCAAAAGGCATAACTCTATAACAATATGTTCCCCATGGAGTAATAAATGATGTCTTTTCCGCATCTTCTGGATCCATAATGATCTGGTGATACCCCGCATAACAATCCACAAAAGAAGCAAGATCATGTTTGGCACAATTGTCCAATAAAATATGAATATTGGGAAGTGGAAAATTATCTTTCGGACTTGCTTTGTTTAAATCGCGATAATCAACACACATCCGAACTTTACCGTCCTTCTTTGGAACAGGGACAATATTTGCCAACCAAGTAGGATACTGGGCCACTCGAATGACTTTAGCCTCAAGTTGCTTCGTGATTTCCTCTTTAATTTTTACACTCATGTCCGTTTTGAACTTTCTTAGCTTCTGCTTGACAGGAGGAGAAGCAGGATCAATTGGCAACTTGTGAACTACCAAATCAGTGCTTAAACCGGGCATATCATCATAAGACCACGCAAAGACATCTTTATATTCATGCAACGCTTCAATTATAGCTTTCTTTTGTTGTGGTTGAACATGTACACTTATCTTAGTCTCCCTAATATTTTCATGATCTCCCAGATTGATCACCTCAGTTTCTTCCAAATTGGGATTTGTCTTATTCTCAAACTGTTTGAAATCTTTGTTTATATCTTCAAATGCTTCTTCTTCCTCGTATTCAACCTCCTTATTCATTATTTCAAAATTAGATTGGTTTTTTAACTCTGGTGAACAATTCTTCATGCATGTCATATCATTAGAATCGGCATAGAAAGAACTGTACGATAAAAAAATAAATAAATAAATTAGACTTAAAATAAAACAAAGGGAAACTGCACTTAATTAGAAACATAGATAGAAAGAGTTTTAACCTAACATACCAGATTTAAAGTTCTGAATTATAATCCTAGAATAATTTAAATTACAGAAGTAAAAACAAGCAAACTACTAAGACTGTAAGAAAACAAACAAACTACTAAGACTGTAAGAAAACAAACAAACTACCAAGACTCTTTTATAATAGGGAGAGGAGTGGCCTCCCAATTGTTAAGCTGGACATCAGGGCCGACAAACTGCACATCTGCATCACTGGTACCTTCCCCAATTTCAACCATATCTGCTTCAATGAACATATTCCGAAAAAGATCAATCAACTCTGTATCATCATCATTCATTGATTTTGCATCTGGTAACTTGGAGGATCCAACAACACTGAATTTTATAAAAGACTCATGAAGTGGCGGTATCGGCTTGGTAAGTGACCATGACTCTTTCTTACGCTTTTTGGCCTTCTTTATATCTTCAGCAGTAGGCTCGTATCCCAAACCAAAAGTACCAAAGTTCTCATAGAGGTTTACCGGATGAACTATGCCTTGCAAAAACATCCCTAGACCTTTTCCTGGTTCAAAACCATGCTTCAACATTTCATTCACTACCATAACAGATGCAGAGGACAATTGTGGTCTTGCGATGAGATTCCCCTCGAGGATATGTTCAACAGCCACTACCTCAGAAGCTTGATGAATTAACACATTGGCAGTATTTGTTTCGATGGAAGAAACAGAGTAGTCTTTATACATTGATAAGTCTCCTTCACCATGAACTACTATCTCTTGCCTGTCATATTCGAATTTGACCATTTGATGCAACGTTGATGCGACTGCTTTAGCCCTATGAATCCATGGCCTTCCCAATAACATGTTATATGAAGCATCAAGGTTCAGTACTTGAAAATCCATAGCAAAATCCACAGGCCCAATTGTCAACATAAGTTCTATTTCACCAATGGCATCAGTTTTTGATCCGTCAAAACCTTTGACGCACACATTGTTAGGTCGGATTCTTTCCACATTAACATTCAACTTTTGTAAAGTTGACATGGGAAAAATGTTAGCGCCTGATCCTCCATCAATTAACACTCGAGTGATGATGGAATGTTCGCATTTCACAGAAATGTACAGACCTTTGTTATGCTCCGTACCTTCTATAGGCAGTTCATCATCTGAAAAAGTAATTTTATTTGCTTCAACAATCCTTCCAACAACTTTTTCCAGCTGATTTACTCTAATCTCGCTAGGAACACATGCTTCATTAAGAATCTTCATTACAGCCTTGCGGTGTTCTTCTGAATGTATCAATAAGGACAACAAAGAAATCCGTGCTGGTGTCTTCTTCAATTGTTCTATAACAGAATATTCTGGCAATTTCATTTTCTTTAAGAATTCTTCAGCTTCTTCATCAGTGACAGGCTTCTTGACTGTCATTCGTTCTTCACCGCCTTGTTTATTCTTTCTTAACTCTACGGGAACATAACATCTTCCAGATCGAGTTAATCCTCCTACTTCATCTACATCTTCAATCACTTCTTTCCCCTCGTGCATCACCACAACGCGATCATAATTCCAAGGGACTGCCTTGGTATCAACCATAGGCAGCTGTGACACTGGTTTAATAACAATAGGAACTACAGGAGCTCCTTTTATGATTAAAAGAGGCTTATTGGATCTTCCGGGAATAATGAGTTTCGGCTTTATTTGACTTGACCCAATATTTTCAGAAATCTCTTTCCCCATCACCAAGGGATCATTCGATGATTCGGGTTTTGCTATCACCACCTCCGCTTCTGCAGGCTTTTCTTTCGTTAAATCTACAGCATTTGCTGATTTTTCCGAATCAGTTTTAATTTTAATGATTGGCTTAAAGGGAATCGTAGCATCTTCACCACTGAGTAACACATCGAGCATGTTTGTTTCATTATGATCTGGCAACGGATTTTGATTGACATTTGGAGTGCCTGTACTTTCTACCATAATCTGTTGGGTGTCAATCAACTCTTGAATGGCTCTTTTCAGATACCAACATTTCTCTGTATCGTGCCCTGGGGCATCAGAACAGTATTCACATCTTCTAGAATAGTCCAAATTCTTCGGAGGAGGATTCGGGATCCTTCTCTCAATTGGGTTTAGAACATTCATTTTTCTCAGTCTATGAAATAAACTGGTGTAAGATATTCCAATAGGAGTGAAATTATCTTTTACCATGTTATCCCTTTTGAATTCTGCTCTAGGCTGAAAATTAGACCTCGGAGGACCTCTGTGAACTTGCGGGGCCATTGGATGATTTTGGATTGCTGGGGTACGCCACTGCGGGTAAGAAGGACCTCGAGCATATAGTTGTGTATTGTAAATAGGATATTGGGGAGATGGAACAAAATATAATGGATTCTACTCGTATGGTTGACGCGCACCTCTCCAATTTTGTCGAGGACCTGCCATGACAGTTGCTACATCCTCTTTTCTTTTCTTTCCCCCAAAACTTCCTGTACCACTTTGAATTGCCTGTATTGTTGCTTTCAAAGCAGCCTGGCTGATGATCTTTCCTGATTTGATTCCGTTTTCTACCATCTCTCCAACTTTGATAACTTCTGCAAATGTGCTTCCGATAGTAGAAAGCAAATGATGAAAATAATCAGGTTCTTGTGCTTGCAGAAAAATATCAATCATTTCAGATTCTTTTATCGATGGTCTAACTCTTGAAGCCTGCTCTCTCCATCTGACGGCATATTCTCGAAAACTTTCAGTCATCTTTTTTCGCATGTTGGCAAGCGTAGTGCGATCTGGAACTATCTCAATGTTATACTGAAATTGTTGAACAAAATCTCGAGCCATGTCGTCCCACACATGCCAACGGGAAATGTCTTGGTCAATGAACCATTCAGAAGCTATCCCTGTAAGGCTTTCTCCAAAGTATGCCATCAATAATTCTTCTTTTCCTCCTGCTCCCCTTAATTGATTGCAAAACTTTTTCAAATGAGCTACAGGATCGCCATGTCCTTCATATTTGTCAAATTTTGGCATTTTGAACCCTATCGGCAAATGGACATCGGGAAACATACATAAATCCTTGTACGAAACACTTTTTGGTCCACCTACTCCTTGCATATTTCTCATACTTTGCTCCAGGCTTCTCACTTTTCTAGCCATCTCCTCCTGTTCCTCATTCTTAGCACTCCTCTCAATCACAATAGGAGTGTCACGTTGATGAACATGATAATGTGGATTCTGTGATTTGAAAGTCATTTCAGGAGGATATAACATATCATGATTTGGTTTTCCCATATTCTTTGGTATTGTCGGTTGAATTCACGCAGTAGCTGGCGCTACAGAAGTAAAAAGTGGGTTATTTGCGACAGATGGATTTGGTGGGCGCACGGTAGAAGTACCAGCAACTCCAGACATAGTAGCGAATGGGCCAAACCCTGGTGGGTAAAATGGATCACTAGTTTGAGCTGGGTCAGAATTTGGATCATTTGAAGCTGACAGTCCAGGGATTGAAGAAGGCGGGGCTTGTCCATTCAACCAAGCTTTGTACATTTCCGCCATCTGTTGTTTTAATGACTTTATTTCTTCCATTGATGCTACTTCCTGCAAAGTCAACTGATTCTGCTCTTCTTCACTATCAGACTCTATATCTTCTCTGCGAGTCATTCTTCTTTTACCCTTGTATCTGGTATTATACGGATGTGATGCCAGTTTAAACCACAAACCAACCACCAATTATTTTATCTTTCTGAAATCAAGCAACAAACAGGTGAGTGTTATATATTTAACACATTATAATGCCACATTATATGTCATGTTACTATATGCATTTCCCAACCTATCATGGAAGCTTTGTGTTTCAGCCCGGCTTTTCTAGGCATATTTTCAAAAGTTATGATCGAACCCTTTGGAGGGTTGCCTACGTATCATGTTAGGACATGAATCAGATCTTGCGTAGTTCGGGTGTAATTTAATTTTTTTTTTTTTTTTTTATTGAAGAAAATAAATAAAGTGAAGTAAAACATATGTAATATATATAGAAATAAACATTCAACTTCATTACATTCTTTGATAAAATAACTGACCCAACTCCTAAAATAAAACCTACTAACTGACATCTGAAAACTAAAAGACATAATACCTAAACAAGAAAGAAAATTTTAAAACTGAAAATGAAAAAACTATGACAAAGAAAACAACGATCCTTTCAAGGAGATTTCGATTTAATATGTCCTCCCAAACTCAGATATATGTCCTCCAATGAGGTAGTGAGTCGCTGTGCGAAAGCAGGTACTTGTGCCAAAAAATCCTCACGATCCAGCTGCTGATAATCTAAGCCCGTTCTGGCAGTATCCTGTGCTACACGGTGGACCTTCCCTCGAAGAGAACTGAAAGCCTGATCCCATTCCTGAGCCTGTTGATCTCGGAAATCAACCATCTCTCTTGCACGTTGTTCACGAGTGGAAACAACCTCCAACTGTTCTCGCAATATTCCTCTTTCACGAATCCATTGAGATCTCTCTCGATCCAATTCTTCTTGCATATTCTTTTCAACTTCTTGAAGTTGTTGTCGGCGAGATGCGGCAAGTTCTGCAACGTGTGACCCTCTAGCGGTAGCAAACTTGATTTGTCCCCGAAGTGCAACCTCAATAGCTGCTGATTTAGCTTTCTCTTCAGAGAATTCCCTTTGTTGTTCGTCTATTTTTGCCCTGGCATGCTGCAATTCTTCTCTCAGAACTTGGTTGGCTTCATGATGTTCTCGCATGGCTTTTTCAATTCCTATCCTGATTGCAGCTTCCTGATCTATAGGTCCTTTAACCGATTTTTCTGGTCTGACTGGAGGACTCGACTGTTCTTCAAACCATTCCCGATAATCTGGGTGCACTTCTCCTTTCTCACGCTCTATGACCATCGTTTCGATTCCCATAATACGGCGACCCTCCCAAATCTGCTGGGCCAAATCTTCTGGAAGTGAAATCTCTGGTCTGACCTCAAATACGAACTCAGCCATGTCTTCCGTTACGGGAATTATTTGACGTCTGCCTAGCTGACGTAGAACTCTCAATGGAACATACGGTTGAACACCTCTAATACCCATTAATAACAAGAACGGACGGATGACAGAACTATACATGACTTGCCTCCAAGGGAACCAATGGAGATTCCAAGTGATTTTATCTGTTGTCAAAGAACGAAAAAGTTTAACCCAATCTCCAATTTCTTCTGGACATTTATATTTCTCCATCCTTTCCTCGTAATCATTGATTCGATTGAATCGCTCGGGATTGAACCTTGTCAGTGTAGGACGTTGATAAAGATGCTCTACAATCCACATCTGTAACAAGATATTACATCCCTCGAAAAAACTTTTTCCTTTCTGACAAACAGTCAGAGCACGGTAAATATCAGCCAGGATCATTGGTATCATGGTGTAATCTTTCTTAATCAGTATCTGTACCACTCCCGCTAAACGAATATTAATTTTTTCTTCTCTTCTTGGGAAGACCATAGTGCCCAAAAAGGCTACCATGAATGCAAATCGTCTGTGAACTTTCCAGGTCTCAAAACTTCCCTTATTACAAAGTTCTTTACCGTACTTCTGAAACCCCTCTTGCCTTCCGTATCTGTCATACAAAAACTGCAAGGAAACCCAACCTTTTTTCATTGATTCTTCTTTTGTGTTCTTTATGTTCATGAGCTTGCAAAATTTGTTTATCGAAATAAGTCTTGGGGCTATAAGTTTCTTCCGATGCATATCACCATATCCAACATAGCCTGCTATCTCTTCTAAAGTAGGTGTCAACTCAAAATCTGAAAAGCGGAATACATTATTCTTCGGGTCCCAGAAATTCAGTAATGCATCAATCACCTCCCTATTAGGGTTGATTCTCATGATACTCGTCAAAAAGCCCAAATACTTATGTATCTCGTCATAATCGAAAGTATCCATTGCATTCCACCATAACCAAAGTTGCAGAGGGGTACAATCCACAACCTGAAGGGGTACACTTCCATCTCTCTTTCTCTTTGAACGCTTTCCACGAACAGGGGGAGACATTTTATACCTATTGAAAGGGACATAAAATTAATAAATATCTAGACTTAGACAAAACTTAATTTATTAATTTTGAAAAGAATTTATAACTTAACTTGTAAAACCTAGTGCGACCATTATTTAAACTTAGTTGCAAAGAACAATTTTATCAAAAATTGAAACGAGAGAAACAAGATTGGTAACTAAATTTTTTTTTTATTTATTATTTTTTTTATTTAAATTGACCCTATCAAAAATTTTGCTATAACAGACTTCTAGACAATTTTATCTATATGTTTGAAGACAATATTCCCTAAGTAAAAATAAAATAAAAGGACTCAGAAATAAAGAAGAATAGAATGACCGTTTTATGTATGAAGTTGTATAAAATTTTTAGTCTCATGACCCTAAAGGTTTAGGACTTGTTAAAATTAATATATATATATATATATATATATATATATATATTTGTAAAAACTTAGCCTCATGATCCCTAAAGATTCTGGGCTGTTTAAAAATATATATAAAAATTGGACTTGAGAATCGGAAAAATAATTATGAAAGTAATCATATTTTCAAAATATTCCCCAATAAATGTATGAATAATTTTTCAAAAGATAGGGTCGTATCCTGGGAAGGACTTCCTACGTATCCCACTAAAGTGTGAGAATCAGACCCTCGTAGTTCATAAAGATTGTAAAATTGTGTTGATGTATATTTTAAAAAAAAAAAAATTCTTTATTTTAAAAATAAAATTTTTTTCTTTAAAAATGATCAACTAAATTTGAGAATAAATTAATCTCTCGTATTTTAAAATTGCCTAAAGCCGGCCAACACACAAATAGCCTTCCAAACAAATATCAAAGAGCACATAGGATGCACATGTTGGTCTTTATTAAGCAGGTGACATGTCCTAGACAGACCCGGCCCCTGTGCCGAGTCCCGCTAAGTCGAATGCATATGATGCAAATAAAGCGGTACCTAATAGGGATAACCAGATTCTGAGTTTTCAGTTCTTCTAAGTTAAAACCTAATAGGGATAAGTGTCTAGACTGGCTTGCTCGAGTGGACACTCGAGCCGGGGAGGGACAACTTGGTCGGTAGCAGGGCAACACCGCCTTCGTTGTCGATCCGAACCCCGCCTAACATGTGTGACTATATCCTTCACCAGGTGCCTTGACACTCCGGTTATCTTAAAAAGAAGGTGGGATGCATATGCTGCATTCCCTCTATCCTATTTCAGAGACTCAGAGGGGGTACGCGAGAGAAGACAATTTATAATACAATTCAAATAATATCAAAGCAGTAAATGAGCGACAAGTAGCACATAAGACCAATAAACACATTATAAAATAATTAAAGCAAGTAAAGTCAATATCAAAGCTCGAATTCTTATTCAGTCCCCAGCAGAGTCGCCAGAGATGTCACACCCCTTTTTTTTTTTTTTCGCTCGAAAGGAATCGAGTCGAAGGGTTTTTCCAATTAAAGTGACTATTGAATAGGGATTATTTTTATTACAGAGTCGCCACTTGAAATTGAGTTTTGGTGTTTCAAGTCACCTTTTTGAATCCCTAATCAAAAGGAAATGACTCTTTGATATGGTCTGCGAAAATAGAAGACCGGGTAAGGAATTCTGTTGACCGAAGGAAAGGTGTTAGGCATCCCTCGAGTCCCGTGGTTCTAGCACGGTCGCTCTTATTGACTTATCTTGATTTAAACTATTTTGATAAATTATATTAAGGTCCAACATCGCTCATTTTTAATTATATAAAAAAACTTGTCTATTATCCTATATTAAATAAATCGATGGAAGTTTTAAAATTATTTGTCAAGTTAATTTTAGAAAGATATTTCTCAAGGTATATTTTTATATCCTTGTATTTTTAAATATCTCAGAAAGATGTGTATGCCGCATTCTTAATTGAGACGAACATTTTAAACATGCCAAAAATTGTTTAATGTTAAAACACTAATTTGTCTTTTATAAACTCATAACAATTTATCGGTTTGAGCCCAACATTATTTAACTTAAACAATAAAATTGAGAAAAATTCGTTTAAAAGGATAAACAATTTAATAAATTTTATTAATGACAATAAATAATAATAATAAATGATAATAAAAAAAATTAATAAAAAATAAAAAAAAAAAATACACAAATCTATTCATATTGTATTAAATATTATCTCCAAAGTTTAATCTTTTAAATTTATACTAACTCAAATCATATTTTTATCTAACAAATTAAACACAAAAATCCAAGTAATCTAATTTTGAATACAAATTAACGAAGAAAATAAATAATCCGAAATAAAAGATGCACAAATCTGAGGGAAATACAATTGTTTAAATTTTCATTAATAAGTATTCAAGCTAATGTTATATTTAGTTAAAAGTTGGTACGTGGCAGATTTAGTCGATGGTTGGCGAGCCAGATCTGGGAGGCAGAGAACGGAGCGGTGCCGGCGCTAGTTCGCCGGAGGGGAAGAGAAAACGGCGACTGAGAGAGAAGGCGGCGCCGACGCCGACGCAGCTGTCGTTGTGGTCGGATTTCGGGCTGGGAGAGGAACTTGGTTACAGAGGGGGTTGCCGGCGATAGAACTTTCTCCGGTGGTCTCGCCGGTGACAGCGAGAAAGGGCAGCAGACCTGGGCGATGTTATCATCGCCATCGTTGGTCGGACAATGGTGGCTTGGAAGAGAGAAAAAGGAAAGAGGTGCGATCTTAGACAGATCTAGTGTTCAGGGAGTAACACCGGAGATAAAAAAAAACATAAAGTAGCAGTGACCATCGGCGTTACTTCAACGACTTTCGCCGGAGCAACACCGAAATTGCAAAAACGGACAGATCTGCCACAGTTTCGGTGAGCAGTGGGACGTTGGTAGGAGAAAAAGAAAAAGAGGGCGTTCGTAGCTGTTTTATCGACTAGATCTCGCAGGCAATTACCTCCGGCGAGCCAAGAGCAGAACGGAGGAGGAAGGAGGAGGGTCGTTGGTTGGTCGCCGTTGTTGCAGCGGCAGCGTTGGGGAACGACTTTTACTGGTGGGATTCGACGGCGATGGTGGTCTTGAAAGAGAAGTGGGGATAAAGAGAGGAGAGAGTAGATAGAGAGAAAGAAAGGTGTGGTGGTGGTTTACGGCGGTGCTGTGGAGGACGGAGAGAGGCTGTCGCCGGTCACAGCCTCCGGCGAACAGCGGCGCGGAAGAGAGACCAGAGGGAGAGGAGGAGCCTTAACGGATGGGAAAGAAAGGGTGGTGGAACGGAGCTCCGGCGATCAGCAGTGGCGTGAGAGATGAAAGAATCTGATGTATTTTTTAGAGAGGGACGAGATATGTACGTGCGTTTGTGCGTGTAGTGTATGTTTGTGTGTGTAGCGTGTTTTGGGAGAGAAAAGTGAGCAACCATCTGATTTTAGTGTGTGTATATGTGTTGTTGTTATGTGTGCATCTGGAAAAAATGAACTACTGTGTAAGTAATTTTTACTATGTTTTTGTTATATACACAAGAAAAATCAGACAGTTACTGCATTCTATTAATTTTACTTTTCAATGTTAATAACATTAGTAAGATACTTGAATAAATGATCAAATGGATAAAACAAAATACTACAATGGATTTACATACAGCAATTTATGAAATTACTAAAAATATATGTTATGACTTCATTTATAACAAAAACTTGTAAGAATAAATACAAAATTGAACAAGAACCTGAATGTTTTACACTGAAGAATAAAATTTGTCCCCGAAAATTTTGACCGGAACTCGAATTTCAACTTTCTTCTTTTTTTCTCTTTTGCTTGATCTTTTTTTTTCTTTCTCTGGTTTTCGTCCCTTTCTCTGATTTTTTTTTTCTGTAATGTTTTCCTCCTCTTCCTCCCTTTTTTTTCTTTGTTTTGTTGTGCTTGTATAATATATATTGTGTTGTCTGTGTAGTGTTGTGTTGTTGTGGGTGTAGTTGTGTGTGGAGTAGTGGGGGGAGGTTGAGTGAAAGTGGTATTGTGGGAAGAGGTTAAGGTAGTTTAGGATTTCATTTTTTTTTTTTTTTTTTTTTTTTATTTTTTTTTAAATAACGAAAAATAATTAATAAATAAATAAATAAATAAATAGATAATAGTAACAAATAAAATAATAATAATAAAAATAATAATTAATTGATTTTTATATTTTTAAAAAAAATACAATAACAATCTAAAAATAGTCAAATAATAAATTATATAATTAAGGTAGTACAAAACTATATATATATATATTTTTTAAACAAAATAATATCCTAAAATTAAATTCATTTAATTATTTATATTATATTAAAATAAAATAATAGTCAAAATAATATATGATTAAATATAAATATAAATATTTAGTATCGATAAACAAGTTAAAATTTAGGGAGGATAAAAAATCACGTGTCTACACCAATAAGCCTCTTTTAATCATAAAAGGAGCTCCTGTAGCTCCTATTGTTATTAAACCAATGTCACAGCTGCCTATGGTTGATACCAAGGCGGTCCCTTGGAATTATGATCGTGTTGTGGTGATGCACAAGGGGAAAGAAGTGACTGAAGATGTAGATGAAGTAGGGGGATTAACTCGATCTAGAAGATGTTATGCTCCAGTAGAATTAAGAAAGAATAAACAAGGTGGTGAAGAACGAATGACAGTCAAGAAGCCTGTCACTGATGAAGAAGCTGAAGAATTCTTAAAGAAAATGAAATTGCCAGAATATTCTGTTATAGAACAGTTGAAGAAGACACCAGCACAGATTTCTTTGTTGTCTTTATTGATACATTCAGAGGAACACCGCAAGGCTGTAACGAAGATTCTTAATGAAGCATGTGTTCCTAGTGAGATTAGAGTAAATCGGCTGGAAAAAGTTGTTGGAAGGATCCTTGAAGCAAATAAAATTACTTTTTCAGATTATGAATTGCCTATAGAAGGTACGGAGCATAACAAAGGTCTGTATATTTCTGTGAAATGCGAATATTCCATCATCACTCGAGTGTTAATTGATGGAGGATCAGGCGCTAACATTTGTCCTATGTCAACTTTACAAAAGTTGAATATTAATGTGGAAAGAATCCGACCTAACAATGTGTGCGTCAAAGGTTTTGACGGATCAAAAACTGATGTCATTGGTGAAATAGAACTCATATTGACAATTGGGCCTGTGGATTTTGCTATGGATTTTCAAGTACTGAACATTGATGCTTCATACAATATGTTATTGGGAAGGCTATGGATTCATAGGGCTAAAGCAGTCGCATCAACGTTGCATCAAATGGTCAAATTCGAATGTGACAGGCAAGAGATAGTGGTTCATGGTGAAGGAGACTTATCAATGTATAAAGACTACTATGTTTCTTCCATCGAAGCAGATACTTCCAATGTGTTAATTCATCAAGCTTCTGAGGTAGTGGCTGTTGAGTATATCCTCGAGGAGAATCTCATCGCAAAACCACAATTGTCCTCTGCATCTGTTATGGTAGTGAATAAAATGTTGAAGCATGGCTTCGAACCAGGAAAAGGTCTAGGGATGTTTTTGCAAGGCATAGTTCATCCAGTAAACCTCTATGAGAACTTTGGTACTTTTGGTTTGGGATACAAGCCTACTGCTGAAGATATAAAGAAGGCTAAAAAGTGTAAGAAAGAGTCATGGTCACTTACCAAGCCGATACCGCCACTTCATGAGTCTTTTATAAAATTCAGTGATGTCGGATCCTCCAAGTTACCCGCTGCAGAATCAATGAATGATGATGGTACAGAGTTGATTGGCCTTTTTCAGAATATGTTCATTGAAGCTGATATGGTTGAAATTGGGGAAGGTACCAGTAATGCAGATGTGCAGTTTGTCGTCCCTGATGTCCAGCTTAACAATTGAGAGGCCACTCCTCTCCCTATTATAAAAGAGTCTTGGTAGTTTGTTTGTTTTCTTACAGTCTTAGTAGTTTGTTTGTTTTTACTTCTGTAATTTAAATCATTCTAGGATTATAATTCAGAACTTTAAATCTGGTATGTTAGGTTAAAACTCTTTCTATCTATGTTTCTAATAAAGCGCAGTGTCCCTTCGTTTTATTTTAAGTCTGATTTTTATTTATTTATTTTCTATTATACAGTTCTTTCTATATCGATTCTAATGATATGACATGCATGAAGAATTGTTCACCAGAGTTAAAAAACCAATCTAATATTGAAATAATGGATAAGGAGGTTGAATACAATGAAGAGGAAACATTTGAGGATATAAGCAAAGACTTCAAACATTTTGAGAATAAGACAAATCCCAATTTGGAAGAAACTGAGGCGATCAATTTAGGAGATCATGAAAATATTAGGGAGACTAAGATGAGTGTACATGTTCAACCACAACAAAAGAAAGCTATAATTGAAGATTTTCATGAGTATAAAGACATCTTTGCGTGGTCTTATGATGATATGCCCGGTTTAAGCACTGATTTGATAGTTCACAAATTGCCAATTGATCCTGTTTTTCCTCCTGTCAAGCAAAAGTTAAGAAAATTTAAAACTGACATGAGTGTAAGAATTAAAGAGGAAATCACGAAGCAACTTGAGGCTAAAGTCATTCGAGTGGCCCAATATCCTATTTGGTTGGCAAATATTGTCCCAGTTCCAAAAAAGGACGGCAAAGTTTGGATGTGTGTTGATTATCGCGATTTAAATAAAGCAAGTCCGAAAGATAATTTTCCACTTCCTAATATTCATATTTTATTGGACAATTGTGCCAAACATGATCTTGCTTCTTTTATGGATTGTTATGCGGGGTATCACCAGATCATTATGGATCCAAAATATGCGGAAAAGACATCATTTATTACTCCATGGGGGACATATTGTTATAGAGTTATGCCTTTTGGATTAAAGAATGCTGGGGAAACTTACATGAGGGCAATGACCACAATGTTTCATGACATGATGCACAAAGAAATTGAAGTTTATGTGGATGACGTGATCATTAAGTTGAGAGAGCAATCTGATCATATCAAAGATTTGAGAAAATTCTTTGAAAGGCTTCGGAGGTATGATCTCAAACTTAATCCAGCAAAATGTGTATTTGGAGTTCCGTCAGGAAAACTTTTGGGTTTTATAGTCAGTCGACGTGGTATTGAGTTAGATCCTTCAAAAATAAAAGCTATCCAAGATTTACCTCCACCGAAAAATAAAACGGAGGTGATGAGTTTACTTGGAAAGTTGAATTATATCAGTAGATTCATTACTCAGCTTACGACACCTTGTGAGCCAATATTCAAGTTGTTGAAGAACAATGTTAAAGTTGAATGGACTGAAGAATGTCAAGAGACATTTGACAGAATTAAGAGACACTTGTCAAATCCGCCTATTTTGGTTCCTCCAGAGTCAGGCCGACCCTTGATATTGTACATGTCTGTTTTAGATAATTCTTTTGGCTGTGTATTGGGTCAACATGATGTCACAGGAAGAAAAGAACAAGCCATCTACTACCTCAGTAAAAAGTTTACCACTTATAAGGCTAAGTACACTCTTCTTGAGAAAACGTGCTGCGCGTTAACTTGGGTATCTCAAAAGTTGAAACATTACTTGTCATCTTATACTACTTACCTCATATCTCATATGGATCCTTTAAAGTACATCTTTCAGAAGCCTATGCCCACAGGAAGACTCGCGAAATGGTAGATGTTGCTCACAAAGTTTGATATTATTTATGTGACACGAACTGCAATGAAAGCTCAAGCCTTGGCAGATCATTTGGATGAAAATCCTATTGATGAGGAGTATGAGCCATTGAAGACTTATTTTCCAGATGAAGAGGTATTGTATATTGATGAGTTTGTTTCAGAAGATTGCCATTCAGGCTGTAAGTTGTTCTTTGATGGAGCTGCTAATATAAAAGGAGTGGGGATAGGAGCAGTTCTTATTTCTGAATCAGGACAATATTATCCCATAACAGCCCAACTTCGATTCTACTGTACCAATAATATGGCAGAATACGAAGCTTGCATTCTGGGATTGAGATTAGCCATTGACATGGGGGTCCAAGAATTATTGGTATTAGGAGATTCAGATTTATTAGTCCACCAAATCCAAGGAGATTGGGAGACTCGTGATTCGAAACTCCTACCATATAGAAGTTGTTTGCAAGATCTTTGTCAACGATTTGTATTAGTAAAGTTCAAACACATTCCCAGAGCTCATAATGAGATTGCTGATGCTTTGGCGACTTTGTCTTCGATGCTTCAACATCCCGATAAAACTTATATTGACCCTTTGCATATACAGATTCATGATCAACATGCATATTGTAATGTGGTTGAAGAAGAATTTGATGGGGAGCCTTGGTTCTATGATATCAAAGAATATATTCAGACTGGAAAGTATCCTGTACATGCTGATGGTAATCAAAAGAGAACCATTCGACGTTTGTCTAGTGGATTTTTCTTAAGTGGAGGAATCTTGTATAAGAGGACTCCTGATTTGGGACTTCTGAGGTGTGTAAATGCTAAAGAAGCGTCAAAAATCATGACTGAAGTACATTCTGGGATTTGTGGACCACACATGAGTGGGTATGTTTTGGCAAAGAAAATACTCTGAGCAGGTTATTATTGGCTCACCATGGAGCGAGATTCCATCAATTTCGTTCGTAAATGTCATGAATGCCAGGTACATGGAGACTTGATACATTCCCCTTCATCTGAGTTGCATACAATGACTGCTCCATGGCCTTTTATAGCTTGGGGAATGGACGTAATTGGACCAATTGAACCAAAGGCCTCAAATGGACATAGGTTCATCTTGGTAGCCATTGATTATTTCACCAAATGGGTAGAAGCAATGACTTTCAAGTCAGTGACCAAGAAAGTTGTGGTTGATTTTATTCACTCCAACATCATTTGTCATTTCGGCATTCCAAAGATAATTATCACGGATAATGCTGCGAATCTCAATAGCCATCTGATGCAAGAAGTGTGCCAACAATTTAAGATTATGCATCGAAATTCAACTCCTTATCGTCCAAAGGCGAATGGAGCTGTAGAAGCTGCCAACAAGAATTTAAAGAAAATACTCCGTAAGATGGTGCAAGGTTCCAGACAATGGCATGAAAAGTTACCTTTTGCTTTGTTGGGTTATCGTACTACAGTTCGGACTTCAATTGGTGCAACTCCTTACTTGTTAGTGTATGGAACTGAAGCAGTTATACCTGCAGAGATTGAGATTCCATCTCTTCGAGTAGTTGTGGAAGCTGAAATTGATGAAGACCAATGGGTCAAGACTTGTTTGGAGCAATTAAGCTTGATTGATGAAAAAAGATTGGCGTCAGTATGTCATGGACAACTATATCAGAAGAGAATGGCACAAGCATATAATAAAAAGGTGTGTTACAGACATTTTGAAGTTGGTCAGTTAGTACTAAGACGCATCCTTCCTCATCAGATTGAAGCCAAAGGCAAATTTTCTCCTAATTGGCATGGGCCATTCATGGTAAAGAAAGTGTTACCTAATGGCGCGTTATATCTGACTGATGTAGAAGGAAAAATGGAAGGAATGCCGGTCAATGCTGATGCAGTTAAAAGATATTATGTATGATATTCATGTACAATTATGTTATGTATGTTTTGTACTTATATTTTTAAAGATTGAAATGATGAAGGCATTTTGTTCTACTATCTGAATAATATATAAACCTTTGCTTACCCCTTTGAGCTTTTATTTTTCTTCGAACCCCTCTTTTGGAATCAAATTAAAAAAAAAGTGTGTTAAAAAAAAAAAAATCAATCAAAAATTCAAAATCAAACAAAAGAATGATGTTTCATGAACTACGTTTGACCTGATTCTTGCTATGACAAGATACGTAAGCAGCCCTACTCCGGGGTTCGGTCTAACCAGAAGAAAATTCAAATTACCCAGAATGAAATGAAACTGGGGCAAAAATTTATTTTCTTAAAAGAATCGATTTCAAAAGTTGTATGTTTCACCCAATGTTATATAAATTTTTTGAGCCTCATGCCTACCTTTCTTTCTAACCCTATCCGAAAGCCAAGTTACAACCAAAGAAAGACCTTCGGATTAATCTTTGAGAATGTCAAGGCTAAACATATTATGAGTGCATGATATTTCATATTTTGGGTGTTTATTAAAAACAAAGTGATGAAAAAATGAAAATGAGAGAGTCTTATTGGTGAAAACCCTTTCGGGCATCATAAGACGACTATGAGCTGAGACGAAAATGAAAAAGAGATAGGCTCGTTGGCAAAAACCCATTGAGGTGTCACTAGCTTAAGAAAGGTTATTATCAAGAAGGAACAAATTCAAGATTGGCTTAATTTCAAGCTCAATATGTGGACAAAAGTTGTAATGATTGGTGTGGGTAGATCTGGTTGTTTTATTCAAAATGCATGTCATAATCACCAGAATCGATTTCCACATTCAGATAAGTTTTCTTTTTGTTTTGAAAAAGAGATATTTATTGTCTTTTTATTTTTGTTTTATTTTTATTTTTGATTTTTGTGTCTTTGTCATCAAACAAAAAAAAAAATTGTTGTCTTTTGAGTCAAATTCACATCAGGTAGAGTCAGATAAGACTCCAAACTCTCTACCAACTCCTTTAAAGGTACAAAGCAAGACAAAGGGTCGATGTACAGAGACAACATTTCAAAGTAAAGAAATATGATTTGAGTTGAGGATCTCGGTAGCCAGAATTCAGAGTTAGAGGTATAACAATTCAATGAATATTATCATGGATTGGAAAAGAGTTGAGCCTGACAAGTGCGAGAGCGGCCACTTTAAAAGCCAAATTCCACAAACCAACCACCACATGTTCTAAAACTCACAATTTTTCTTTGTTTGGAACAGAGATGAAATGATTATTTTCATATAAAGGATGCAATTTCACATTTCATTCAATGCAAGAAGCATGATTACAACATCCGATACTGGATCTCGGTCATGATAAACTTTATTCTTTGCGAGATATATTAAGATCCAGTAACACATAAATTTTTTCAGTACAAACTGGGGCAAAATTTTATGTGTGTTGTACGGAATTTATTTTGTGCTCAGGACCCTCCTGAAGAATGGGAATTTATTTTGTGCTCAGGACCCTCCTGAAGAATGGGAATTTATTTTGTGCTCAGGACCATCCTGAAGAATGGGACAGGACCCTCCTGAATAATGGGAATCTGTTTTATGCTCAGGACCTCCCTGAAGAATGGGACAGGATCCTCCTGAAGAATGGGAATTTATTTTGTGCTCAGGACCCTCCTGAAAAATGGGACAGGACCCTCCTGAATAATGGGAATCTGTTTTATGCTCAAGACCTTCCTGAAGAATGGGACAGGATCCTCCTGAAGAATGAGAATTTATTTTGTGCTCAGGACCCTCCTGAAGAATGGGACAGGACCCTTCTGAATAATGGGAATTTGTTTTATGCTCAGGACCTCCCTGAAGAATGGGACAGGATCCTCCTGAAGAATGGGAATTTATTTTATGTTCAGGACCCTCCTAAAGAATGGGAATTTATTTTTATGCTCAGGACCCTCCTGAAGAATGGGAATTTATTTTATATCCAAGACCCTCCTGAAGAATGGGATGTTATTTTTCTGTTTCACTATTTGCTTTGAGTTCAGGAGACCGCCTGAAGAACAGGGTGAAGAATTGTAAGTCCAGGAGCCCACCTGAAGAACAGGGTGAAGAAGTTGCAAGTCAGGAGCCCGCCTGAAGAACAGGGTGAAGAATTGTAAGTCCAGAAGCCCGCCTGAAGAACAGGGTGAAGAAAAAGAAAGTTCAGGAGCCCGCCTGAAGAACAGGGTGAAGAATTGTAAGTCCAGGAGCCCGCCTGAAAACAGGGTGAAGAAGTTGCAAGTCAGGAGCCCGCCTGAAGAACAGGGTGAAGAATTGTAAGTCCAGGAGCCCGCCTGAAGAACAGGGTGAAGAAAAAGAAAGTTCAGGAGCCCGCCTGAAGAATAGGGTAAATTTTCAAGTTCAAGTCATGAAGATTGGAATCAAGATTCTAGAGATTACAATTTTTACTTGTATTTTTTATTTTATTTTTGATTTTTATTAGTCAGTTGAATGTAAAAGCAGAAGTCGTCAACCGGAAACTCGACAGAATCTCACTCGACTTTAACTTTTTCTCTCACCAAATTACCTTTTGAACTACTCATGACCTGATTTCCTTACAACCCGGGATAGGTAGGATGTCCAAAAACAGGACTCGATCATATTTTTCTTTTTATTTTTATTTTTATTTTTACCTTTCAAATAATTGGAGAGTCAAAAATCATATCTTGTCTACTTCTTTGTATGAAAACTCTTCGAAATTTCACACATAGAGGGGCAAAAATGTAGACACGTGATTTTTTATCCTCCCTAAATTTTAACTTGTTTATCGATATTAAATATTTATATTTATATTTAATCATATATTATTTTGACTATTATTTTATTTTTAATATAATATAAATAATTAAATGAAATTAATTTTAGGATATTATTTTATTTTATTCCTATTTTTTTTATTTTATTTTTAAAAAAATAATATTTTTCTTTTTAAATAAATAAGTTAGTAGTTTTTGTACTATCTTAATTATATAATTTATTTTTGACTATTTTTAGACTTTTATTGTATTTTTTGAAATAAAAAAATTAATTAATTATTATTATTATTATTATTATATTATTTTATTTGTTACTATTATCTTATTTATTTATTTATTTATTTATTTATTTATTTGTTATTATTATTATGTAAAAAAATTAAAAATAAAAAATAAAAAAAAAATTCCTATCCTATCCTAAAGAAACTACCCCATCCAATCCCTAATTTCCCTCAACCCCCCTCAACTCCCTTAACTTTCCCTCCTATATTTCTATATAACACAACAACAGACAAAAAAAATAGAAAACGGGGATTGATTATCAGAACACAGAGACCATCAGAAAAACACTGAGAGTAAAAATTATCAGAAAAGGGAGAAAAAGAAACTTATCTGAAAAGAAAAGTGAAAGTGAAAAATCAAAGAAGAGTTTTTCGATTGAAGTTTCCGGTGACAACTATTTCTCTGCAGTATTCCATTTGAATCAATTACAGGTTTTCGATTCAAACTTAAATTATTTATGTCATAAATTACATTATGAAAAGTATTGAATGAGAATGTAAATAATTTTAATATGTGTAATTAAAAATTGTGTGAATCATTATTCATTAATAAGTTTTCTTTTGTTAAATTATATTCCTGATTTCATTATTGTTTTCAAAAGTTAAAAAAATTACTAATATCAATAATGAAAGTGTTGATCAAAGTTATAATGGACTAAAGAAGAGTTTGTTGTGCATACAGCAAAGATTTCTTTTTGTAGAAGAATTATTCACCAACTAGGGAAGTCATCTTCAAGAATTACGTGAGACGGAAACAAGATTTAAAAGATCGTATATTGTCTCGTTCTTCAAACCAACCTCACACCGCTCCGACTTCCCTGTACCTGTTACCCCTCCTCCATGCCGATCAAACCATGGCTGGCGAAGCCTAGCGCAATCTCTGTCGCACCTCACTTCCTTCTCCGAACGCTGAATTCCAATCAATACCGTCGCCAGAATATTTTATTTTTGTGCTCTGTTGTGTCCATTTTTTTATTTTTTTTTATTTTTTTTTTACACTTAAATTTTTTCTTGTTTGTTCACGTGTGTGTGATATATATTATATAAGACTATTAACCTATATTTTATGTACGCCATATATTAGTTGATAAATTTCTTAAATATATTTTATCTTGTAACAAAATAAAATAGTCTGATTTTATTAAAATAAAAGCAAAGAAGAAAAATTATCATTAATGGGAATAATAAAGAATTGAAGTCATAGTTGACTTCTAAATATTGATATTATTTTTGACATTTTTCTATATCCCACATATGATTTAATTAAATTCTAAATAATTATGTAAATTTGTTAATTTTATTACATGGTAATGAAAATTTATTGTTAACTTTGTGATATTTAACTTTGTTAGATACAACTTCGTTCTATTATTTAATTATGTTAGTTTGAATTTTAAATAATTTTATTTAATTAATATATATATATATATTTCGTTCATTCATGTTTGTTGTCATTGAGGTTCGAAAAAATAAAAAAAAATTGTTACGAATTTATGAGTGGTGAATCATCGTATTTAGCGCAAGGTAAATTTTAGACACGTTTAAATTTTTTGTCTCAATAAAGAATGCGGCATACGCATCTTTTCGAGACATTTAAAAATACAAGAATGTAAAAATACACCTTGGTAAATATTTTCTAAAATTAATTTGACAAATATTTTTCAACGTTCACCAATTTATTTAATATGAAATAATATACAAGAGTTTTTAGATAAATTTTTAGATATTAAAAATGAGCGATTTAGGCCATAATATAATTTATTAAAAATAATTTAAGTCAAGATAAGTCAATAAAAGCGACCGTGCTAGAACCACGGGATTCGAGGGGTGCCTCACACCTTCCCCTCGATCAACAGAATTCCTTATCCATTTTCTGTTTTTCGCAAACCAAAATAGAGTCATTTCCTTTTGACTAGGGATTCAAAAAAAAGGGTGACTTGGAACACCAAAACTCAATTCCAAGTGGCGACTCTGTAAATAATTTAATCCCTATTCAATATCGTCACTTTAATTGGAAAAACTCTTCGATTCAACCTCGAGCGAAAAAAGGGGCGTGACATGTTGAACTTGGAAGATGATCTTTCAAGGTTAGATGAGCAAAAAGAAAAGTTTTGAGAGATTTGGGAGGCAAAGGCGGCGCCTTTAGGTTTGCCTATGCTTGGCATAGGCGGCGCCTAATGCTTTGCCTAGTTAAGCATAGGCGACGCCTATGATATGGCATTGTTGGGCATAGGCGGCGCCTATGCTATGGCATTGTAGATTCAGAGAACAAAGGCCATAGCATAGGCCTTGCCTTGTTCGTTGCCTAGATTTACATAGGCCTTGCCTTGTCCATTGCCTAGATTTGTATAGGCAATGCCTAACCGAAAGCCTTTTGCTCTTTCATTACTCACTTACCACCTTTAACATTGCTCACTTTCAAATCAAAATTTGAGACCAAGCTCCTCCTTTATACGTCTTGCACCTACACTTACTCAAAAACAACAAAAACAATTAGAACGATGGGTTGCCTCCCACCAAGAGCCTTAGTTTTGGTCGTGGCTCGACAAAATCCTAGGAAAACAAAAACAACAAAAACAATTAAAAACGATGGGTTGCCTCCCACCAAGCGCTTGATTTATTGTCGCGGCACGACATAGTTATCTCTATTACTTAGACTTCATCGAGATATTTAGTGCATCGTTTTCTGAATGGATTCAGACGACGCTGATGCATAATTGTGGGCATGCAATCTTCTTCGAGATGCATCTTGTGCATACATATCCCAGGTGGGATACCAATTATATCATCAATAGTCCAGCCCATAGCTCTCTTGTACCTCTTCAGAGAAGAGATGAGAGCCTCTACGTGCTATTCACCTAAATCAGCCGCAACACTTACCGGAAGTGTATTTCCACTTCCCAAGAACGCATACCTTAGGTGACTGGGGAGATCTTTCGATTCTAGCACTGGTGGCTCTTCAATGAAAGTCTTCGTTGTTGGTGAAGGTCGATTCCTAAGATCAAGGTCCAGCTTCTTAGTAGCATGAGAATAGGACTTTATTCCTGTTAGAGCACAAACAGTTTCTTCATATTCTTCAACATCCTCATGCTCAAAATTCAACAGCACAACATACAATGGCTCAACAGTAAGCTGCTTCTCTACAGATAATTTTTTTCTCATCCTCATAGTAAATATCAGCTACAGAGAACACATCCATATCTCTAGGTTGCTTCATCGATTTGCATACATCAAAATGGACCACTTCGTCATTCATCCGAAATAAAAGCTCATTAGCTCTTAGATCAATAAGCACACTTCCTGTTGCAAGGAAAGGACGCCCCAAGATTATGGGAACTTCAGAATCCACCTCGCAATCCAAAATAACAAAGTCTGCTGGAAAGATGAAGGTGGAAACCTTCACCAATACATCATATAAGATACCAACAGGTCATTTTACCGACCTGTCTGCCATCACGAACCGCATATTGGTTGGTGTAGGATCACCCAACCCCAACTTTCTGTAAATAGATAGCGGCATCAAATTGATGCTAGCTCCCAAATCGCACAATGCCTTAGCAAAATCCAAAGATCCAATCGTGCAAGGAATAGTGAAAGCACCAGGATCTGCCTTCTTCTAAACTAGCGATTTTGTAGTGATTGCACTGCAATGATGAACATTATCTGCCAGCTCATAGCTTACTGCCCGCTTCTTTGTCAAAATGTCCTTCATGAATTTAGCGTATCCGGGCATCTGCTCTAGCGCCTCCACCAAAGGAACATTAATAGTCAGCTGCTTCAACATAGTCATGAATTTACTGAACCTGGTGTCATCAGCTTTCTTCTTCAGTCTCTATAGAAAAGGTGGTGGTGGAAGGGGAATCGTTTTCTCCACCACTTACTCTTTATCTTACTTCCGATTATCAACCTTTACAGGAGTGTCATCAGCCTTCTTCTTCAGTCTCTGAGGAAAGGGTGGTGGTGGAAGAGGAATCGTTTTCTCCACCACTTCCTTTTTATCTTGCTTCCGATTATCACTCTTTTCAGGCTGGTGACGTCTAGGTGTAACATCATGAGCACTCACTTCAGCTTCTACGACATCTTCAAACTCTGCTTCATCAACATTCTCTGTTATATCATCAACCACCTGCTTGCCTTTGGATGGATTTTCCAATACTTTACCACTCCGGGTAGTAATAGCCATACACGATCCGTCATTCCTTGGGTTTTGCACAGTGTCACTGGATAGAGTGCCAGCCTTTCTTTGGTTGAATGCCGCTGATAATTGACTCAATTGTTGATATAGCTGTTTTATTGCAGTAGAATGCGAGTCAACCAATTGATTTATTGATGACAAATCATTCTTTACCTCAGTAACGCCCATGTTGGTTGCCTCCACTCCTTTCAACAGCTTAGCCATCATATTTTCCATGGACATCTTCCCAGAGCCAGACGCCACAGCCTCACGATTTCCAGGAGGAACGTACAAACCACTCATGTCGGTCTTATTCTTCTAACCACCTTGATCGCGGTCCTTGTATCCAGATTTATCATAATAGTTCCGACCTTGGTTTCCTTGGGCATTGCCTCGGAAACCCCCCTGATTATTCAAGTAGTTTGTTTCTTCCTCATAGTCGGATTCATCTCTTCCCTGTGATAAATGGCCTTAACCTTTTCGGTCTTCCCTGATAATAAGTGTTTGGTAAGAAGATCCATCTGCATTTTCATGTGAGCCATATCTTGGTCACGTTCCTCTTGTCTACTCCTCTGCTCTGCAGTCAAGCCAATAGATACGGTAGAGCTTGCTACCTCAGAATCCCTGGTATGCCAAGCTCTACTCTGCTTTGTCATACGATCTAGCATATCACTTGCCTCAAGAAAAGTAAGGTCCATGAATGACCCACCTGCAGCATTATCAACCACTGGCTTAGTCACTGAGTTCAAAGCCCTGTATAATATCTCCATCAAGTGGATGTTGGTCATCTGATAATTTGGGCACCGCATAAGCTTCCTCTTGAACCTCTCCCATGTTTCGTGGAGAGCTTCAGTTGGAAGCTGTCGAAAATTGCTGATCTCATCTCTCAACTGTGCTCTCTTGGATGGCAGAAAGAATCTTTCTAGGAAAGCGTCTTTCAGTTGCCTCCAATTAGTAATAGAATCAGGAGTTAGCCCGTTCAGCCATAGAGTTGCCTCCCTAGACAGAGACAATGGAAATAAGCGCAGTCGAATTGCATTCTGCCCAACTCCTGGATTGTCAAACGACTTGCATGTTGAAATAAAATTGACCAGATGCATATTCGGGTCATCGCCTGTAAGTCCACCAAATAAACCTTTGAGCTGCAGTAGCTGAATCATGGTGCTTGTGATATTGAACTTGGCTCCAGGTGCCAGGGGCGGAGGAATAATAGCCCCTGTGGCACCAGCTCCATCAAGATCTTCATCATCATCATCAAAAGGAGCCTGCACAGCTCGGCGGTCAGGTCTCATTCTAGCTTGACGATCTCTCCTGTGCATAGGTGCCGACACCTCATCAGTACGCCTAGGATTCAGTAACTCATCATCACCCAGGTCCTCATCATCAGGATTTGTTGCTCGACCAGGGTTATCAATATTCTGTTGATGCACTTGAGCGGCGGCCAAAGTAGCTAATCTAGCCTGCTTCTGTTGAGCAGCCCTTCTTTCAATGTCACGTTGTGCCTCCATCCTGCCAATAAGTTGTGGTTCAGGGTTTATGGGTAATAATGGTTGTCCCGAACTTCGAGTATGGGGCATGCACTGAACAAAACCTGCAGAAAACAAAAACAACAACTAAAAGTAAAATACGAGAATCTTTGACCAAAGGGTCTAGTAATTATCACAAACTTAGTTGACAACCGTATTCCCCGGCAACGGCGCCAAAATTTGATAACGCTCAAACTACAGCTCTCGTAAGAGTGTAAGCGGTCGTCGTCAAATATAGAACCCAACTGGGTTGGGTGTCGAATCCCACAGGGAATACTCGGTCACTAAGTATGCAACGATTAGTAGACTTTTGGTGAAAGTTCTACGGATAAAGGGGGGATTTTATGCGTGAAGTAAAATTATCGAAATAGCAAAGTAAAAACGGAATGTTTAGTAAGATTTTAATGAATGAGAATTGTAAGTTAGGGTTATGTCCACCTTATGAGTTTTACGTATCTATTGGCTATGAGTTATGCGGAATTTAGACATGCATGCGCTTATAGAGATTTGTATTCTATGGTAAACCCTAGTGTCTTTCGACCATCAAGGATTATATCACTTTAACTCTTTCGAGATTAAAGCGTATACTAATGGTACGAATTCTCCAAGAGGTTAATCTAGTTACGACACTAACTTTTAAACAGGGGTTGGTAGCCCTATTTCCTTGTCATTCTCTCTTTTCCAGACATGTAACTTTTCTTTCGAACAAGTTAATGCTATACTGGCGTATTTTATATGTTTGCAACCACAAGAATTCAATTAAGATGAAGAGAGTAATGATATAAGCAGCATACGCATCAAGAATTCACAAACTTATAGCAATAGATAGTATCTCATAAGGCTTCCATAACCCTAACAGAGAAGTTTAGCTACTCATAATTGTGAAGGAAAACCACGAGGATATCATCATACCAAAGCAATAACAATATCACGATAAGGAAGTATTGGCTTTGCTTGTGGCGTGAATTCCTTGCTAGTAGCGTTTCTCTTGTCGTGAAAAATTAAAAGTCGAATGAATAATACTTGAATTAATGAATGAGTGAATAATAAAAAGCTTGCTGAAAAATTCAGCAAATAGGGTTTTTATAACATCCTTGTCCTAGTCCTACTGAATTAGGGTTCTTATCCTTGTCCTAGTCCTACTGGGTTACTGCATACTTGTCCTAATCCTACTAAGTTACTGCTGATCCCCCAAGTCTTTAGAAATGTTGTTTTTGCCCGGGACAAGTTCTCCATGCATCACTTTCAGTCCACAAGCTTCCAGAAGCTGCCTTCCTTCTTACATGAAGTTTCCTTTGGCGTCCAACAGTCCATAAAATGCTGAAATCTTCATCATTTATTCCTGAAAACTTGCTAATCACGTTGGTTAGCTCACTTACAGGAAAAAGGACTAAATGTACAGGAATTATATACTTTGTCCTTTAAAACTTAGCTAAAATATGGGTAAATTAAGGTATTTTAGGCGTGTAAATACGCCTAACATCACTCAACTAGAAAGTATGTCTTCAATGATTCATGTTAGGAAGTGCATCACCTAACATATGAAAAACTTAAATTACCCAAACAAGAAAGTGCGTCTCCTAGGGGTTAAATGGAATGACTTGATTAGAAAGTGTGTCTTCTAGGAGTAAATGTTGATGAGTTTTATCATGATTGTGATTACTAAACATGTGTAGCAATATTGCCTCTTGCATTTTCAAAAGTGAGGAATTGCATCTTTTGATATTTAAGCTTTGAAGCCCTTGATTTGAAGGTAAGTTGTGTTTTTGTTTCATACAAAAAAAAATAAAAAATTAAAATACGGTGGTTGATTTGTGGCTTTAGCTTTCAAGCTAATAGCCCTTGCACTTGTCATATTCGGCTCCATTTCAAATCATTGATAAGTATCGTTGACTTGTTGTATTCTTGACCCTCAATTCTGACTATTGAAACTCTTGACTCAAATCATATTTCTCTTGCATGATGCCTCTATATTTAACTTCTAATGCACCTTTTATATTCTTATGAGTCTAAAAAAAACTGTCGGATGACAAGTATTCTCGAGTACCTTGCTTTATTTTTTAAACACGCCATCTTTGTGTGTCAGTCTTTTGTCTTGCTTTGCACAACTGAAGGAGTTGGTAGCAAGTATTGAAGTCCTCCCTCATTTGTCTTAACATAAATTTGGTTCAAAAATATGAGAAATATGACAATAATTTTCTTTTGACGACAACGACACAAATCCAAAAATCAAAATAAAATAAAAGGAAAAAGAAAAAGACAATAGACATCTCTTTTTTAAAACAAAAGAAAAAACTTATCTGAATGTGGAAGTTGATTCCTGTGATTATGACATGCATTTTGAATTCAACAACCAGATCTAATTACACCAATCATTATCAACTTTTGTCCACTTATTGAACTTGAAATTAAGCCAATCTTGAACTTGTTCCTTCTGGATAACAATCCTCCTTCGGCTAGTGGAACCTCAATGGAATTTTGTCAACGAGCCTATCTCATTTTCATTTCTTTCTCAGCTCATAGTCGCCTTATGGTACCCAAAAGGGTTTTCACCAATAAGACTCTCTCATTTTCATTTATTTTTTATTTTTATTTTTTTAAAAAAAATAACACCCAAAATATGAAATATCATACACCCATAACATGTTTAGCCTTGACATTCTCAAAGATTGATCCGAAGGTCTTTCTTTGGTTGTAACTTAGCTTTTGGAATGGGTTAGAAAGAAAGGTCGGCATGGGACTCAAAATTTACACAACATAGGGTAAAATATACAACTTCTGAAATCGACTCTTTTAAGAAAATAAACTTTTGCCCCAGTTTTATTTCAATCTGGGAAAGGATAGGCATGGTATGGTATGATACGGTATTTGAAACTTCGGTATGGTAATTTTGGTATTCGGTTTTTAAATACATTATACCATTACCATAACATATTAATTCGGTATGGTTTGGTATTTTGACGTTTGATTTTGGTATTTTGCGTTATGGTAATCGGTAACCATAGTTTGTTTAACTTTGACAATATATACTCGTATACTAGAGCATTATTACTTCGACTTTTCAAAAGCATGTCTTAATTGTATCATAAAAATATATTACACATGTAGAAATATTAAAAAAAAGTACAAACAATTCCTTTTATTAGTCAATTACACCAAAAAGTCATTTCAATCAAGATAGAGTAGCAAAAGTTTCAAAGTCTAAATATTTTTATACTAATACTAAGTATTTTTTTTTTTGTGTATATATATATATATATAAAAGTTACTTATGTAACTATATATACTTCAGTATGGTATTCGGTATTTCGGTATGTCATTTGTAAATACCGTATACCATACCATATACCAAAAAAATTTAAAATGTATACCACCATATACCATATCAAATATCATAATACCAAAAACCACAGTATCAAAAAATTTGGTTTGGTATGATAATTCAGTAAATACCATACCATGCCCATCCCTAATTCTGGGTAACTCAAATTTTCTTTTGATTGGACCAAACCCCGGAGTAGGGTTGCCTACGTATCTTGTCATAGCAAGAATCAGGTCAAACGTAGTTCAGGAAAGTTATTCTTTGACTTGATTTTAATTTATTTATTTTTTACTTTCTGACTTTAATTTGATTTCAAAAGAGGGGTACGAAGAAAGATGAAAGATCAAAAGGGATAAGTAAATGTTGATATATTATTTGGATAGTAGAAGAAAATGCCTTCATCATTTCAATTTTTTAAAATGTAAGTACAAAACATACATAACATAATTGTACATGAATATCATACATAATATCTTTTAACTGCATCAGCATTGACCGGTATTCCTTCTATTTTTTCTTCTACACCAGTCAGATATAACGCTCCATTAGGCAATACTTTCTTTTCCATGAATGATTCTTACCAATTCGGAGAAAAATTGCCTTTGACTTCAATCTGATGAGGGAGGATGTGTCTTAGTACTAATGGACCAGCTTCAAAATATCTGTGACGCACCTTTTTATTGTATGCTCGTGCCATTTTCTTCTGATATAATTTTTCATGGCATACTGAAGTCAATCTTTTTTCATCAATCAAGCTTAATTGTTCCAATCAAGTCTTGACTCATTGATCATCATCAATTTCAGCTTTCACGACTACTAGAAAAGATGGAATCTCAATTTCTGCAGGTATAACTGCTTCAGTTCTGTACACCAACGAGTAAGGATTTGCACCAATTGAAGTCCAAACTATAGTACGATAACCCAATAAAGCAAAAGGTAATTTTTCATGCCATTGTCGAAAATCTTGCACCATCTTACGGAGTATTTTCTTTAAGTTCTTGTTGGCAGCTTCTACAACTCCATTCTCCTTTAGACGATAAGGAGTTGAAGTCCGATGTATTTTCGTGAAAATCCATTGAGGTGCCACTAACCGAAGGAGGATTGTAATCTAGAGGGAGCATGTTCAAGAATGGCCCCATTTCAAAATCAATGAGTGGGCAAAAGTTGATAGTGATTAGTTTGGGTAGATCGGGCTGTTTAATTCGAAATGCATGTCATAATCACTGGAATCAGTTCTACACCATGATAAAATTTTCTTTTTGACATTTTAGAGAAAAAAAAGATGTATATTGTCTTTTCCTATTCTTTTTGTTATTTTTATTTTTTATTTGTTATTTTTGTGTATTTGTGGTCAAAAGAAAAATCACTATGGTCATCTTTCGTATATTTTTGAGTCAAATTTATGTCAAGACAAGTAAGGAAGGACTTCAAAACTTGCTACCAACTCCTTCAGTTGTGCAAAGTAAGATAAAGGGCCGACACTCAAAGATGACATGTTTCAAAAATAAAGCAAGGTACTCGAGAATGCTTGTCATCCGATAGTTTTTTGGACTCATAAGAATATAAAAGGTGCATTAGAAGTTAAATACAACGGCATCACATAAGAGAAATATGATTTGAGTCAAGGGTTTCAATAGTCAGAATTGTGTGTCAAGAATACGACAAGTCAACAACACTTATCAATGATTTGAGATAGAGCCGAGTATGACAAGTGCAAGAGCAATTACGTTGAAAGCTAAAGCCATAAATCAACCACCGTATTTTAAAATTTAAAAGTTTTCTTTGTATGAAACAAAAACACATGTTACCTTCAAATCAAGGGCTTCAAAGCCTAAATATCAAAAGATGCAATTCCTCACTTTTGAAAATGCAAGAGGCAATATTGCTACACATGTTTAGTAATTACAATCATGGTAAAACTCATCAATATTTACTCCTAGAAGACACACTTTCTAGTCGATTCATTCCATTTAACCCCTAGGAGACGCATTTTCTTGTTTGGGTAATTTAAGTTTCATGTGTTAGGTGACGCACTTCCTATCTTGAACCATTACTCCTAGAAGACGCACTTTCTAGTCGAGTATTTCCATTTAACCCCTAGGAGACACACTTCCTAGTCTGAATAATTCAAGTTTTGTTTGTTAGGTAACGCTCTTCCTAACTTGAGCATTCACTCCTAGAAGACACACTTTCTAGTTGAGTCATTTCATTTAATCCCTAGAAGACACACTTTCTAGTCAAGTCATTCTATTCAACCCCTAGTAGACGCACTTCCTAGTCAGGGTATGTCAGTTTTTATTTGTTAGGTAACGCACTTCCTAACTTTAACATTCACTCCTAGAAGATGCACTTTCTAGTTGAGTCATTTCATTTAACCCCTGGGAGACACACTTTCTTATTTAGGTGATTTAAATTTCATGTGTTAGGAGACGCACTTCCTAATTTTGGTCATCAGTTTTACTCTAAAGAGACGCATTTCTTTAGCAGGGCCTTGATTCACCCTCTTTACTGTATTTTTCAAACATTGTGATCTGATGATGCTCACAAAATTTTCTAGGGTAAACTGGGGAAAGAATTTTGTTCGTGTTTATTAGAAATTTATTTTTGCACAGGACCCTCCTAAAGAATGAGAATTTATTTTTCGAACAGGACCCTCCTGAAGAATGAGAATTTACTTTTTGCTCAGGACCCTCCTGAAGAATAGAAATTTACTTTTTGCTCAGGACCCTCCTGAAGAATGAAAATTTATTTTTTGTACAGGACCCTCTTGAAGAATAGGAATTTACTTTTTGCTTAGGACCCTCCTGAAGAATGAGAATTTATTTTATGTCCATGACTCTCCTGAAGAATGGGATGTTATTTTTCTGCTTCACCTTTTATTTTGAGTTCCGGAATATATTTGAAAAATCAGAAAAAATAAGTTCAGGAGCCCGTCTGAAGAACAGGGTGAAGAAAAAGAAAGTCCAGGAGTCCGCCTGAAGAATCGGGTGAAGAAAAGAAAGTCCAGGAGCCCGCCGGAAGAACAGAGTGAAGAAAAATAAGTCCAGGATCCCGCTTGAAGAACAGGGTGAAGAAAAAGAAAGTCCAGGAGCCCGCCTGAAGAATAGGGTGAAGAAAAAGAAAGTCCAAGAGCCCGCCTGAAGAACAGGGTGAAGTAAAAGAAAGTTCAGGAACCCGTCTGAAGAACAGGGTGAAGAAAAAGAAAGTTCAGGAGCCCGCTTGAAGAACAGGGTGAAAGGAAAAATAAGTTAGGAGCCCACCTGAAGAACAGGGTGAAGAAATAGCAAATCAGGAGCCCGCTTGAAGAACAAGGTGAACATTATTAGTTGCAAGTCAGGTGTCCGCCTGAAGAATAGGGTGAATTTTTTAGTTCAAGTCATGAAGATTCAAATCAAGATTCCTGAGAAATTGCATTTTGTATTTATATTTTTCATTTTTTATTTTTGTTAGTCATTTGAATGTAAAAAGTAGAAGTCGTTAACCGGAAACTCAAACGGAATATCACTCAACGTCTAACTCATTCTCTCACCATGTCATCTTTGAACTACATGTGACCTGATTTCTTTAAAACCCGTGATATGTAGGCGCAGTCACATCTTTTATTTTATTTTATTTTATTTTATCTTTACTTTTAGAATAATCGGAGGGTCAAAAATCACCTCTTTGTCTACTTCTTTATATGAAAACTCTTCGAGATTTCAAACAAAGAGGGGGAAAATGTATACATGTGATTTTGACCCTCCCCGAGTTTAATATATATATTTTTTGATATTAAATATTTATTTATGTCAAAATATTATCTTTAGTTCTTATTTCATTTTTAGTAGATTTCATTTTAAAAATTGTAAAAAACATTCAAAAAATAAAGTTACATTTTAAGATGTTTTTTATTTTTATTTTTAAAAAAAATAATACAAATTTTTTTCAAAAATATTTTCTTTTAATTTAGATTTTTATAAATAAGCTAGTAATTTTATTTTCTCTTAATTATATTTTATTTTAGGTTAGTAATATTTTAATTATATTTTTTTCAAGTATAAAAAAAATTAGTTAGTTAATATTTTATTATTATTATTATTTATTTTATATATAATTTATTTATTTATTAAAAAAAAAGGGAATCATTATCCTAAAAAAACTACCCCAACCACCCCTAATTTTCCTTTAACTCCCTCAACTTCCTACCCTACACACCCCTATATTACACACAGAGACAACATAAGAGGGAGACACGGACAAAAACCAACAGGGGGGACAACGATTTAAAAAAAGACAACCAAAGAAAGAAAACACTAAGGGTGCATTTTTTTTTTTTTTAACATTCAGAAGTCTAATCTGAATGCACATCTGAATGATTAAAATATTATCTTTAGATCTGAAAACTGAATGATTAAGAATGTTTATTTTTCAACATCTGAATGTGCAAAATTTTTTTATATGTATATATAATAAAATAAAAAATATAATTCAAATAAAAAATTAATTATATATTAGAAAAGTATGTAATTTTAATACAAAAAATTAATTATATATTAGAAAAGTATGTAATTTTAATACAAAAAATTATAATTTGATTGAGAAAAAACATTTATGTTTGTTAGTGATAGTGGAGATGGTTTATAATGGTGGTTGTGGTGACAATGATTGATGTTAGTGATTAATAATATTGGCGGTGATAGTTATGATGCTTGGTATTATAGTGACTGTTATGATGGTGATGATTGATGGTGGTTGTGATATGACGTTGCTTGATGTTAGTAGTTTGGAGTGTTAATTGTGTTGGCTGAAACATGAATGCAAAACGGTTGACGATGTGTTGGTGCTAGTTGGAAATATTGTTTGTTGTGATGGTTGAGATGGTTGTTAGTAGAGATAAATTATAGCGATGGTAGTGGTTGAAGTGGTGCCAGATGTGGCATTACTAGAGACAATGGTGATGGCGGCCGAAGAATGTGTGGAGGTTGTGATGTATTAGTGGTAGTTAGTGGTGGTGCTAGTTGTGATAGATGGGTTGGTCGGTAGTAGGAATTGGCCGGTAGTGGTTGATGATTGTGGTGTTGTTGATGGCGGTGAATATAATTAGAATAATAGATATAGTAGGTGTGGTAGCAGTTGACAATAGTGGTTGGCAACGATATTTGTTGTTGATGGTGGTTGTGATGGCGGAGGTGGTTATTGGTGGTGGGTGGTGGTTGACAATGGTGGCGGTGGCAGAGGTGGTTAGTGGTAGTGACTGCTGATTATGAATATAGTGGTGAATATTATCCAACACCAGAACATCTCTTCAGACCTATTAAGACTTGGTTCTAGATTTGAATGATTAAGACCTATTCAGACCTATTAAGAGTTAAAATCTTAATAAAAACAAATGCACTTAATGGTCTGAAGTTTGAACCATTCAGATTCAGAGCTTCATTAAGTGCAAACAAATGAGGCCTAAGAGAAGGAGAAGGAACGAAAAAGAGGCATGCAAGATATATGCCTGCATTACAAAACAAAAAGAAAAAGGAGAGAAAACAATTTTTAAAAAATGACAAACACCCATTTTGATAATTAAGATTCCCTCAAGCATTTTTCTTCAACCAGTAACATTGATACACCATCTTTCTCTACTCACTGTACCATATACACACGGACAGAAAAGGGTCGAAGTTGTGAGGTTTTCGTTCGAGTTTTCGGACGTTGTTCGTGCTTCCTTTGATTAGTTCAATTTTACAGGTTCTTATTAAATTTATGCTATTTATTTTTATAAGTTTAGTTGTGAATGAAATCATGGATGAAGTTATTAGAATGACTTTTTATATTATTTTGTGTGCCTAATTTATCACTATTATGTAGTTGGTGCTCATGTCTTTGTTTATGACTCGTTGTTGGTTTGAATTAATATTGATTATGTTGATTTTGAATTTCGAATGTTATATTTTTAAAAGTTAATAATGTTAAAAGATTGTAAAGTTACGTTCAGTTTATGTATAATTAAGAACTAATTATGATAAATCCAAAAAAAAAAAATGCACACACACATGCACACATTTTTACTACCCTAAACATCCCTATAAGAAAAACTACAGTGAGATGGATATAGATTTAGATAAACACATAAAAAAATTATTAAAAAAAAATGAAGTTAGCCAATAAAAATATATGGGGGAAAAGAGTAAAAGAAACAGAGAGCGAACGGAATGAAAAAATGGAATACAATTAGCATAATCCAAGTAGTTTTATGTCTTTATTTCTTATTTTATTTATTATTATTTTTATTATCATTATTATTATATTTATTTTTCTTTTTATTTCAATGTCATTTATAAATTGTGATATTTATTTTATCGAATTATTTAACTATCTCAATTAAATATTGCTTAGTTTACCGTTAAGATTAAGTAGCATTTCGAACAGATATATTGTTACAAGTTTACAAAAGATAAATTAATGTTTTAATGTTAGGCAAATTTTAAGTATGTTTTTAAAATATGTGTCTCAATCAAGAATGCGGCGTACGCATCTTTCCATTATATTTTTTTTAAAATAAAAAATAAAAAAATCAAGGATGCAATAATGCACCTCGGCAAAGATTGTTATAAAGTTAATTTATATCGGTTTAATTCAAAAATAATAGACAGGTTTTAATATATTAAAAATGAGCGAATCAAGGCCTTAAAACATAATTTATTCAAAATAGTTTAAGTCAAGTAATAATCAATAAAAGCGACCGTGCTAGAACTACGAGATTCGAGGGATGCCTTACACCTTCCCCTCGGTCAACAGAATTTCTTACTCGATCTTCTGTTTTCGCAGACCAACAAAGAGTCATTTCCTTTTGATTAGGGATTCAATAAGGTGACTTGGAACACCATAACTCAATTTCAAGTGGCGACTCTATAACTAAAATAATCTCTATTCAAAACCGTCACTTTAATTGGAAAAACCCTTTGATCCAACTCTTCTGGGCGAAAAAGGGGTGTGACATCTCTAAATGTCACACCCCTTTTTCGCTCGAGGTCCGAGTCAAAGGGTTTTTTCAATTAAAGTGACGATTTTGAATACGGATTATTTTTATCATTTTTAGAGTCGTCACTTGAAATTGAGTTATGGTGTTCCAAGTCACCTTATCGAATTCCTAATCAAAAGGAAATGACTTTTTATTAGCCTGCAAAAACAGAAGACCGAGTAAGGAATTCTGTTGACCGAGAGAAAGGTGTGAGCCACCCTCGAGTTCCGTGATGCTAGCACGGTCGCTTCATCGATTTATACTTAACTTAAACTATTTGAAAAAAATCATATTAAATTAATGGATTTATTAATTAAAAAAATAAATAGTAATTAATTAAAATTGAAAAAATAACTCAAAAAAACAGGAAAAAGATAAATTTATTTCCTGATCTATATTCCATTTGATTGGTAACTGAAATAGATCTAAACGGATTATGCGATATTCAGGGATTTAAAAATAAATTGAAAATAATATCGTATTATTTGCTTGATCTGTTGTGCCAGGAGTTGGTGGTGCTTTGAGCTGCTCTTAGTTCTGTTTGTCGGGCCCACTGCTTATTTCATCCTAAAGATCAGACTACAAAATCAAAGAAAGTTATTTTTGATAAAGAAAATGCACAAATTTTTTTAATTTTAGTCAAGAAAAAAAATAAAGAAGGAAACAATTACTAATATGATATACTAGTCAAATTTTCCTTCTCAAAAAAAATATATTAATAAAATTTAACATCTTCAAGTATAAAACTATTAACATCTCCGAGTAAAAAACTATCTTTCAAAACTCGTTTTAATATTGAATCGCAGTACAAGTAGTATGTAAGATATATTATATCAAATCTAATACTTCCTCTATTATATGTGATATAAGTCACACTAATTGGCCCCAAGAGAATGATTGAGTGGTTGGGAAGTTGGGAGGTACGTAGGTTTTTCATATGGAAGAATTGATATCGAATTCAGCATTTATTTATCACTCAGTTATGAGCTTTATCGTATGGGATTCGCCTAGTGTGATTTCCATCTCATGTATAATTTACGAGGTATTGCATAGTGAGCAAACTATGACACAAGGTATTGATTTTTCTAGGATTCCACAAAGAAAAGACTAACATATATTAATATGTAATTTATAAATACTATAATTTGGACCCAAGAGTATGGCTTGCCTATTGATTCAACAAAGTGGGGTGGGGTATCATGAGGCACAAACACAAACACCACGATTAATATCGATTATCAAATTAAAAAAAAATGATTTTAAGCCTTCTATTTTACCATAACTGATACGTCACATTTAAAATCACAATTTTTTTTGGTTGCTTTACCTAAACTTCGTGTCAACTAAATATTATCACATAAAATAAGAAAACTACACAAATTAATTTTAAATCTAATATTCTCTCTATTTTATGTGTTATGAATGTGTTTAATAAAGAACGGCATACATAAAAAAATTTCAACTTTAAGCTTTTAATGTTATCTTTTTTTATAGGAAAAATGTTTTATTACCACTTTGAACTATACGTGAAAAGATTGAGACACATCCAAACTTTAGGAGGGTCCTATTACCCCTGAACTAATTAAAATCGTATTTTTGACAATCTTAGTGTCTACGTGGCACACACGTGTGCCTATGTGGACCCTTCAGTGTGTTGTGCCATGTATGTGCCACGTAGGTACTAAGGTTGCCAAAAATATAATTTTAATTAGTTCAGGGATAATAGGACCCTCCTAAAGTTCGGATGTATCTCAGCCTTTTCGCATATAGTTTAAGGTGGTAATAGAGTATTTTCTCTTTTTTATATTTGCTAACTAACTATTTCCTTTAGGTTTTTCTATATCGAGCTTCCGTTCGGGGTTTTTGTCTCATACCTCTCGCTTCCCAAAAATGAAATAATATTTTTTTTTTATAATCACACTATATCCGGACATATTTAAGATCATAATTTTTTTAAAGAAAAAAAACTTAAACTTCATTTTCAACTAAATAAATAAAACTTCATTTTCAACTAAATATTACTCCCTCTAGTTCAATATTAAGTGAAACTTTAAGTTATTTATCAATGTTAAAAATTAGTGAGTTGTTCATTCTTCAGTAGAGATATTGAAAATTTCTTTCAATTTTAGCCTTTATTTAAATTTTTTAGGTTATGAGTTACCAGAAACTTAATTGACTTTATTTTAATGTGGCTGAAATTTTAAAATTTAGTTTGATAATATCTAAAAAGATGAAATTGAAAACTAAAGTATAATTTATGTTCTAGTTTCTTTTTTTAAATGGAAAAATGCATCGTTTCCATCCCAAACTATTGTCAAAAAGTCGAATCCACACCTAAACTATATAAGTGACCTATTACACACCTTAACTATAAAAAAGTGATACTTTTTACACCCTGTTAGGAATTACACCACTTGCATGTGGTGTGGTGTTTTACACGCGCTGCCATGTCAGCACCACGTCAGCATAATCCAAAAAAATAATAAATTTATTATTTTCATAATTCTTTCTTTTTTCTTTTTAATTTAATTTTTTTTCCTTCTTCTTCAATGTCTAAAACCTCCCTTGTTGTCAATGTCCAAAACCTCCATTACACCATATTCACCACCATAAACTTTATTCCACCAACAAAATTACCATAACAATTAATTTCTTCTAACGTTGTTCTTCATCCGTAACCCATCATCTCTTCTTAAAAAAAATAAAAAAATTCTCAGCTATAATGGCCATTATTGTTTCAAAAAATGATCACTCGGTTGTTGGCCTCTGTGTTTTAAATAGTAATGACTAATACATTTACGTACTTTTTCTATTTGTTTTTCAGCTATAATTAAAAAAAAAAAACTAATATGGTAGCAAGCTCCATTTTTTGATGGATTAATAATTAACAGATAGAAAGAAGAAAGTCGACGATGAATCCGATTTTTCCGACGAGAATTCACCGAAAAAAATTCTTGCTACAAAATTTTATATTTGTTTTTTATAAAATTTGGTTTTACTCGTTTAAACATCAAATACTATTTGATTTTGTTCATTGTGAAATTGACATTGATTCGATGAAGGTGGAGGATGAATTGTGTTAGTTGGAAATGGGGTTGGAATTTGGAGGTGGGGTGATGAAGAAACTATGTTGGTTGGGGTGGGGGTGATGAAGAAGAAGATGATTTGGGGTTGGGGTTGGAGTTTCGGGGTGGGAGGTGATGAAGAAGATGATGGTTTGGGGGGTGGGGGTGATGAAGAAGATAATTGTTTGGGGTGGAGTGGGGAGATGGATGTTGGGGGTTGGGGGAGGAGTATTTTAATTTTTTTAATTTTTTTTTGTATTAATTTTTAATTTAAACGCGTCATTTTTTATTTAAATAATTATGTATTTTTCACGTCAGATCTAGGAAGTAAAAAGTATCACTTTTTTATAGTTAAGGTGTGTAATAGATCAGTTATATAGTTTAGGTGTGGATTCGACTTTTCGATTATAATTTGGAGTGGAAACGATGCCTTTTCTCTTAATGTTTTTAGCTGTTTACTTTTGTTATTTAATAGGCTGAACGCGCTTAAACTAAGTGTAATATACGTGCCTTAGAATGGGGTCGCGGGGAGGTAATAATATCATTTTTATATAGTTAAGGTATGTAATAGGTCACTTATATGGTTTAAGTGTGGCTTCAACTTTTCTTGTATAGTATGGGTGGAAATAATGTTTTTTTCCCTTTTCTAAATAGGTAACTTATACAAATAAATTTTAGAGTCATAATTTATTAAAACAATAACAACAATAATAATAATAATAATAATCTAACAGAGGTTACAAGAAGGGTATTTTGGTCAAAACGAAAACACCTCCCAGCTATATATAACTGTGTTAGATAGCGTCGTCAACAAAGATATTTTTCACTTAAGCCTCGAGCTGCTCTCATTGTACTTAACCATTTCTTCGTCGACTTTTCCGGAACAGGTAAAATGTTTATCAATCAGATCTACTAATTTTCTATTTTTTTAATTTAGATCTGTTTTGATTTTTTCGAAATCAGTTAAATTTATAGGAAATGTTGAATCTGAGATCTGTTTTTTAAAAAAAAATTATTTTTGACTTGATTGATTGAATTTTTTTGTCTTGATTTATTGATTGAAGAAATGTTTATGTTCTATGTGGAGTAATTAATTGTTTCAAAATGTTGGCTAGTTTTGTTACTTGATTTTTTTGAGCAGAATTAAGGGTTTTTGTTGAGTATTTGATTTATTTATTTTTACGTTACAAAGACAAAGGTGTAGAATTTGGGTTTTTGGTTGAGGATTTGTATTTTTTTTAGGTTACAAAGAAAAAGGTGTAGATTTAAGTTTTTTTGTTGGGGATTTGTGTTTTTTTTTTTTAGGTTACAAAGAAAAAGGCGTGTATTCTATGTGGTGCAATGAATCGTTGGCTAGTTTTGTTAAATTATTTTTTAATAAATAAAATTAATGTTTTTGTTGAGGATTTGTATTTTTAGGTTACAAATTTGGGCGGAGAGCAAAAGGTTTATATTCTATGTGGTGCAATGAATTGTTTTAAAATGTCTGCTAGTTTTATTAAATAATTTTTAAAAATAAATCTATGTTTTTCGTCGAGGATTTGTATTTTTTAGGTTACAACAACAACAAACCCAGTGTATTCCCACACAGTGGGGTCTGGGGAGGGTAAGACGTCCGCAGTCCATACCACTACCTCCGGAGAAGTAGGTTACAAATTCCAAAATTAAGATTGTCATTGAGGATTTGTATTTTTTAGGTTAAAAATCCCAAAATTAAGGTTGTCATTGAGGATTTGTATTTTTTTGGTTACAAATCCGAGGGGAGGGACAAAGAGTAGGTGGTTTATCTTCATTTGTTCTAGTCTTGGTGAATAAAGTTATTTGGTACCTGTTGCTAGTGTTTGCATCTTATGGTGAATGTGTCCATTTTTAATTTTATCTAATTTTGTATGACTGCTCATCCATCTTAATTGTTGTTTCTGTTCCTTGAGCGATCCAACATTCACTTCGGTTTTGTTTCGCCAGTTCAATCATCCAGTTTTAATTGTACGAATATTATCTCCATGTATCATTCCATTCACTTGAAACGATGGCCCTATATATCATTGTCCTAGGAAAAGCCACAATTCCTAAGCTCTTTGTGTATGGTAACTTTTGAAATGAGAAATGTAAAATATTAGAAGCATGGAATGCTATATCTATTTATTGGTTATAAGCTTTTGGTAGTAAGTTATCATTTGAAGCGGAACATATCTAGTAATTATTATGCTAAATTGTCAAAACATTTTCTTTTTTAATAACTGTGGTGTCTGGGCAGCTTTCATGCTCCTTGACTAATTCCACGGGACGGGTAACTCTATTATATTGTCAAATATTTTATCATGTTTACTTTACTGGTCATGTTATTTCTAGTACAGAGAAACAAATATTTAAAAGGATGCAGCATGATTGCTGGCATTGTTTTGATGTTTGTTACAGTAGTTGTGCCTGTAATGATGGAGAACATTATGCTTGCTTGAGTTGGACTAATAAATTAATTTGTTTCGCTTCCCTGATTGCGAGTAATATTTCTTGTATCAGGGTGGAAAGTATCCTGAGATCTTCTAGTCAGGCGGGATGAGGCCAATTTTCTGTGGGAATGTTGAGTATAACGCCAGACAGTCAGAGTTGGAGAGGCTTTTCAGAAGATATGGGAGAGTGGATAGGGTGGATATGAAATCTGGTAAGCCTCGAAACTCTTGGTTTTATGTGTTAATTCTAACTTGATATCGTGTATCTATTTGGAGGCACTGATTGGTCATCTGGTTGAGTTTAATGAGTCCAGAACTATTCATCCACACCGGCCTTTCATGTCCGGAAACTCAGTCTACAAAATTATACATGTTACCTATACCAAAAAAGTTTTTGTGAGATGAATTGGTTGAATGGCTAACTAGCTTATTAAAGTCTTCCTGCTGCAGTGGTGTTATTTCTATTTTTTTCAATGAATTTAGTATATGATCCTCCTATATTCCGGGTGAATGTGGATCATGTATCTAACTGTCCTTCAGCAAGGTGCCTGAATGTTCCCTCAAGTGGGATGCTGGAAAATCTCACTTCCATTTATCTGGACTATTTGAGACTTGTTACCTCCATGCAACTGCAAACTGGGCATGAACTGAGTTACGCAAAGTGATTGTTCCACCCATTGCATATCACGTCATGACGTACAGTACACCATGTTGTATCCAACCTGAGAATGATAGTTTTAACGTAACTTAATGACCCGGTAAGCTTTCGGCTAGGTTCTATGTTGTCTATGGCTATAGATATTTTTGATAATAAGCAACCAGTAAAGCTGATGTGATGGCAAAGCAGTTGATTCATGATGGCAAATCTTGACGTACTTGGTCGTTCATTTGCACCTGAGTGTTGATAATTGTAGAGTTTCAGAAGTCTTCACTGGCACTTATCCCATAGTTTCAACTGTCCAAGGACTTGAATAACTGAAAATTGGTCTGCTAGGGGACACCGCGATCATACTTCACATCGTGACAGCACTGGGCTGAAGATCTGTTCAGATCATTTGACTCAATAACAGAAGATGTGTAGTTTTTTATGGGTGTTAGGATATGTTTACAAAGAAGTGTTTTTAAGTATAAACCCCCGTACTCAATTAATCTTTGGCGCAGGATAACATTGCAATGTCCATACTATCATGGCTGATGGACGGCGTCTCATTTCATTTCCTAGCTGTGACAAGTGTTCTCTTCTTGTCTCCAAGAAGAGCTCGCTGATCCATCATGGCATCACAATCATACATTTTCCTCCGTCACTATTGCTTTCCAATCCAGAATTTTTCCCCGCCTTCATTTTACAGACTTGTCACAACTCACAATGCCGACCTCGATGCTGAGGCAGCAGATTAAAATGGAGAAGGCACTTTCTTAACATTGTTCCCTCATGTGACATGCACCTTTACTTGAAATCTGTTAGTTCACCACCAAAGGTCTGTTGCTGATTTTACTGGTAAAAAATTTCTAGATTTGACAGAGTGGTCATTTTTATTGCGATGTTAAGATGTTTTACATCTCCGTTGGATGGAATATCTTCTTATTTTTTTTAATACTGAAGAATATTTCACTGGAGTCTTATTCTCATTTTGCTTTGATTTTTTATTTAATCTTTGGTGTTTTCTTGGGTTAACTTTTCAGGGTTTGCTTTTGTTTATATGGAAGATGAAAGAGATGCAGAGGATGCTATTCGTGGACTTGACCGAATAGAATTTGGCAGAAAGGGTCGCAGACTTCGCATTGAGTGGTCAAAGGTAATCCCTTTTTTATTTGTTCGGAAATATCCATCTTTCCCTTAAAAAATCTTCAAATTTACTTGGTGTTGTCCAATGGCTATGCTGCAGGAAGAGCGTAGCAGTAGGAAGCCAGAAACTGCTAGGAAATCTTCATCTAGCGTCAGACCTTCGAAGACTTTGTTTGTCATAAATTTTGATCCATATAGTACTAGGAGCAGGGATATAGAGAGGCACTTTGATCCATATGGAAAAATACTCAATATTAGGATTAGAAGGAATTTTGCGTTTGTTCAATATGAAACTCAGGAGGATGCTACAAGAGCCTTGGATGCTACACACATGAGGTATTTTCATAATGAATTGCTGTAATGTTGGTTATTTTGATCAATTTTATTTCATAGTTTTCCACTACCATTGTGTTTGTTCATCTTTTTCTTTCTGATGCAGCAAAATGATGGATCAAGTCATTACAGTTGAATATGCAAATAAAGATGATGATGACAGGAGAAATGGGCTTAGTCCTGATAGAAACCGTGATAGGGGCCTTAAAAGAGGTTATGACCGAGACCGATCTCGAAGTCCTTATGCCAGAGAGAGGGGAAGTCCTGATTATGGTCGTGGACGGGCTCGTAGCCCAAGTCCAATCCGTCAAGGTAGGTCAAGCCCTGATTATGGTCGTGGACGGGCTCGTAGCCCAAGTCCAATCCGTCAAGGTAGGTCAAGCCCTGATTATGGTCGTCGCCCTAGTCCAAATCCCAATCATAGGGAAAGGGATTCCGAGTATGGCGGTGGCCATAGTCCAAGCATGAGAAAGGAGAGGAACCCTGATCATGGAAATGGTCATAGTCCAAATCCTCGAAGGCTGAGAGATGGTTCTGAAAATGGCCGTGCGGACAGTCCACCAGAGGAAGGACTTTTGGAATCCGGCCCTAGTCCTCCAAGGGAGAGGAGAGGGAAATATAGCCCAGATGGTTATCGTGGCCGCAGCCCAAGGTCTAAACCTGAAGAAATAGATAGTCCTGGATATGCTGCAGCAGGAGGAAGTCCTCTTCCAGAACGACACAGGAGGTCCGTTGCTTATTCACTCTTTTCAATTTGTCTCCTTTCAGCATATCTATGCTCTACAGTACAGTTGCAACTAAGTGCTCTGCTCTTGCTTTATAAGCTCATATTATTTTGTTTACAATGCAGCATTTCACCTCCAGCTCGTGAAAGATCTCGCTCCTAATATGCTCACTATCAGCCTCGATCCTAAGTCATACTTGGTGGGTGGCAGTCACATTGCAAGTGGGCGCTGTAGAAGTATGCTTTAAGTTGCTGGAGCTTCAAAATTCCAATGTCTGTTTCTTTGCTATCATATGTTCAAAATTCCAGTTAGTATAGTATGGGTTTTTGACAAGTTGTTCTAATAAACTTGTTACTGTGTATTAGGTGATTCTGTTTTTAAAATTGAAAACTCTATCGTTAGACTTGGTTGAGTTGGGCTGATGATATCTTGAATGTCATATTTCTCTGAATATGTTCTGATGATATGATGGGTCGTTTGCGCTTTTCACCTTATTTTGTGTTAGGTCTTTGATTTTTGCCCCTCGCGACCCAAAAAAATCGCATGACATAAGTTGATGACATGACTTTAGTTTCTAAAGAACTTATGCTCCATTATACACTAGTTCATTTGCCAAACAATAAAAATTAAAGATTGATCCATTTTTTTAAATTAAACATGGAGTTCTCATAGTTCGACGAGTGAGTATGATTCTCCCAATAGTTAGAGTTGAGCAAACGAACAAGTATGTCCCATTAGAGTTGATCATCTTCAATTCCTTTACTTTTTGGTTATCATCAATTAATTAGGATGAGTCTTGATAGGAGGGTTTGAAGATTGAAGATTAGAGTAATAATATGTTACTAGGTTATATGAAAGGCGGGCACATTTCTTATCCATTTTGGGGAGTCACTTGGTATGTCGAAATTTGATTTGATTTGTATTATATTTGTTTTGTTAACATGATTTATATTCTAAGTATTTGTTTTGTTGCTATAAATTTATCTCGGGATTGGGATTGGGATTGGGATTGGGATTGAACAAACACAGAACACCAACCTAAAAATACTAGCCAAAAATTTGGAACGGAAAATTATATTTTTCTATCCTTTTTTATTTAGTCAAAATCTATATGTGAAATAAATGGTCAAATTCGGTCTGCTATACTATATCGCCTTTTATTTTAGTCAACTAGAGTAGCATGATCGTGTCAATATGGGCCCAACATTAAAATATTTATTTGTCTTTTAATTTTAATATATTTAAATAAAACTTTTTAATAAAAGGATTGCATATATTTTCTAGGATTCATCCGGAATCTAGTATGTGTTCAACATATGTTATTTTAATACATATTTAGATAATTTAAGTTGTTAACTATTGTAATTTATAATAATTTTTATATAATTTTCAAATTAATATACATTACTTTTCTTGTTCAAATTTTTGTGGCATTGATAGTCAATTATATTATAAAAATAATTTAAGTTTTTAATTATTGTGATTTATAATACTTTTCTTCAATTCCAATTTCAGTGACACTAATATAATTTCAAGAGTCGACCAAATATTTACTATCTTTTAAATTTTTTAATTTGTTAATTATTGTTTCATGTAATTTTTTTGAAATATATAACAGATTATTTTTTTTTTAGATATTTTAAGTTGTTAACTATTGTAATTTATAATACTTTTTATGTAATTTTTGAATAATATATGCTACTCTCCTTGTCCAGAATTTTGTGTCGACGATAGCCAATTATATTTTTAAAATAATTTAAATTTTTTATCATTGTGATTTATAATATTTTTTTTGTTTCAACTTATATGGCACAATGCTTAAATGACCATAATAATTAATTAGGGGTGATATAGTAAAATCAAGACTGAAGCAGCGAAGCATAAATGTCTTAAATGACTTACAACAACTAATTAGAAGTGACATAGCGAAATTACTATAAAAAATACTTGTAAAAAATTTAAGTGGACCTCATATAAGACGTCAAGCTAATTTAAAACATCACGAGTTAATTTATCATTTTTATATTTATTTTATTTTTATTAAATATTATTAATTTTTTAATATTTAAATGACTTATAATAATTAATTAGGGGTAATATTTAGTAAAACTATGGTTGAAACAGCTGAAACAGACATGTCATAAACATCTATTTTACCTTTTTTATTAAAAAATATTTATTTTTAATATATAAATGAATTATAAAAATTAATTAGAAGTGATATAATAAAATCACGATTGAGGCAACTTAATCAAACATGTCATAAATGTTTATTTTATATTTTTTAATTAAATATTATTTATTTTTTAATGCATAAATAACTTATAATAATTAATTATAGGTGATATAGTAAAATCATGGATTCGATATTATTAATTTTTCAATACATAATTGGCTTATAATAATTAATTACGGGTGATACATTAAAATCACGATTGAAGCAGCTGAAGCAGAAATCAGTCAATTTTTTAATTTTTTTTTGTTAATTTTCGTTATTTACAGTATTTTTTATTTCATTTTCAAATTCAAATAATAATATATGTTGCTTTATATTTTCTTCTGTCCCGTCCCAATTTATGTGGCACTAATATAATTTTGATAGTCAATTAAATATTTTATGTTGACATATTATTTTATTATTCTTAATTTTTTAATACATAAATGACTTATAATAAGGGGTGATATAGTAAAATCATCGTTTGAAAGACGACAATTTAATTTAAAACATCAAGAGTTAATTTCGCATTTTATGTCTATTTTATTTTTTATTAAATATTATTTATTTTCTTAATACCTAGATGACTCATAATAATTAATTAAGAGCGATTGATTATGTTATTACTATAAAAATTAATATTTTAAGTTATTAATTATTGTGATTTGTGGTAACAAATTAGTTTTGAACATGATACATAATTAAATAAATAAATATTTTTTACTTCCAATATGTAGTTATAGTTAATTAATATAAATTAATAGAGTATATTAAATATTTAAACCATTATGATGAAACAATGAAATTATTATATATTGAGGCATGATATATAATTAAGTGGAAGTAGATGGACTTTTTTGTCAATACGGAAATAATTTTAAATCACTCAATTGGTTGATGAATACACGTGGAAATTATTTACTTAAAATGCCCTAAAAGGCCATGATGGGGAGCCACGTGCAGGAGGCCATATCCATTATTGAAACTGTATACCACTTGGACATGTGGCAGTTATGGGCCATAACTTTGTATCTACTCTAATTTTCATTGAATTTCTTGTTGTTCCAAAAGTCCATTTGAATTTTCATTGAATTTTTTATTATTTCAAAAGTCTGTTTGTAAGTAATTTTTTCCTTGAAATTTATTACCTTTAATTAATTATTTTAAGTTATTTAACTATTAAAAACTAATATTAAAAAATAATTAATAATATTAAAAATAAATATTTTATATTGACATGTCATTTTATTATTCTTAATTTTCTAATACATAAGTGACTTATAATAAGGGGAGATATAGTAAGATCATCGTTTGAAAGACAATAATTTAATTTAAAACATCAAGAGTTAATTTTGCATTTTATATCTATTTTATTTTTTATTAAATATTATTTATTTTCTTAATACGTAGATTACTCATAATAATTAATTAAGAGCGATTGATTATGTTATTACTATAAAAATTAATATTTTAAGTTATTAATTATTGTGATTTGTGGTAACAAATAAGTTTTGAACATGATACACAATTAAATAAATAAATTTTTTTTACTTCCAATATGTAGTTATAGTTAATTAATATAAATTAATAGAATATATTAAATATTTAAACCATTATGATGAAACAATGAAATTATTATATATTGAGACATGATATGTAATTAAGTGGGAGTAGAGAATTTTTTTTATAATTGTACGAGAGAGACGGTCGAAACCACCTCTTCAATATAATAGAAATAGAAAAAGTCCACATTTATACTTAGATTCATTATATTGTAATTTCCTTTCCACATTTATACTTAGATTCATTATATTGTAATTTCCTTTCCGTTTTTCCTTCATCTACTCTATTTTTTTTTTTTAAATATCACTTGTTGTAAGGATTTCACCATATTATAATTTCCTCTCTGTTTTCCTTCCTCTACTCTATTTTTTTTTTTTAAATATCGCTTTGTTGGATAATAAAATTCTCGAGGTCGAAAAATAATAATCGAGACAAGAAAAATACTGCAATAATCAATTTATTGATTTCAATGCGAGAGCTGCAATTTCTATGATTCCTCTGATTCGTCTTTTCAACTATAAATTCAAGGGCTTCGAGCTTAATCTTGAAATTTAACTTGAACTTGACGACTTTGATCTTGACTTGTGCTTGAATCCAAGGGGTTGGTAGCTTGTTCTTGAATCTTGCGGTTTTGATCTTGAACTTGAGCTTGATTTGCGGGTTTGATGAGCTTGATCTTGACTTGCACTTGAATTCAAGGGCCTTTGAGCTTGTTCTTGAATCTTGAAGTCTTGATCTTGAAGCTTGATGAACTGATCTTGAATTCTTGAATTTGTAGAGAAATCTGCTGCCTTGATCCACGAGCTTTGTAATACCCCGATTGTTCCTTGAGTCTAAATCCGTCTTCCGAGTATATGGAAATGACTTCCAAAATGAATAATGATAGAACTGTGTAGAATTTCTCTAATTTTTTTTTCTTTTTCATGTAGAGCATTGAATAAGCTTTCCATCGATACCAATTTCATCGAAATCCGACATCGGACGGGGGAGTTATGATCGTTTTACTACATAATATCGAAATCGCCCAGGCCTGACGGACCGCCAAGTCCTTGGTGAACCGTCAAGTGTCCCCTCAAGCCAAGGCAGTGACCCCTCTTTTTGGTCATCGTGTGACGATCAAAGTGGTGGACCGTCAGTCAGTTGACGGATCGTCAAGGGGTCCGTCAGGTTGAGGCAGAATGTTCCATTTTTGGCCCCCGAATGACGGACGACTTGGCGGACCGTCAGGTCGACCGTCACAGGCCCCGATCAACGAATTTCAGCTTTTTTTTCAAAAGGACATTTTGACATTTTCCGCCCATTTTGGTATTATAAATATATCCAAGTAGTAAAGGGAAGACCATTTTCTCTTATTTCTCTCTAATCTCTCCAACAATTCTCTAGAAGCTAGGGTTTTCTTCCAAGACCCAAAAAAAAAAATATCCAATTTTCTTCCAAGAAATTCAAGAATCTCCCATAGATTTCTCCAAGTGGTTCAAGAATCAAGCTTTCCTAGTCAAAGACATCAAGAATCTTAGCCTAAAAGTGCGAGAAAGAAGTTTCAATCAAGTCTCTTATTCTCAAATTTATAATTCAAGGTATGTGGGGTTTGAACAAGAACACTTCTTTCGTTCTTGTGCCCAAAGATTTAATTTTTACTTTTGAAATCCATGATTTTGCAAAGTGGGTTTACACCCAAATTACTTTATTAATGATCTATGATATTTGAGCAAATCAAGATTGATACACATGACTATTTCATTATTTTATTCCTTAAATTGAGAACTTATACCATGAGTTGAATATTGTTATTATGAGTTGATGATTTTCGAATGATTTGAGATCAAAGTCATGATTTTAGATTTTCTACGAGAAGTTTGATTATTGAATATATATATATATATATATATATATATTGATATTTGAGCTTGAGAGTCAAGAATGAGTCCTATGATGTTTCCTTGAAGCTTTTGATATTTGAAAATAATTCGAAAAGCAAATGTACTTGATGTTGAGAAAGATTGTGTTGAGTTGAGTCGAGTTAGGAATCTACAAGATGTTTATGATTTACAGATGAGATATATAATTATGTTTTGGTCTTTATAATAGACCCATGAGTTGATATTGATTAAGGTGGATTTCCTAACGCGTTCTGAGCTGAGTCTGGGAGGAGTATTTAGCACCAAGCGGGAAATATAGTATTTCTCCAAAACTACGTGCCACCGTAGGATTGATGTTGATAATTGTGGGACAGAGGCCGAGTATGGAATTGTGATAATGAGATTAAGGTTGTACTCCCTGGCAAGAGTACAACACCCCCGCCAATGTGGGGTTCTCTCCTTAGGAGGGCAAAACGTTGGACTCCATGCGGCTCACATAGTGTAGTCATGTCGGTTATAAAAAACTTCCAAGTCCATAAGAGTTCAAGTTTCATAAGTTACCGAGTCACTCTAAGTCATGATTTAAAGAGTTTGAGTTGAGTATAATGATTTATGAGTTAGTAATGCATGAAATTAATTCAAGCAAAGAAAGTTGTTATCGTCAGCATGCATGATTTTCGTAATCATTTATGATATTATTTATAATTTTGCATTGCACCCTCACATACTCAGTACATTCTTAAAGTACTGACCCCCATATATTTCTATATGCTATAGTGCCTTATAATGTAGGTACAAGTGATAGCACAAATACCGCATTCAGTCAGTTTGCAGCTTCCAGTCAGCAGGTGATGAGTCCTTTTGATTTGAGGGCTTGAGTCAGTTATACAGTTCGAAGAGTATTGTATTTTCTTACTTTAATCGTATTGATATTGGGTAGTTGGGAGTCATGACCCATCTATCTGAAGTCAGTACCAGTAGAGGCTTCATAGACGGTCAGTAAAAGTTGATGTATTCAGTATCAATTTCATTTGTAAAAGTAGAGTTGTAACCTTGTAACGTTCATAATTGTATTGATCAAGTTCAGATAAGTTTTATGTTTTCGCTGATCTCATGTAGACTTGAGCATTTTATTCAGTTGCTTATGAGTTATCCCTGTAGAAGGGTTAGCTTAGGGTCACTTATTCCCCTAAGCACCGTGTGACGTCTCGGGACCCAATTTTGGGGTGTTACAAACTACGTATCTGAGCACAGATTTCAAGTGTCCTAGGGTGTCTATGAAGCCATGTCTAGCAGAGTGTCGCGGAACGGTACAGAGACGTCTGTACTTTTTTTTGAGAGGCTACAAGACATTTAGGAAAGGTCTCCATTCTTTCAAGTCTTAGATTGTGCTATAGAAAGGTTCGTTGAGAAAGTTATACTGATTCTCATCTTACCCTATTCGAGGCATCCCCGCCTTATGTTCAAGGTATTAGAGACAGTCAAACTTAATTCTTTGCAGATATTACTTTCTTAAACAGTCCCCACAGATAGTTATGAAGTCGTAAATGAGCAAGAAAGTATCCTATTAGTGCCTTATCATGCTTTGCTTATAAATCGTGCAATAAACCCAAGTCAGTTGCGCTTCCAGATTTTCTCCTCAGAATCCATATTGATAGTCTATATTTCTTTATCTATGTACTGTTCCTGGGGTAACATGATCAGCAAATTCTAATTTTCTCCCTCTAATAATATTTTTAGACTTACTAGTGTGGAGTTTCAGAAGTTTTACAAAGCGGCTTGAGCGAAGCCTCCCAGCGTGTTATAAGTTCCCCAAGATTAATGTTATGCCCTCACCCTTACAAGTTGTTCAGTTAATACAGAATGAGATGTGTATTCCTAAATCACCAAATATTGTATGCCAAGTTTCTACCTTTCGTAATTTTGTCATTATTATGTTGTTGAAACTGAAAGTCTAGTGAAGTCGTGTGGGGCTCTTTCGATTCACTAGCATAATTGCTTTGTTATTCACCTCAAATTCTTTTTCAAAATACAAAAATCAAAGACTAGTGAAGCCGGGTGAGGCCTATTTTGATTCACTAGCGACTCTTTGTGTATCTTGTTTCCTCGTGCTGATTGGAATTGGGTTTAGAGGTGTGGTGGCAAGAAGGGTGGTAAGTGTGATTTATTGAAAGTATGTATAGCCGTTTTGCGTGTGATCGAGTTAGTGATGAAGTGATATGTCCTTGTACATTAGCTCGTGGAAGGAGGAGAAAGAGTTATTAGTTAAGGTAAATAGTAGTTTACTGAAGTACAGAAAGAGTTATTGACGGTGTGTTGCATAAGACGAGTATAGGTTATGGACGAAGATACTTAGTGAATGAGTGTTGTTAACTAGGGTGCTCCCGGGATTGCAAGAGGAAGTTAAGTTGAGGCTTAGAGAGCTATGAACTAAGTTAAGCTAGGTACGAATGATAGATAGTAATGATGGGTAAAAGAAGGATGTGTAGATGGGTTGTAAATGAGATAGGCCATATGATTATGACCAATTATTTTTATGAGGTTTAAGTAGGCTAGCATTTATGGATATTCTGTTTTATAGTTTCCAAGTGAAAATTTTGTATGTGAGGTGGAGTTGTAAGTTATGTTGAGCGCTAGGCATTAAGCTTGGATGATTGGTGTCCATGAAGGTGGATGTGATAATTTCTTGGTTAATGGTGCTAGTTATAGAGAAGTGATCTAATAGGTTTGAACAGTGTATACAAGAGCTTGAGTCTAATCAACTTGTAATTAAGTTTGATATTGTATCCATGATAAGGAAGTTTACCCAAAATGCTATGGGGATGTACTATTTTTGAGGATCATTGCACGTGGTGTAGATAGTGGCGCTGTGAAACTACTACGTAGAGAAAAGACTAATCAGGTAATGAACGATATTCTTGATGGCGGAGTTAAGGGGTTTAGATTGAAAATGTTGAGCCTTTTTTTGTGTGAGTTTGATTCTCATTGTTTGGAAATATAAGTCTACAAGCGTGATATTAGTAGGTTATAACGGTAGTAGTATGATCCGTCAAAGGTTGGGAAGCATTCAAGTTGAGCATTAGAATCTAAGATTTGAAATTGCAAAAAATTGAGTTAATAGGAATAAGGGTTGAGTGTTAGGTGGTGTATACTCCGACTATGGGGATGATCGTGTAGATCTGAAGTTCGTGAGCGTGTGGGTATCATATGATGACTACTGAAGGTATAGGGGGACAAGATGTAATTCAGAAGGTGGTGTAAGGAAGTGGTTGTATAATTTCAGATGTAGTCACTTAGATTAAATTCTATTATTCTTGTGTATTGATTATATCCCGAACTCTAGAGTAAAATGATTTCAGTTTAGATTAGTGAGTATATGGTGGTTCACCTATTCAGAGTGATGGCTTAAGTCTAAGGGGGAGATGATAGGACGAGTAACCAAGTTAAGCTCCCAGATTTTAGGAGATGTGCCAGTAAGTTGTAAGGTACCGGTGGGATAAAAATGATGCTCGACCCATTCTTATTTCGGAACTTTTCAATTTTTCCAATAATTACTGATGCTTTACGCTTCAGTTCCATAATCATAACTCATGCATACCATAAAGAATTGTGCCCTCTCTTAGTTCCCAAAATGCGGAGTTTCAGATCTTTAGCAGTTGGAATTACATTCCGTAAATTGCGAGTTCTAGATTTAGATCATGCGGATCATGACTCATGTACTCAAGTCTTGTGGTATGTTCAGTTCAAGTACTCAAGTAATGCTTCTAATGATCAACAAAAATTCAGATGTATATCGTGCATGTCCTCGGGCTATATTTCTTTGATAAGTTTATGATGTTAAATCCTCTATTCTTCAAGCCTCAGTTGAGTGTCAAGTTATTCATAGTATCTATTCATGTGTCAAATCCTCATGCTCTAATCTTTTAGTTGCCTTTTCTTAATCAAGATAGTAGTGGTGAATGGTTGTTTATAAGGGAGAAAAAAGATATTTCATTATCCACATCAGAGGGTGGCATACTTACTTTGGCTAGGCGGTAGGGTGAATTAAGATTGAGGCTAAGTCTTTGGTACATAACATGGTTAGTTGAAGTTTAATGTGTTATGATTGGAAATATTATTGTATGTTCGTTTTGTGTAATTCCATGAGTCTGAGGGGAAAATTAAAGTGAAGCATTTGTGTGGGACTTAATTAGTTAGGAGTATGTCGGGTGTACTTGTCTAAGGTGAGTGCATGAAAGTTGTTCTTGATAAGGGGTGTGTAGGACATGAAGAAGAGGCTTTATACTTTATAAGTGTTTGATTAGGAGTGCATATGTGGTTATGAAGATGGGCTCGGAGGTCGAGTTTGTGTACGTGTGGATGGATACATTGCACCTTAGTAAATAACTAGTACTAGATGGATTGGAGTTGTCGAAAAGGTAATAAGAATTAGTCTTGAAGTGAGAAGTTGTAAAAAAAAATGTAGATATGTGGAAGTCAATGATTCAGAATGGTGTCATGTGGCGAATTTGGTGGTTCTAGGTTAGGCATGAAAACGATGAGAGGGTTTGGTTTGAGGAGATATGAGTAGATGGAAGCCTCAGTGCCATGTGAGGATTATAAGTCGTATTGATTAAGTATAGTATCGGAAGGGTATAGTATAGTTGAGATAGCGTTCAAGAAGTATGGTTAAGTTTGAGAGTAAGAAGTCGCATCACTTGAGGCCTAGTACTTCTATCCCGACTTATGATTTACAGGTTTATGTTCCAAGCTAGGGGATTATGGCAATTCTATGATCTCTGATTCAGATGTCTTGTTTAGATATTTCCTAAAGTTCCTTGGTCCTTCATACCGTTAGAATTCCTTGGAAGGGGGTTGAAGGAATCCTCCACTTAAGTATGAGTATCTAGTACGATTCCGTTCGCATAGTCAGCAACCCAGCTTTTAAAATTTAGCAGATAGGTTCTATGGTCTTCCATTTTTCAAAACTAGTTTGGTCTTACCACTCAAAGTTTCATAAGTACGGTCAATCCGGTAAGTGGTTGCTCCCACCCAAAATCTATGAATTCAGTTCAGTATATGTATCAGGCATCAGTTTCAGATCCGGATATCTAATTATGATTCAGTCTGTAGGTATTCATTGAACGGTCTTTATTTTTTCCAAGTATTCTAACCTAGAAAATGTAATACCCATTGTATAATTTTAGCCTTGTTCCTTGTGACCTACGCTTGCATAAATTATCACTTCGCAGTCTATGAGTACGACTGCACCCTGATCACATCAAGCGAATCCTAAACTCTCAGCATGAGCCCGCTCTTTATTATAAGCAAAAGGCAAACCAGCTCAGACTTAGTTGAGAATTACAGTTGTCCTTTATTCTATTATTTTCCAGTCTCGAATCCAATGGTATAGCTATTCTCACCACGAGTTATACATTCAGCGAAGTACTCAAAAGCTTAGAAAGATATAAATTCAGATTAACAAGTTTTTTCATCTATGTATCTTTAGTTTTCTCTGTGTTCTTGGTGAAACTAGCAACATTCGAGGATGAATATTTCCAAGGGGAGATATTGTAATACCCCGATTGTTCCTTGAGTCTAAATCCGTCTTCTAAGTATATGAAAATGACTTCCAAAATGAATGATGATAGAACCGTGTAGAATTTCTCTAATTTCTACTTTTTTTCATGTAGAGCATTGAATAAGCTTTTCATCGATACCAATTTCATCGAAATCCGACATCGGACGGGGGAGTTATGACCATTTTACTAAATAATATCGGAATCGCCCAGGCCTGATGGTGGACCTGACGGACCGCTAAGTCCTTGGTGGACCGTCAAGTGTCCCGTTAAGCCAAGGCAGTGACCCCTCTTTTTGGTCATCGTGTGACGGCCAAAGTGGTGGACCGTCAGTAAGATGACAGACCGTCAAGGGGTCCGTCAGGTCGAAGTAGAATGTTCCATTTTTGGCCCCCGAGTGACGGACGACTTGGTGGACCGTCAGTCCCACTGACGGACCGTCACAGGCCCCGATCAGCGAATTTTAGCTTTTTTTTTAAAAGGGCATTTTGATATTTTCCGCCCATTTTGGTATTATAAATATATCCAAGTAGTAAAAGGAAGACCATTTTCTCTTATTTCTCTCTAATCTCTCCAAGAATTCTCTAGAAGCTAGGGTTTTCTTCCAAGACTCAAAAAAAAATAAAAATTCAATCTTCTTCCAAGAAATTCAAGAATCTCTCATAGATTTCTCCAAGTGGTTCAAGAATCAAGCTTTCCTAGTCAAAGACATCAAGAATCTTAGCCTAAAAGTGCGAGAAAGAAGTTCCAATCAAGTCTCTTATTCTCAAATTTATAATTCAAGGTATGTGGGGTTTGAACAAGAACACTTCTTTCGTTCTTGTGCCCAAAGATTTAATTTTTACTATTAAAATTTATGATTTTGCAAAGTGGGTTTACACCCAAATTACTTTATTAATGATCTATGATATTTGAGCAAATCAAGATTGATACACATGACTATTTCATTATTTTATTCCTTAAATTGAGAACTTATACCATGTGTTGAATATTGTTATTATGAGTTGATGATTTCCGAATGATTTGAGATAAGAGTCATGATTTAAGCTTTTCTACGAGAAGTTTGATTATTGAATATATATATATATATATATATATATATATATATATATATATATATATTGATATTTGAGCTTGAGAGTCAAGATTGAGTCCTATGATGTTTCCTTGAAGCTTTTGATATTTGAAAATGATTCGAAAAGTAAATGTACTTGATGTTGAGAAAGATTGTGTTGAGTTGAGTCGAGTTAGGAATCCGCAAGATGTATATGATTTACAGATGAGATATATAATTATGTTTTGGTCTTTATAATAGACCCATGAGTTGATATTGATTAAGGTGGATTTCCTAACACGTTCTGAGCTGAGTCTGGGAGGAGTATTTAGCACCGAGCAGGAAATGTGATATTTTCCCAAAACTACGTGCCACCGTAGGATTGATGTTGATAATTGTGGGCCAGAGGTCGAGTATGGGATTGTGATAATGAGATTGAGGTTGTACTCCCTAGCAAGAGTACAACACCCCCGCTAATGTGGGGTTCTCTCCTTAGGAGGGCAAAATGTGGGACTCCATGCGGCTCACATGGTGTAGTCATGTCGGTTATAAGAAACTCCCAAGTCCATAAGAGTTCAAGTTTCATGAGTTACCGAGTCACTCTAAGTCATGATTTAAAGAGTTTGAGTTGAGTATAATGATTTATGAGATATATAATGCTTGCATTACTAATGATGAGTTTCAAGGAATATATTTCAATTAATTCAAGCAAAGAAAATTGTTATCGTCAGCATGCATGATTTTCGTCATCATTTATGATATTATTTATAATGTTGCATTGCACCCCCACATACTCAGTACATTCTTTAAAGTACTGACCCCCATATATTTCTATATGCTACAGTGCCTTATAATGTAGGTACAAGTGATAGCACAAATACCGTATTCATTCAGTTTGCAACTTTCAGTCAACAGGTGATGAGTCCTTTTGATTTGAGGGCTTAAGTCAGTTATAGAGTTCGAGGAGTATAGTATTTTCTTGCTTTAATCGTATTGAGATTGGGTAGTTGGGAGTCATGACCCATCTGTCTGAAGTCAGTACCAGTAGAGGCTTCATAGACAATCAGTAGAAGTTGATGTATTCAGTATCAATTTCATTTGTAAAAGTAGAGTTGTAAACTTGTAACGTTCATAATTGTATTGATCAAGTTCAGATAAGTTCTATGTTTTCGCTGATCTCATGTAGACTTGAGCATTTTATTCAGTTTCTTATGAGTTATGCCAGTAGAAGGGTTAGCTTAGGGTCACTTATTCCCCTAAGCACCGTGTGACGTCTCGGGACTCAATTTCTAGGCGTTACAAGCTCTCAGTTGCTTCTTGTTAAACTTCTTCCTCCTTTTCTGAATTATGAGACTCCTATTTATAGTTGTAGGAAGTAAAGAGTCATGATAAACATGAACTTCCTTTGGCCAATCATATTTAAGTGACATGGCATTTCTTATGGGCTTTTAATTTACTGCATCATTTTGACACGCGGCATGGCCTCATTGGCTCCTTCACTTTACTTGGCATGCCATATCATTTGACATGTGGCACCAAATTGGACCTCTAGAACATAATGACATCTTGGGCTTGCATAAAGTGGGCTTAGTCATCTCTAGCCCAAATTAATGGACTAGTCCAATAACAATTGGACTTTAATTAAATCCATGCATGTTTGGATTCAAATAATTAATCCACTTATATTAATCTTCAATATTTGTTTGAAATTAATATATTTTAATTTTAATATTATCCGAATTTTGTAGCCCCCACTTCAAGACTTGTCGGAGTGTTATTTATTTAAATCGAAGACTAATCTTGAAGTACCGACAAATTGAACCTAATATCGGGTCATGTGCACTTTCAAAGCACATAGGAGTATATGTTTTAAAATTAATCATTTGCTAATGATTACATTTTCCATAAAAATAAAATATTTGCCATTTACACTTTCCATAGTGGGAAAGTCCAAAACCATTTTAAATTGTCAACTAATCACGTGAATCAGTAGCTTTTCAAATTATGCAAACATAATAAAAGACTTAGATTGTGATTAGGACTTTTAAATGGCACCGCCTCAATCATTCTTCTAATCCAATTTAACCTGTGATTACCTCCACCGCCTATTTGCCCTATAAATACCCTATGCTTTCCGTTGTTTGCGACACGTTCTATAGTATTCTCGGCAGCAACTTGTGGCTTGTTTGAATCAACAAGAAGGTAATTTCTTCTCCTCTTATTTATCTTATTCTTTTATCATTCCCTTTTTTTTTAACAGCTCATGCACGATTTATACTTCTCGGTCAAATAACGTCTTTCATGCAAAGACGATAACCACATGGTACGAAGGGATGGCTACTCGTCTTCGCCATAAAAAAGATAATTTTATGGTAGCCTTATGGCAAAGGTAAAAGGTAATATGATAGTCTTATGGTAAAGGTAAAAGGTAAAGGTAACTTCACGGTAGTCTTATGACAAAGGTAAAAGGTAAAGGTAACTTCACGGTAGTCTTATGGCAAAGGTAAAAGGTAAAATTAACTTCACGGTAGTCTTACAGCAAAGGTAAAAGATAAAGGTAACTTCACGATATTCTTATGGCGTATCAAGATGACTACTCGTTCCCGCCATAAGAAAAGGTAAAAGGTAACTTTATGTTAATCTTATGGTGCATCGGGATGACTTGGTCAAGATTCTTTTGTACCTATTGTTGTACGCCATAGATTTAACCCTTCTTCTTTTCTTTGCAGTTCGAAGAGATGGTGATTTTCAGACACTATACTTCGCCTTCCACCGGCTCCAAGTATCTTATAGCCGAAACTGAAGGGGCCTAGCAGACTCGACTTTTAACTCACACTCCATTGACTGGTCGGTATGTAAGTTCGTGGCCTCCTCTTAAGAATTCATTTTCCATGACGAACTGGACTTGGTACAAACCCTAAATTCCGATCAGTCATTCAAGTTGTTCTCTCTTCAAGCGCCAGATCATCATCATGCGAATATCGCAACTCCACTCCCCAGTTTGGGCCATCGTATAGCTTTAGGAGAGATACGTTGGGGAGTCGCGATGACACTTGAGGGAGAGTATCGTCACATCCCTAGGTATTGGGAGTGGACAAAAGATATACTTGGTAGGAGCCAAGAGACTTTGAGCAAGGTACATATTTATGATGCCGTTTATACATCGCTTTTTACCTATGATCGTAACTCAGATATATTCCAAGCATTTTGTGAAACTTGGTGCCCCAAGACAAATACACTTCTCACGTCTGTCGGCGAATTATTTATTTTTCTATGGGATTTGCATGTTCTTGGAGGCTTGTCAATTCAAGGTGTCCTTTATGAAGAGGTAGTGCCTGCGGCAAAGGAGCTTACAGGTTTAGATGCAAAAAAGGTAAGGTACATTTCCCGAACTTGTGAGTACTTATTTGCGGCCTTTCATAATCTGCGGGATGCTAGCCAAGAAGTATCATTCAGGGATTGGATAACATTCTGGTGCAAGAAACCTTCGAAGTACGACCCTGCTCCACCAAGGCAGGAAGAGAAAACTTCTCTCCCTGAATTGACTCACAACCCTAGCGGGGTTTTGCCTGATACGCTAAGGTGGTCACATGCTGAAGAGAAGGTATTTTTTTATCTTGGGGTGAACCGCGACAAAAAAAATGATACATATTTGACAGCTTTCTTGTCTTGTTGGTTTTGCGCTTTTGTTTTTCCAAGTACGAAAGGTGACTTCATTCGCCCTGGGACTTTTAAGATGGCATGCATGATGGCGAGTGGGAGAAAGGTCGGCCTTGCAATACCGGTTTTGGCTAGTATTTATAGTGGACTAAACAAGATATCTTCTTCAGCGCGACTCGATCAAATCAAGGTTTGTTTTCCTATCCACTATGTGTATGGTTGGCTTGCTCATTATTTTAGGACCCATTATTCATTTGCCAATGGGCCATCCGTCCCTACTATGATTGTATACACTGGAGAGGGCGGTGCAAAGTATTTTGACAAAAATGATGCAAGAAAGTGTATTCATAGTGGGGAGAGCGTGGTTTGGACTTCTACCATGCAGGACAAGATGCATCCTTACTTTTATGTGGATAGTGAGAGTGCCTCAGCATTGGAGACGAGTTACTTTATGAGTATTCGTTTTAGCTTTCTCACACTTAGATGCAGAAATCATTTATCATTGAGCCATATAGTCCACACCGCTTCGGTCGACAGTTTAGATTTTATCAGAATATCTCGGGCATCATGAAAAATGACATTCGCACCGCCTATTTAGACAAAGGACTAATATTTTGGAGGATTTGCACATTGAGCCGATCATCTTCACGAGAAACTTTTCCTTCCATTTGACCTAATGTAGGTAAGTTCTTCGAAACCGACTATCATACTTGGTGGAAAAAAACTCATAGGGATTTCCTTGGTCATCACCTACAAACTTTGATAGACATCGCTAGGTCGACTACCGTCATGCATTTTGGGAAGTCTGATGAAGTACCTGTAAATGAGGCCCTTATCACTGATGTTCCTCTTTCGAATGCCAAGTTGCCAAATCAACATGAAAATGAGAAATTTCACACGCCTCCAGCAGTATACGAGGGTAAGAATCCTTCTCAAACTACTCATGTCTCCAAAAGGTTGTCCCAAGATGAAAGCGAGAGTAGTAGCAGAGACCGTTACTAGAAAAGAGTAAAGGTACATTTCAATGATGCGAAAGGTATTAGTCTACCAGTGGTTGAAAATTATGATGACACGGATAATCATTTGAGGACTATATCAGCTCTTACTGAAGAGGTATGGTTAAGCCATCTATTTTACCAAGTGTATCTTCATGACCCCTCTTTTTATTAATCCCTTTTTTTTGTTCTTATGCAGCCGACCAATGTTACAGCCCTGCAGCGTGAAGGGTCACATGATAGTGATGAGTCTATATCTGGTCCAAATCTGATGGAACCACCTTCCACTGTTAGAATGGGAGAAGGGCGAACTTCTGTTTCTTGTAACAAGGTTAAAACAACCTTGGATTCTGCCATCTGTAAGCCCCCATTAGTTGTTATGTCGGTGTTTGATGGAAAAAAGGTCGTCCTAGATGCTCAGAAAAACTATATCTCCTCTCTTTGGACCATAATTCAAGGTAAGATTTAAAAGTGCGATGTTGATTACGTTTCTTCCCTTGAAGATGAAGTCCAGGTAATCATCAAGGAGATAGATTGTAAGGACGTGGATATTTCCCCATTGAGAAAGTTGTTGCACGACTTCTTTGACCTTGCTACTTTATATGACCAAGCACGATCGATGCTTCATGACATGAATGAGGAAGTTGCAAGAGAAGAATTATTCTATGTAGCAGGGGAACGTCTCACATATTCCATGCTTGAAGAAGACGAGAAGGTTGAAACATCATCTTCCATTAGGCAATCACTACAGAACATGAAAAAGAAGATAAAAGAATTATGTAGAAAGGCACATGCTTTGGAGAGTCTTTTAGAGGAAGCCGAGAATGAAGCCAAAGAAGCAAAGTTAGAGTCTTCTATTATGGCGAAGGAATTCGATGCAGGCTTTGACGCAGACTTATCAAATGGTGTAGATCAAAAGAAAGAGCGTCTGGAAGCTATGCGCCAAGACTTAATCAATTATAAGTTATGTCTAGATTAGACTTAGGAGATGTTTCCTTTTCTTCAAACTCTTGTCTCTTTATTTTAGCCTTTTATTGAGTAGTTGGATCTATTAGTTGTAATAGAAACTCTATTGCACTTCTCTTAATATTTCTTTTGAATTTCAACTTCAAGAATTGCTTGCTTATTTTTATATGCTTACGTTGTAGTACTAAACTCTGGCTTTCTCCTCAATTTTGTTGACTATTGGCTTCGTCTTTTTTTTTTCTCATAACCGGTTTAGACTTGAGAGGTTGGGGATCATCCCAGTGTACCTTGGTTTGGAAGCCTTAAGATCAAGTCCTTCAACTTGTGGTTGGTGGATTTGTGCTCCAAATTGCAGGCTTTGGGTATTCCAAATCCTATTAAAAAAAATCTTTTCTTCTTGGTGGGTTGCCCCCATTAAGCCAAAAGTATTTGTCATAAGTCTAAGACTTAATCAAGATGCATGTAGGCTCGACTTTCATACGGTGGGTCAAGCAGGGACATGTATTCTTTTTTTACACTTATGTAACTGAACTCAGAATAAAATTCCAAGCGCCTACGTACCTCAATAACGAGGATCAAGTCACAACGTAGTTCTGGGGTGAGTGTTTTTTTTTTGAACCATTCATAGTTTATACTCTTGCGGGCCAGGAGTAGACATGCAGTTTATACTCGTGCCTTAAGGAGTGTCATCTTCCTTCAAGGATAGTACTTCTTCAAGAATTTGGCGTTGATGGGGCCAATCCTCACGCCATCTGCATCGACAAGTTTATAAGCACCATTTAAATATGCCTCTTGTACAACGTATGGTCCATCCCACTTCGGGGTAAATTTTCCCCCAGACTTACAAGAAGTGATAATCGGTCTTCTTACTGTAAGGACTTGATCTCCAACTTGGAAGCACCTCAAGCGAACCCTTTTGTTGAAAGAACGAGATAGTCGGGCTTGGTAACATTCAAGATTTTGTTGAGCCTCCTCTCATCAAGGGTTTCTAACTCCGCAAGATGCAACTTAGCATTTTCTTCATCGGTGAGCCCTTCTTGAATAACCAGTCTCAAAGAAGGTATTTGACGCTCAAGTGGCAGGACTGCTTCAACTCCAAAAGCAAGTGAGTATGAAGTTGCTTGTGTCGGTGTACGGTAAGTTGTCCTATACGCCCATAAAGCTTCTTTCATTCGCTCATGCCAGTGTCGTTTAGATTTGGAGACGACTTTCTTCAGAAAGTTGCATAAAGTCTTATTGAACGCTCTGGCTAGACCATTGGCGGCAGCATAGGACATAGAAGATTTGCGCTGCTTGAAACCAAAGAGATCGCAGATTTTGTTCATCGGCTTATTATCAAATGGCTTTCCATTGTCAGTTATTATGTACTGAGGAATTCTAAAGCGGTAGACGATATTCACTCGAATGAAGTTTGCAACATTTTCTTTCTTTACTTCTTTGAGAGCAACAGCTTCAGCCCATTTCGAGAAGTAATCTGTCGCGGCCAAGATGTATAGGTGTCCACCAGAAGATTTTGGTAGTGGACCAACAACATCCATTCCCCAAGCATTAAATATCCAAGATGCTACAGTTGGATGTAGTACCTCTGGAGGTTGATGTATGAAATTTGCATGGAAGTGACAAGCTTTGCATCTTCTAGCATAGTCCAAACAATCTTTCACCATCGTTGGCCAATAATATCCCATCCTTTTAATGTGAAAATGGAGCTTCAGCCCAGACTGATGTGATCCACAAACTCCCGAGTGCGCTTCTTGCAAGGCTTGAATTGCTTCTTCCTCTGCCAAACACCGTAAGAGTACTCTTTCAAATGATCTTCGGTACAATGTGTCTTTGTAGTAAAGGAAGTGAGGTGCACGACGACGAATGTCAGTCTTTCTCCTTGGATCTTCTGAAAGTATCCCATAACACAAGTAGTCGATGATAGGCTGTCGCCAATATTCCTTTACAGTTTTGGAAACGGCGACGAGGTATTCAACCTTACTTTTTATGTCCTCATCCTCATTTGATGGCGGTACTACCCATTCTTGGCGGATAGTAACTAGTGTCTGATTTGGAAGAGTAAGAGTTGAGGCCAAAGCAGCTAGGGCATCGCTTGCTTATTTTCTTTACTTGGCACATGCTGGAGGGTTACTTCTCCAAGCCATCCCATCAACTTCCGTGCATAATCATGATATGGTCTTTACTCAGGCTTCCTGACTTCATAACTTCCCAACAACTGCTTTATCACTAATTGGGAGTCACCAAAAACTTGTAATTGCAGTTGCTTCATGTCGACAACCATCTCTACCCCAAGTATGAGCGCTTGATACTCAACAATATTATTGGAGCAACGATTCGTCAAGGTAAAAAAGTAGGGGATGACCTCTTCTTTTGGAGTGACAAACACTACGCCAGCACCAGCTCTATATCGATGTGCAGCACCATCAAAGTATATCTTCCATGAGGATCTAACTTCAAAAACCATTGCATCTTCATCAAGGAGTTCATCGCTCAGCTCCCAGTCATCAGGTATTAGGTGATTTGCCAAGAAGTCAGCCAATGCTTGTCCTTTTATAGTTTTTTGGGGAACGTACACAATCTCAAACTGTTGAAATTGAAGGTACCACCTTGCGAGTCATCACTTAGAAATGGTTTTGACATCACAAACTTGATGGGATTTGACCTAGACACGAGACGTACAACATGAGATTGAAAGTAGTGTTTTATCTTTTGGATAGAGAAAGCCAATGCCAAACATAACTTTTTAATTGGAGAATACTTCAGCTTATTTGGTGTCATCATTCTGCTCAGATAGTAAAGTGAGTTTTCTTTGCCTTCACTATTTTCTTGAGCGAGTAGTGCTCCAACTGACCTCTCTTGTGCCGCGATATAGAGTATCAATGGTTTCCCAGGTATGGGTACCGCAAGAACTGGTGGCTTCATTAAGTATGATTTGATACTCTCAAAGACGTTACTACAAGCTTGGTCCCATTCAAAGGGAGTATCCTTCTTCATGAGATGACTAAATGGTTGACATTTTTCGGCCAAGTTTAAGATTAACCTCCTTAAATATGCTAGCCTTCCTTGAAGGATTTTTAACTCATGAATGTTTCGAGGCTCGGGCATCTTTAAAATTGCATCGACCTTGTCTTGATCAATTTCAATTCCTCGGTGTCGCACAATAAAGCCAAGAAACTTTCCGAAAGTAACTCCGAAGGCATAGTTTAATGGATTCATCCTAAGTTTATATCTTTGAAGTAACTCAAACATCATTCTTAGATCTTTTAAGTGGTCATCTCTCTTTCTTGACTCCACCACTAGATCATCCACGTAGCATTAACATTCTTGTGGAGTAGGCCGTCAAAGATATTTTGCATAGCCTGTTGATAAGTGGCGCCAGCGTTCTTCAAACCAAAAGGCACCACCTTGTAGAAATAAATATCTTTGGGCATACGAAATGCAGTGAGCTCTTCATCTTTTGGCGCCATGCGGATTTGGTTGTAACCGGATGAACCATCCATGAAGGACATTGCTTCATAACCAGTGGTGGCATCAATCATCAGCTCTGGTATGGGGATTGGGAAATTATCCTTAGGACATGCTTTGTTGAGATCTCGAAAGTCGACACAAACTCGAATTTGGCCATTCTTCTTCTGTACTGGAATAATACTTGAAATCCATGTGGGATATTTGACTTCACAAATAAAGCCAGCTTCAATGAGTTTGTTAACTTCGTTTTCAATCAGTGGAACCAACTCTGGCCTAAAGCGCCTTTGGGCTTGCTTAATAGGATGAGCACCATTCTTGACCGCCAACTGATGGACCGCTACTTTCGAATCTAAGCCAGACATTTCCTTATAACTCCAAGCGAAGACATCCATATATTCTTTGAGTATATTTATATACGCAATTTCTTCCTCTATCTCTATAAAAGCACTCAGGTAAATTGGTTTTGGGTCTTCATCAGTTCCAAGGTTAACTTCTTTCAAGGGATCTATTGTGGCCTTCACTCCTTCTTCAAGTTGAGATGGAGCATCTCCAGCATCTTCTTCTTCTTGAGGATCATCGTCGTTTATGGATATGTGGTGACACCAGAAAGTATCTTCCATCTCTTCATCAACCTTCATTTGAGATGAGGCCTCATTTTTATTCTGGGACGTAACATGATATGAGGAGCTAACACTTTCTTCATCTTCCTCACGTTCCTTGGTATAAACTACAGTATGAGCCTTTGATTTTAACACCTTGTTGCATGAAACTACCAGTTTTGTCTGTCGCTTCATTCTAGAAGGAATCAAACTTTGGAAATCCTTCTGAATCTTAGGCGAGGAGTGCACTGTTATATTTTGATGACTTCTCCGACGCTTGTTACTTCTTTTTTTATTTATAGTACCCAACCTCTTAAATATAGAAGTTCTTGCAGTTGATTCTCCAAGTCGGTCAAAGACAGAAGGCCTTTTGTTGGATGTGGTAGACTTCTCTTCTACAGTGATATAGTTACTAACCTCCCTTCTTATGGAGATGCGAATTGGAGGTGGCTGTGTGTATCCTAGGACTTCATGTGCTTGCCTTGTTGTACCTTCCGACGGAAGTTTACCTAACCTTGATGGCTCGTTAGTATTATATCCAGCCTTTACAAATAACTTGCATGCATTTGGGTCGAAGCCCTCCTTTGTCCGCTTCGTAGGGAGTGTTATATCTTGTGGTAGATTTTGAGCCACAACTAGCCTTGAGGATGGATTTATCGCGTCAATCTATCTAATAGGTAAAGTTAGCCCATTTAGCACATCATTTTGGGCATCAGATGGGTGATCTTTCTCTTTCTTTACCTTTGGCACGTAGCGAAGAACAAGAGTTATCTTTTTTTTCATAGAAGCGACGTTTTCTTCATTTGAAATGGAGAGAGGCTTCTTGGTGGAGACCTTTTCAAAATTCACCACGACCTTCTTGGCTGCAAGATCATCATACTTGGTCTTTCTGACATCATCAACCCTTTTCTCATCCACAACATGCTTCTTTAAGTAGAATTTTACATCGGTAAAATGTGACTTAGCTTCAGTGAATGGCTTGTCATCGGTAACTATTTTTCTTTCCACTCCGCCTTCGAGGTACTTCAAGCATTAATAGTAAGAGGACGAGATAATTTTGTTCCCGTGCACCCAAGGCCTACCAAGCAATATATTGTATGAAGTTTTGGCATCGATTACATGCATTAACCGATTTGATTGAAAATCATCCATACGAATAACCAACTTGATACATCCCATAGACCTCTGTCCCTCTTGGTTGAAGCCTTGGATTATTATACGGCTTTCGTCCAATTCACTAGTAGCGATGCTAGGTTCTTTCATCGTGCGGATAGGAAGTATGTTGACTCTAGACCCCTCATCTATCAAGATTCTATTGATTTTTTTTCCAAGAATTTTACCCACCATGTATAAGGGACGGTTATGTAGGGCCTCACCAAGAAGAAGATCGTTATTTGTGAATGTGATTTTTGTATCACACACATGTGCCTCTTTGCCAAGAGTTTCAGCAAGCTTTTCGGAAGGTGAAGGAATCTCCAGGGGTAGATTCTCACCCTTTGCCCCCTCTTTGGCGGTATTAAAACAAGACGCCTCAAGGTTGACTTGGGCAGTCTTTACATGAAACCAACTCGGTAAGAATTCCTCTAAAGTCACCGAACGCCGAGGTTTTTGGTGGTGAAGCTCCGTCACCCTTGTCTTCTTAGGGAATTCAACCAACTTTTGTTTCCTTGGTTTATTTACCATTCTCCTTCTGTTTGGCTTCTCGAATGACTCCTTTCGCAGACTCATCCTCCTGCACCTGCGCCTCGTCACCAGAGTCCAACCTTCATCATTGCCTTCGTCAACTGAAGACCTGTCAGGCTCTAATATTTTCTCATTATGCTCTTCGACACATATTTGGACTGGGTCGAAAGAGCCAAAAGTAATAGAGATTTGATGAGAATTGTCCGTCTCATCGTCGAAGAAGATCTTCTCTTTTGCTAGTTGCATGACTTTATCTTTAAAAACAAAGTACTTTTCCAGAGGATGACTTACGAGCCTATGATATTTGTAATAATTAAGGTCATTGGTCCTTCCATTTTCGTTGGGACGTTTCATCTCTGGGATTTCAATAAGCTTATGCTCAAGGAGTTCATCGAAAATCTCAGCAACATCAGAATCAAGGAAAGGATATTCCTTTTCTTGCATCTCCTTTAAAGTTTTTTGATTTGGACGTGCTACAGAAGTGGTCTTCACACTTTTCTTCTTTCTTACCTTTGTGGTGACCTTCATAGGAGACACATCAACATTCATGGACTCCTTGTTTTCATTTTTGGGAACAAACTTGCCCTATCTTTTGGGTTCCTGCTTTTTCTTTCCCATTCGAGGGTCATGAATAGACGCTCCTTCCTTTCAAGAAGAAAACATGATCAACTCCATGTCGTGAGCACGAGTATCTAACTCTTCAAAGGATTTTGGTTTAATTCCTTGCAAGATGTAGAGAAGCCCCCAGTGCATTTCTTGGATGGACATCTCTATTGCAGAAGCTTCACTGAGCCTATCTTTGCAGTTTAGAGTCGCATTTCTCCATCGATTGATGAAGTCGATGACTGGCTCATTTTTTTTTTGCCGAGTATTTGTGAGCTCTATCATGCTCACTGTACGCCTTGTGCTATAAAACCAATTTAGGAACTCGTGTTCCAATTTCTCCCAACTATCGATGGAGTTAGGCTTGAGGTTCGTATACTAATCAAAGGTATTTCCCTTTAGGGAACGAACAAACTATTTGACAAGATAGTCACCGTAAGTTCCAGCATTATTACATGTCTCAACAAAGTGTGCGACATGTTGTTTCGGATTACCTTTACCCTCAAATTATTGAAATTTTGGGGGTTGATAGCCGACAGGCATTTTGAGGCTATCTATTCTCACAGTGGAAGGCTTGGCATATGCAAGGGAAGACTTAGTGACAACATCATACTTGTCTTTGAGGGTCCCTTCAATAAATTCCCTTAATTGCCCAATCAGGATCATTCCTTCAGCAGAAACTTGCACCTCTTTAGTCGGTGGTGTTTGTTTCACAGAATTTTCTATCTCATGAACCTCTGGAGCTTTTCTCGATGCATGGCTAGATTCTCCGTCTATCAAGCCTTCCACCCTATCTACTATCTTATCAATCCTAGCCTCTTGATTCTGAACATAGTTGGTCAGGCCTTCAATTGCCTTTGTCAGATTCGCAAGCTGCTCCTCCATAGACGAGGCATCAGTTACCATTGCTTGCATGATCACCAGAGACATCAGAGAGTAACATGGATTATCGCGTAGGTTGATCTTCTAAGTGCTTAACTTATGCAGTGTAAGTGGAGATGACGCGTTTGTTGAATGACCATCGCTCTTTGTGCTAGAGTATTTGGAACCAGAATGCTCAAGTAGAGCAAGAGTCTTCTTAAGCGATTCCGCGACACTGCTTCCTCCTTCCGAAGCACTTGTATTGGACTTCGTTCCTTTTAGGGTTGAAGATCCAAAAACTGAAGTTGGCGCGGATGACACTAGATGTGTTTGTTGTCTTAGCAAGCCTGCCTTGCTCCTTGTGACATCCCTTAAACTTCCGAAAGTAACACCAAGGATGCTTTCCACTTCGGTAGAAAACCTTGAATCAGCAGCCTTGGAAGCAGTTGATTGAGAGTTGATCTTCTTGGAAGTCATTTCAGTGTTCTTAATCTTCAAAGTCTGAAAAGTTGAGATGAGAGGTAGAGATCGTCCCACTGGGCGTGCCAGAATTTATTGGACAGTAAAATTCTCGAGGTCAAAAAATAATAATCTAGACAAGAAAAATACTGCAACAATCAATTTATTGATTTCAATGCGAGAGTTACAATCTCTATGATTCCTCTGATTCGCCTTTTCAACTATAAATTCAAGGGCTTCGAGCTTAATCTTGAACTTGACGGATTTGATCTTGACTTGTGCTTGAATCCAAGAGGTTGGTAGCTTGTTCTTGAATCTTGTGGTCTTGATCTTGAACTTGAGCTTGATTTGCGGATTTGATGAGCTTGATCTTGACTTGCACTTGAATTCAAGGGTCTTTGAGCTTGTTCTTGAATCTTGAAGTCTTGATCTTGAAGCTTGATGAAATGATCTTGAATTCTTGAATTTGTAGAGAAATCTGCTGCTTTGATCCACGAGCTCTCTGTTGCTTCTTGTTAAACTTCTTCCTCCTTTTCTGAATTATGAGGCCCCTATTTATAGTTGTAGGAAGTAAAGAGTCATGATAAACATGAACTTTCTTTGGCCAATCAGATTTAAGTGACATGACATTTCTTATGGGCTTTTAATTTACTGCATCATTTTGACACGTGGCATGGCCCCATTGGCTCCTTCACTTGACTTGACATGCCACATCATTTGACATGTGGCACCAAATTGGGCCTCTAGAACATGATGACATCTTGGGCTTGCTAAAGTGGGCTTAGTCATCTCTAGCCCAAATTAATGGACTAGCCCAATAACAATTAGACTTTAATTAAATCCATGCATGTTTGGACTCAAATAATTAATCCAATTATATTAATCTCCAATATTTATTTGAGATTAATATATTTTAATTTTAATATTATCCGAATTTTGTACGAATAATATTTTATTGCTTACACGCTTATTGTAAGGATTTCAAGGTGAATAAGCATATTATTCCTCAGCTCAATTTTACTTATTCAAGTAATAATGTTATGTTTTATTCAGAGTCTGAAACTTAAATGATGGATAAAAAAGATAATATAATACAAATGATGTGCAAAAACAAAATTGACAAAAACTACGTAAGTTACTTTTTAGTGCAGTTTCAACAACAGATTAGGTTTAACAGTTGTTATGATTGGTGGAACTTATAACACACACTGTTTTATTTGTGCGTTATATGAGAACTAGTCCGCTTATCAATGTTGATCCTTAAAAATTCTACGTTATTTATAATTCTATCATTTAATTAAAATTTTCATTTGTTTGGTTGATAAATTCTAAGTTACACATATATTATTATATTTAGATTCATGAAATTCGCATAACAATATTTTAGGTTGTTCAAACTTCTGTAGCATACTGCATTAAAAGTCAATTATATTTTTTAAAATAATCTAAGTTTTTAATTATTGTGATTTATAATATTTTTTCTTCTATTCTACTAATTAGAAGTGACATAGTAAAATTGTTATAGTAAATACTTGTGAATTTTTTTTTAAGTGGTCTCATATAAAGCGTCAAGTTAATTTAAAACATCAAAAAATAATTTATCATTTTATGCTTATTTTATCTTTTTTATTAAATATTATTAATTTTTTAATAATTGAATGACTTATAAAAACATCAAAAAATAATTTATTATTTTATGTCTATTTTTTTTTATCAAATATTATTAATTTTTTAATATTTAAATTTCTTATAAAATTAATTATGAGTGATATAGTAAAATCATTGTTGAATCAACTGAAACAGTCATGTCATAAATGTCTATTTTAATTTTTTTATTAAATATTTTTAATTTTTTAATACGTAAATGACTTATAAAATTAATTAGGGGTAATTTAGTAAAATCACAATTAAAGCAGTTAAAGCAGAAATGTCGACCATGAGCAGCCTGCTTCAGCTGCTTATTGTGAGTTATTATATAGGATGAAATATTAGGCCTTTTAACACTTTCTTTTGGTAGTTTAGGTACGTTTGTGATGTTTATAAATCGTAGGTTATATGTGAGTTTTCACTTCTTCTTTTTTTCTTTACTTTATTTGAAAATCAGTGTTTGGTCATGAAAATTTCAATTACAACTTGAAATTGAGTTTGAAATTTGAAAAAAAAAACAATATATCTTAGGTCTTTGATATTTTGTCAGCCAATAAGAAAAGTCTTATAAAAATAGCCTTCATAAGATTGTTTTAATTTTTTAGCTTCGCTTGACAAATTTTATTAAGGTCTCATTTGTTTGCACTTAATAGAGGTCTGAATTTGAATGGTTCAGACTTCAGACCATTAAGTGCATTTGGTTTTTATTAAGATTTTAGCTCTTAATAAATCTGAATATGTCTTAATCATTTAGATCTGGAACCAAGTCTTAATATCATTAAGAGATATTCTTATATTATAATATTCACCACCACTCTATCCACAATCACCGGTTACTACCTCTACCACCTCTATCACCAACCACCACCTACTACCACCACCACTACCACCATCAACCACTTCCACCATCACAGCCATCACTGACAATCAATATCGCTACCAACCACTATTGCAACCACTACAAAACCTATCACTTCCATGATTCTAATTATATCCATTGCTACCGTCACCCTAACGCTAACACCAATTCCAATGCCGTCACCATCATCATCAACCACGTACCGACCAATTTCTACTACCAACCAACTCATTTATCACAACTAGCACCACCACAAACTACTGCTAATAGATCATCAATCTCCACATATTCTTCGGCCACTACCACCATCATTGTCATCGATATAGCCACCTCTACCACCACTTCAACTACTACCATCACTATAATTTATCTCTACTAACAATCATCTACATTATCGCAACTAATAGTGTCTCCAACTACCACCTACACATTATCAAACATCGTATATTCATTTTTCATCCATCACAATCAATATCTCCCAAAACTACCATCAATCAACTTCACATCACAATCACCACCACCATTATCAATCGTCACTGTTATAACAGTAACTACAATACCAACCATTTCTACAATCACAACTATCACCGCCAACATTACTGATCATTAACATCAATCATTACCACCACCACTACCAGTACAAACATCTCCTCTGTCACTAGCAAACATAAATACTTTTTCAATCAAATAATAATTTTATTATATTAATTCAAATATTTTATTAATATATAATTAATTTTTTATTTAAATTATATTTTTATTATACAGTCTTAGTTCGAGAAAATTTTAAATTTTACTCATAAGAGCAACAATTTAGAATATTTTAAAGTGAACTTGTAGAATTCACGAGAAGTTCGACCTCGCAAAATTTAGAACTTAAAAACATAAGTTTCAACTTTTATTCATAAGATAAATTTTCATGACATTTTAAGATAATGAATTTGATCAATTGATTAGAATTTCTATCTCATATGAGATAGACTTTTATCATAGTTTAAGATTGTGAACTTGCTCAATTGATTAGAATTTCTATCTCCTATGCAAAGGTTGAAATTTAGGCCCGTTAGATATGCCGACTAGTTTAATCAGAACTGTCAAAAAGAAAAAAGATCAAACCATATATTTCTATATTATAGAAGAGCTGGTTTCGACCAGCTCTTTATTATTAACCATTTTATCCTTAATTGCTCTGTAATTTATTATATTACCCCTAATTAATTATTATAAGTTATTTATATATTAAAATTATTAATATTTTTTATTATATTACACCTAATTAATTATTATAAGTCATTTATATATTAGAATTAATAATATTTAATTAAAAAGTAGATATTTATGACGTTTTTTTCAGTTGCTTTAACCGTGATTTTACTATATCATCCCTAATTAATTATTATAAGTCATTTATATATTAAAAGATTAATAATATTTAATTAAAAAAATAGATGACATGTCTGCCTATATTAACCCTAATTATTCAGTGATTAATTATATTACCCCTAATTAACTATTATAAGTCATTTATATATTAAAACTAATTAATTATTAGAAGTCATTTATATATTAGAATTAATAATATTTAATTAAAAATATATATATTTATGACGTTTGTTTCAGCTGCTTTAACCGTGATTTTACTATATCATTCCTAATTAATTATTATAAGTCATTTATGTATTAAAAATAAATAATATTTAATTAAAAAATCGCCTGCTTCGTCATTTACTATATTATCTCTGATTGCTCCGTGATTTACTATATTACCCCTAATTAATTATTATAAGTCATTTATATATTAGAATTAATACTATTTTTTTTTATTATATTACCCCTAATTAATTATTATAAGTCATTTATATATATTAAAATTATTAATATTTAATTAAAAAATAGATATTTATGATGTTTGTTTCAGCTGCTTTAACCGTGATTTTACTATATCATCCCGAATTAATTATTATAAGTCATTTGTGTATTAAAAAATTAATAATATTTAATTGAAAAAAGTAGATGACATGTCTACCTATGGTTTCGACCAACGCTTCATCAATTACTATATTACCCCTAATTGCTCCGTGAATTACTATATTACCTCTAATTAATTATTATAAGTCATTTATATATTATAATTAATAATATTTTTTATTATATTACCCCTAATTAATTATTATAAGTCATTTTACTATATTACCTCTAATTGCTCCATGATTTACTATATTACTCCTAATTAATTATTATAAGTCATTTATATATTATAATTAATAATATTTTTTATTAGTCATTTATGTATTAAAAAATCATAATATTTAATTAAAATATTGATTTTGACATGGCTGCTTCAAGAGCTGCACCGTGATTTCACTATATCACCCCTAATTAATTATTATAAGTCATTTATGTATTAGAAAATTAATAGTGTTTAATTAAAACAAGAAAAAATATGCGTTTATGACATATTTGTTGCAGCTACTTCAACCATAATCATCTTTGAGAAGATGATCCAAGACTTTATTGTTAATTGAAGTATCTTTTGTTCCAGTTTTTGTATGAAATAATCCTATGAATATTAGTTTTACATCTTTTCTATATTTTGTAACAGATCTCAATCTTATCATCAAACAATTAAAATAACTCGACTACACGATACATCACACTTTCTTATCATGTGGAAAAAAAACTATCCTACAAAACTTCACTTCTTAGCGAGTGCCGTCAAATAGTTATTATTTAAAAAGTTATCATTTTAAATCAATGTACATTTATGTTTGTATTTCATCAATATCAAATATTAGTGCTAAAAAATGTCTATAGTATTGGGCCCGTGCTGACACGGGCCATGCACCTCTAGTGAGGTAGTTTCGACCACCTCTTCATTTACTATACTACCTTCAAACATTTACTATATTACATCCTAATTGCTCCATAATTTACTTTATTATCCCTAATTAATTATTACAAGTCATTTATATATTAGAATTAATGATATTTTTTATTATATTACCCCTAATTAATTATTATAAGTCATTTATATATTAGAATTTATAATATTTAATTAAAAAATAGATATTTGTAACGTTTGTTTCAGCTGCTTTAACCGTGATTTTACTATATCATCCCTAATTAATTATTATAAGTCATTTATGAATTAAAAAAATTAATAATATTTAATTCAAAAAAATAGATTACTATATTAACCCCTATCATTTACTATATTACCCCTAATTGCTCCGTAGTTTACTATATTATCCCTAATTAATTATTATAAGTCATTTATATATTAGAATTAATAATATTTTTTTTATTATATTATCCCTAATTAATTATTATAAGTCAACCACCTCTTCATTTACTATATTACCCCTATCATTTACTATATTACACCCTAGTTGCTCTGTGATTTACTATATTATCCCTAATTAATTATTGCAAGTCATTTATATATTAAAATTAATAATATTTTTTTATTATGTTACCCCTAATTAATTATTATAAGTCATTTACATATTAGAATTAATAATATTTAATTGAAAAAATAAATATTTATAACGTTTGTTTCAGCTGCTTTAACCGTGATTTTACTATATCATCCCTAATTAATTATTATAAGTCATTTATGTATTAAAAAATTAATAATATTTAATTAAAAATAGATTAGTATAATACCCCCTATCATTTACTATATTACCCCTAATTGCTTCGTGATTTACTATATTATCCCTAATTAATTATTATAAGTCATTTATATATTAGAATTAATAATATTTTTTTTGTTATATTATCCCTAATTAATTATTATAAGTTATTTATATATTAGAATTAATAATATTTAATTAAAAATAGATGACATGTCTGCCTATATTACCCCTAATTGCTCCGTAATTTACTATATTACCCCTAATTAATTGTTATAAGTCATTTATATATTACAATTAATAATATTTGTTTTTACTATATTACCCCTAATTAATTATTATAAGTCATTTGGTTTCGATCGCCTCTTCGTCATTTACTATTTTACCCCTAATTGCTCCATGATTTACTATATTACCCCTTACTAATTATTATAAGTCATTGATATATTGGAATTAATAATATATTTTTATTATATTACCCCTAATTAATTATTATAAGTCATTTACATATTAGAATTAATAATATTTAATTAAAAAATAGATATTTATGACGTTTGTTTCAGCTGCTTTAACCGTGATTTTACTATATCATCCCTAATTAATTATTATAAGTCATTTATTTATTAAAAAATTAATAATATTTAATTAAAAATAGATGACATGTCTGTCTATATTACCCCTAATTGCTCCATGATTTACTATATTATTCTTAATTATGTATTATAAGTCATTTATATATTAGAATTAATAATATTTTTTAATATATTACCCTTAATTAATTATTATAAGTCATTTATATATTAGAATTAATAATATTTAATTTTAAAAATAGATATTTATGACGGTTGTTTCAGCTGCTTTAACCGTGATTTTACTATATCATCCCTAATTAATTATTATACGTCATTTATTTATTAAAAAATTAATAATATTTAATTAAAAAATAGAGGACATATCTGCCTATATTACCCCTAATTGCTTCGTGATTTACTATATTACCCCTAATTAATTATTATAAGTCATTTATATATTAGAATTAATAATATTTTTTTACTATATTACCCCTAATTAATTATTATAAGTCATTTATATATTAAAATTAATAATATTTAATTAAATCAGTGTACATTTATGTTTATATCTCATCAATATTTATAGTGTTAGGCCCGTGCTGACACGGGCTATGCACCTCTAGTCCTTTAATAAATTCCAATGTAGTTAATGGACAATTTATAATTGGCCCTTTTCCAATCCTACTTACTTGGAGTTACCTAATAGATTTACGACTAATTAGATTTGGAATGAAATTAAAGGGATGAAGGAGTTTCTATAATAAACTCAAAAGTGTTATAAAACAATAAAGAACAAGAAGAAGAGTAGAAAGAATAGAGAGAGTAATTCTTATTTCGTCCCTTGAGGGATGAGAGATCATCAGATTGTAAATACAATGAATAAAGCCCCTCTATTTATAGGGAAAATTTACTCCTAGTCTGAGTAAAAGACAGATGCTTCAAATCCTAATAGATATCAAAGTAGATCTTGATAGACATTCACTATAATGTAAATACATTTATAACACTCCCCCTTGAATGTCTAATTGATAGATAATGTGCCTCGTTAAAACCTTACTAGAAAAAACCCAGTAGGAAAAAAATCTAGTGAAGGAAAAAGAGTACACATCTCTAATAATACGCATTTCGGCTGCATCATTAAAAACCTTACAAGGAAAACCCAGTGGGACAAAACCTCGTAAGGAAAAAAGAGTACAACGCGTATTAACTCCCCCTAATGAAAATATCCTTCACCTTTGCATCTCGATCTTGTGCAGCATCTTCTTGAAAGTTGCAATTAGAGAAGATTTGGTGAATAAATCAGTCACATTATCAGTTGAACGAATCTGTTGCACGTTAATATCACCATTCTTTTGTAGCTCATGTATGTATAAAAGGTTTGGCAAAATGTGCTTCGTTCTATCTTCATTTATGAATCCTTCCTTAAGATGTGCTATGTATGCTGAATTATCTCTGTATAAAATTGTGGGTAGATTGTCATATTTCACACCACATTTTTCTCGAATGAGATGTATCATGGACCTCAACCATACACATTCTCGGCTTGCTTCATGAATAGCTATTATCTCAGCATGATTCGATGAAGTGGCTACGATAGACTACTTTGTATATCTCCAAGATATGGCAGTACCACCACATATGAACACATAGCCTATTTGAGACCGAGCTTTATGCGGGTCAGATAAGTACCCAACATCAGCATGACCAATAAGACCGGGACTGCAATCTTTAGAATAAAATAAACTCATGTATTTTATTCCATTTTGATGTCTCATAGTAGGAGCAAAAATATACCTTGCTAACAAATTGACTGAAAAGGCTATAGGCCTTGTAGTATTTGCAAGGTACATGAGTGCATCAATTGCACTAAGATATGGTACTTCATAACCAATCCAATTCGATATATTTTGAATTTCAGCAAATAATCTATTGCTTTGAAAACTCTCCAAGAGTTTCAATGATGTTCAAGCAATAAACTTATACAATATAAGGATTATAAATAAGTTTTTCAGAAACTTTTACATGTTTCAAGTAGTTTGAATCCTTAAAAGTTTTCACATAAGTTTTGTCAAGTGACAATATTCAACATTTCATGAGTGACATCTTAAAGTGTCTGGACTGCAAATCAAATAAGTTTTACGCTTACCAAAATGCATCCTTTCATGTCACTTGATAAATGTTTCTACGTTAGCATGCTTAAATAAACGTAGAATTCAAATCCTCGTAATCTTTCACAATATTGCGCCAATATTGTGTCAAAGATATTGATGATATATCATTTTGTATCGGTTCACAATGCGACATAACATTTGAGATTTCTTCACTTCATTATTTCCAGGTACATGAACCTCTCATAAGGCTTCATGAAGTGGTATGTCGTAGGCTCTTCAGGAGCTCATTGTCTTCTTATTATGATTATTTGCTCCTTATTTTTCAAGGACTATTTTATTTGAAACTGATCAGTCTACCCACGCTTTATGCATGCATAGACTTTGTCCTTTAGGAACAAAAAATAAGATCACTTGCGCTTAATATGAGATGCTTTCAGCATTTGACTTGAATTATCTTTTGGATGAGGATATAGTGATAATTCGTAACATATTTCATAGCGCTTATAATCTCCCCCTTATGTTAGGAAAACTAACATACATCCTCTACTTCTTTGAGGAATCCATCGTTGTGCATTATGGTATATTCATTAATCGTATACCGCACATCAAAATTATTAGATAGAATAATTGGTTCCCGAGCTTGAACCAATTAAGAGGAAAGAAATAATCATAATTTATTGGTCTAATGCATACAAATGCGATTGCAATATATCATATTTCAGACCAATACATTAAGTTTTGTTCTCATTAACAATGGTTTAGATATTTATCAAAGACATTCAATGCTAAACCATCATCATCAAGATGAATTATCTTGATTACACAATCTGAAAATTATGCTCAATTTATATTGAACGAGTAACTTTATGAATTTCAAACATAGGTTGACCATGAATGTACAAGTGATCATCTTATTGATGCATCTTTTCAACATATCACATGATAGGTGAACGGGCCCTTATTCACCTTTTATTCTTTTCAGATTTGAAGGGATTCAATCCCAATATTAGTTGGTCCAACCAACTTATCATGAGAACAAACGACATAAACAATTCTCGAAGAATCTTCTAGCATCAAAATAGTCTCATCAAATCCTAAAAATCGCAACATGAAAAATTATACTGTATATTAAAACATAAATCATAAAAAGCAAAACTTATGCATAAAAAATTGTACTAATATTTGACCATAAGATTTTTTTACTTTTTTTCCTTTTCATTTTAATGCAAAATGGTGTTTAACCATAAGAATTTCAAATAAAGTTGGAGCTTAACATGTTTTAATTTATACTAGTTTAGGTGTACGTGCCCCGCGCGTTTACCTCACTTTATTGAGTTCAAACATTACACTAAATAAGATATTTGTCTAAATAACAAAAATATATACAATAATTAAATTCAACATCTTTTGAAGAATTTATTTAATTAAACCTAACCTTTATAAATTTTTTTTGTCAAAGTCGATAGACATTTATCTACCAGCTGTAAACTGCAACAAAATAATACGATGATAGAGACATCAAAACAATATAATTACACAAAAATTTTCTCAAAACCGTCTGACACTCATCTACCATCTGTAAATTATAACAAAATAATACGACAATAGAGATATCAAAATAATGCAACCAAACTTAACCTTTATACAAAAAAAAAAAATCTCAAAATAATACAATTAAATCTAACCTTTACCTAAAAACTTTTTTCAAAGCTGAACGACACTCATCTACCACCTGTAAATTTATCTACGACCTGTAAACCACAACAAAATAATACAATAGTGATCACAAGGCTTCAATTTTGATGAAAATAATTTTTGTGTGAGCGAAAATTTTGACCCTAAAGAATAACTTGAATGAAAACAAAGAAGATATATATATACACACACGTTGAATTCTATTATGTTGACAAAAACTGTGAAGAAGTTAAGGGTTAGAAAATTAATCATCCACCAATTTAGACATGCAACCGAATTGAGTTAGATGTACATCAAAATAATACAATAGTGATCACAAGGCTTCAATTTTGATGAAAATAATTTTTGTGTGAGCGAAAATTTTGACCCTAAAGAATAACTTGAATGAAAACAAAGAAGATATATATATACACACACGTTGAATTCTATTATGTTGATAAAAACTGTGAAGAAGTTAAGGGTTAGAAAATTAATCATCCACCAATTTAGACATGCAACCGAATTGAGTTAGATGTACATCAATCATATTTTTTCAATAAGTAAATTGATTTATTTGGTAGTTTTATGCGTATCTCAATATTTATAGAAATATTTTCTTAATAGAGTCTTATTTTAGGAGTATTTTCCTATTCTCTTTTCGGAGTATTTTTCTAATTGATCAGTACAAAGAAAAATATGGGTGAAAATTATTTTCACCCCCCCAACTTTGATTAAAAAATCAAACTCCCCCCTCAACATTGAACAATAATCATACTCCTCTTTTATCCCATGCAATGTCCATTTTGTCCTTGTAATTTTAATCCTATATTTATGTAATATCTTTTTATATTATATGTAATGAATATTTTTTTAACATGGATATTTGTAGCATTTTATTTAAGTTTATTAACTTTATAAGAAAATTAATACTTTTTATAAATTTATCATAAGATTCAATGTTATTTTTTAAGATCGTTATATTAGTATTATATGTATTAAAGAGTCGTTTGGTGTGAGATATAATTAAAATAATTCAGAGATAAAGCTCATGATTATTTATTATGCGTTTAATTAGATGTATTAGGTACTCTCAAAATTATTTATCGCACCATTTATACCACAATACATGTTAGTACAACTTATTTTGTAATAATTAATTCCGGGATAACTTGTTTCCAAACAACCCACCCCTAAGTGTGTATATATACATATATATGTACATGCATGTGCGTATATTTTCATGTTTTATCACTCTCTTGCTAAATTTGTTTCGTATTACTTAACTTTTTGTTGATATAACACATCCTTAAGAAAATTTTACTTAGAGATATATTTTGCTAAATTAACCTTATTAATGATAATTTGAAACTTTTAATTTTTCTATATTGTTACTTTATATAGTTACTAGTGAATCCACCCGCGCTTTGCGCGGTTGTAAAATAAATTTTATTAAATTCTTTTAAAAAATCTTTTGTGATTTAAGTCAGTAAAAGATACAATTTTCACATGTAAGCATATGAAATTCATGTTTGTGTAGTTTATGTATAAGTCAACCAATATTTTTATTTTTCTTAAAAGAAAGAAAGAAAATATATATGACAAACTAAAATGCAATTATTTCTTCGTACATTTATGTATGTATATATGTGTCTAATTTTATGATTTTTAAATAAATTTTTATATTTACAATTCCGTCTTTTAAACCTTTCTTTCTTTTAATTTTATTCCTTAGCTTTAGTATCTACACAATCGTTCGTTTTCATTAAAGAAATGTTTAAAAAAATTCTTGCTTCTTTAACTTTCTGATAATATAAAAGATAAGTAACCAAAGATAATATTTTCAAAGCTCAACATAAATTATAAAAGAAGAATTTTGAGAGTTAAAGCATAAAAATACACTAGATAATATGAAGAATCATAAAGATAGTATTCCACAATATTTATTCAATTTAATATGAAAATAACTCATCATTTAGGAACAATAACAAATAATTAGGAATAATGAGGAAAGAACCAACAAAATACTATAAATTATTTTAATAATTTTTATTTTTTGACCATTAAAAATTTAATTTAACAAATTCTTCTTCGTGTTGGCAGTAAGTGCTTTCGCAGTCTATTTCAATTTTTATTTTATCATCTTTTTTATTATTTTAATTGCTCTATCTATTGTGAGTTATATTTAGCTGAAAATTGTTGAGTGCAAAAATGAATATAAATTATTTAACAATTTTAATTTTACACTAAATGTTAAGAAAATGATCATATCTCATTAAGAAGTTAGATTTTGCTTCTATTTCAACATACTAAGTATCAAAAGATTTTCTAAAATTACATTGTGATAATTTCACAACAAATCTAATTGGAAAAAATTATACTTGATAAAAAAAAGCCTAAACAAATTAAGAATTAAGAAAAAAGCTTATATGAATTTGGAGAGGGTATAAATATGTTAGGAGCAATGTATCTAATATTGAGGTATATATTACACGCATACCATTCTCCTCGATGTAGCCACAAAATATCAAAATTTAATACTTATAATAAAATTAATTACGAAATTCAAAAGTGTAAAGTTTTCAACCAAAATGTTTGCTAATAACCTTATGTAAAAAAAAGACCCATTTGCAAAGTGGAGCTCAACATTCTTTCCTTTGACTTCACTGTCTTCCTACACATAATACGTAATCCTATTTCTGTTTAATATAAAATAATTGAAAATAATCAAATTGTGTATACCTTAATTGATTTCACGGGATATTTTCCACCTTAACATCAGGTCATGTTTTATTTGCAAAGTGAAGCTCAACATTCTTTCCTTTGGCTTCACTGTCTTCCTACACATAATACGTAATTCTATTTCTGTTTAATATAAAATAATTGAAAAATAAATAAAACATGACCTGATGTTAAGGTGGCAAGTATCCTGTGAAATTAATCGAGGTGTACGTAAGTTGATTCGAATACCATAGTAGAAAATAAATCTACACATAATTCTCACACAAATTCTTCCATTAATTGCTTCTCTCCTTTCCATATATAACACATAATACTACTCCCAATTAAACCTACAACTACAAAAAATAAATTAAGCAACTTATAAACAATTAACATATGCTTTGCAGTTTACATACATAATAAACAAAAGCTTGCAATATGAGCTTACAACTACATAGCTAGAAACTAAGCTTTTAAATAAGCTTACAACTACAAAACTGCATTTCAATATGATATATATGAGAAAATATTTAAGCAAAACCAACGAATGTGGAAGGAAATTATAAGGCATTATTATTAATGTTTATTAATTGCTAGTCTTAATTAGAGAGTTGTTACAGATGAAGAAGATGAAAAATCATAACTATTTTATGTCAATAAATTAGTTCATGAATAAGAAGAGAGTATTAATAATAGTCATTTATTATTATCATAACAAAAGACATTAAATAAAAATAAGATATAAAATTCAAAAAGGTAGGAAAAAACTCAAAAAAATGAGAAAAAAAGATAAATATAACCGGAGGCCATAGAGAGGTACCACATCACCTTATCTATGGCCTTCATTTATATTATATATAGATTGTAGTGTATTTGAGCAAAGAGAGTTGATCCTCATTCACCAACATTAAGCGTACATAAAATCATTCTTTATGAGATTAACATTATTACAACTATTAATTTCGTGCACCTATGTAATTTTAATGTACCATAATTTGCGCTATCGTAAAACATATCTGCATATTTTATATTACATGTATAAAAATAAGAAAATAGATACTACACGTGCAAAAGAGAAACTTGTTATTGTGGGTAAGTAAAATAGCTTAAAATTTTGTAGAACGAAAAATTGACAAATTATATGTGTAAAAAGTAGAAGATGTGTGACTACAGATTAACTGAAAAAAAAGTATCGAGAAAAAAATTATAAAGAAATAAAAACATGTCACTGGTTTTTTGATTTTGAGACTCTCTTTGTGTAGATCTACTTCATGGCTTGGAATTTGACCTTGCTCTTGCAAGTTAAAAAAATTAAAATTCAAAACGTTATTTCAATAATAAGCAAAATGTAAAAGAAAATTGAGAAGATAAAATGTGATATAACTCATATGAACAATTACATACATGTAGAAGCATATGGTGAATAGAAGCATAAATCTTAAACTTATGGATTCTATTAAAATTCATAACATAAAATCTTCTTAAAGAATAGGTCCACCTTCTTTTTCTTCTTCTCTATGTTTCCTCATCCTGTTTCTTTCTTCTTGTGCTCCTTCCGCTTCTACTTTTCCTCCGCCTCCGCCTCCACCACTTCTCCTTGAAATGCTTAGTAAACGTCTCATACTATTCTACTTTTGTAAATTCATAGTGTATAGCCTAAAAATCATCAAACTGGTTATTTACAATATGAAATTATAAACAAAATATTGAATGAGAAGTAGGAAAAAAAGAGACGTTTGGTAAATACTATCCATTTCTCTATTGTTTGCTATCCATATACTATCAGAAAATCTACACTTTCACATTAAATCAATAAATCTTAGAGAAATAGATTGTGAAACAATTGTTTCTTATCATCTACTATTTGTAAGTTAATCAAACAACACATAAATAAAAGAAAAAAAAGGAAAAAAAGATTACAGGCTATAGTTTATTCGTCGGAATACTTGAGCCATATAGAAGAGATTACAATTTACAACGAGTTAAATAGAGTATTTAATAATTATGAGGCTTAATGAGTTTAAATTTAAATGAAATGTAAGTTACTACATTTGAAAGAATAGGTAATGGATTATTATCATGTTGTAAATGTTGAGCCATAAACATTGAACTTTAATGTCAATAATAGCCATTATTGGCAACATTTTTTTCATTAATTATGAAATTTATGTTTAATTATAGCTCAATAAAATAATTAAAATAAAAGTCTCTAAAATGAAAGAAAAGGCTCAAAAAATCAACAAAAAAGATAAATGAGAATGGTAGCTTTAAAAGCATGCCACATAAGCAATCTCATATTCTTCCTTTATATATATATATATAGAGAGAGAGAGAGAGAGAGATTTAACACTAAAGGTAGAAAAAAATATAATACAATTCTCTTGATTTCACAAATTGAGCAGATAAATTAAAACATCTATTTTTAGTATGAGGATCAAGTGATAAAAAATGATATTATCTATTGTCTATATCAGTAAATAAGTTGTGATTGTCATTAATAGAGTATTACATATTTTATAATTTATATAAATAAATATAATCTTTAAAATTTGACCTTATTTTTATTTGAGAAAAACATCTAGTACCCACGAACTATGACCAAATTTGCTACGACACACGTCAACTTCACGGGGGTCCTATTGCCCTTAAACTAAATTTTAGCGTATTTTTGTTAATCTTTTTTGCTAAGGTGATACCTTTTGTCAACCATTTTATATGGCGTGACACCTTTGATGTGGGCTCCATTTTATGTTATAGAGGTGCCAAATTAACTCAAAAAAATGACAAAAATAAGCTAAATTTGAGTTTAGGGAAAAATAGGACCCTTGTGAAGTTGGAGTGTGCGGTACTAGAGGTTTGTCTCTTTCATTTATTGTTTGTATTTTCTGCATTGAAATATGTTTATAAAATTAGTATTACTTATTATTTTTGCTTGTAAAATAAATATTATAGTTTTGACTATTATTAATAAAACTAATTTTCTTATTATGCTAATTTACTTCATAAAAATTATCATTAGCTTATATAATTAATTAGTATTTCTTTTTCTTTTTTTCTAGAAGATAATGTTTACTATGTTTTAATGAAAAATTTGTTATATGATTTTTTTTTAAATGAAGATATGATGATTTTAAAGAAGTTAAAAAATAAGAATAAAAAAATTGATGATAAAGGGTAAAAATGAGAATTTTAAAAAGTCAATTAGGATAAAGGGAGAATATGATTATTGTTCAAAGTTGAGGGGAGAGTTTGATTTTCAAGACAAAGTTGGGGAGGGAAAATGATTTTGACCCGAAAAATATTAATTGATTCTCCTTTCATATATTTTAGGAGTTCCATATATTTTAGGAGTCTAGTTAATATAATAAAAATAATTAAATAATAATTAAAGAAAATAGTGAAAAGGGTCCTTTAAAGAAGGACAAAAATTTCAAATTAGTTGTTAAGGATCATCAAACTTTTAATATATTATATTATATATTATAGATTATAGATAGGTAGATTATAGATATAGATATAGATTATTTTTTTTAATAATTGTGGTGTCGGTCCAATTTACGCGTACCTACACTGATTTCATGGAATATTTATCACCTTCCACCTGCAATAATTAACATGTTTTATTTTTATAGTCACAATGTTCGAATCAACTTGTACGCACATGAACTAATTTCATGAGAAACCCGCCATTTTCCATCAACGATAGGTACGAATATATGAAAAGAAATTACTTGGTATATGTCTTAGACTTTATAGTGCTTAAATTACTTTATTGATCACTTGCTACACCCTTGTTAGACGCCAAAGCTTCAATATCTCAACAAAGAAAACAACAAATCAGCTATCACGTGTAGCATGTTTGACTGTGCATATGGAGGTCTTTTTGGATTGAAATTTGATGAAATTGAAGTTTTGAAAGCTTTCTCAAATTTGGAGTTTTCCTTCAAAAGCAGGTAAAATTGTTTGTCAAAAAGTAATTTTATTTATATATTGACATAATATATAAATATGATCCTAAATTTAATATTAAATTATAACACTGATCTTAAATTTTGACATTGCACAAATAAACTCTTTAACTATACAAAACCTGAACAAATAAACATTCCAATCCTATGTGGCAAAATACGTGTACACACTCAAAACCACGCGCGTCGGCGTTAGAATTGAAGAGTTTTTTTGTTCAGTTTTTGTATAGTTAAAAGTTTTTTTTGTTCAACTTTCGTATTGTTAAACGGCCTATTTGCGCAATGACAAAGTTAAAGGTCATAGTTATAATGTACCTTTTTTATTAGGTGGCAGCATCTGAGTAGATGACTAATCCACGTAGGCACAAGTGAGGTACACGCGTGTAAGTTGGAAAATCGGAGTGTTTATTTGTTCAGGTTTTATATAGTTAAAGGGCCTACTTGTGCACTGTCAAAGTTTAAGATCAATATTATAATTTTATGTCAAGTTTAGGATCATATTTATGTATTATGCCTTATATATTTGATAGAATTATATTACAGAATTTCATGTTTTTGACTAATTCCATGTTTTGCTTTTGGTGGATTCTGAACGCACTTCATTGACCTACGTCACAATTTGAGTGATTAGTTAGTTGTTATGTTAGTTTTAGTTTGGTTTCATTAGTAATACTACCTATAGTTCAATGTAAGTGAATCATTGGAGGTGTGTAACACTCCTTAAAGAAAGATATTTAAGGGCATAAATGATAAATCGGAGGGTAATTTTTCAATTTTACCCTTTTGATTCAATGTGAAACAAATAAATATAACTTTGTTAACTAGTGCAATTCTATCTTCCACAAAGTGTGAAGTAGTTAAAAATATCACTAAAAAGAAGGGAAAATAATAATTAAAACACTCTTGAACTTTGAAAAATTCACTTATTTTGGCCTATAAAAGAGGTGCAATAATTCACTCATATTGGACTAGAGTGAGTAGTAGCTATAGATTGCTTCATCGCAATGCGATGGCTTTTAGCATCACCAATGCTGACGCATTTGGTTACCGCAAAACTCAGCTGAGATATTTCTGCTTGAGGAGGTATGAACGTTGCCTCGTTCAAAGTCAATGCCTACTTGATACGTTAGACTTTTAGTAAATCTAAAGTATCTGATTAAAATAAGTACAAGGAACTAGAGTTTAAAATAAGCATCAATCACGGTAGCATTGACTTTGAAAACTAAATCATGAGATTTTAGTGCCAAGGTGGTAGCAAATGTGAAAAAGCTCTAGCATTCAGTAGGGAAAAGAAAGATAATATAGATAATTTTACGATAGATACAATCTTCTCCAAATTCTTGACCATTTTGTGATTTCAGAAATGGAGGTTGGCTTAGCAGTTGGTGGTGTATTTCTCTCTTCAGCTTTGAATGTTCTCTTTGATAGGCTTGCTCCTCAGGGTGAGCTGCTCAAGATATTTCAGAGGGACAAGCGTAATGTTCGGCTCCTAAAGAAGCTGAGGATGACTTTGCTTGGCCTTTAGGCTGTGCTAAGTGTTATTTTCTATATTTTCGGGTATAAGAATCTGTATTTAGGTACACAATAACTTCAACACAAGTTCAAGTCTAAAACAAGAACACCTATGAAGATACACAACACCTTCAACACAAGATTATAAATAATCTATCCAAGAAGTGTGTTGTTATTTCAGAAATAAGATGAAACAGAATTTTAAGGCTAAGTCCTCCGACTTCACGGAGTGTCCTTAAAGAATAATTTCCCTCACTGTACCCGAGGTTATGAAATCTTCCTCCCAGGATAAAATGACCTTCAATCCAACAATAGCGGTACCTCAAATTATTGGATTCTTCGAACTCACTCAATCGGCTAATGATCACACAGAGTTTTTGTAGAATATAAGAGTGTTTATGCTGTCAAAAATCATGTCAATACCTAAGGAATACGTCAGGTATTTATAGCCTTTAAGAGTCCTTTCAGAAAGAATGCATTGGTTCAACAAAAAGACACCTATTCAATACAGTCACGTCACCTGCGTCCAGTCTGTGCTGGACTTGCGCCCAAACTGCGGCCGCAGGTGACACTGTCCAATTCCAATGGTTACCTGCGCTGCATCTGCGCCCGCAGGTCACGTATCTGCACTGCATCTGCGCCCGCAGGTTGAAACAATGTGCCTTTTGCCTCAAAGGATCGCATCCCTTCGAGATGCGTTTGCATGGCGTCCGAAATGCGCCCACACTTGGAGAAAATAATTATATCAGATTTTTGGATTAAATTTTTCACTTGTAACACAAGTTTCAAATAAAATTCGTCTAAAGAGATAGATCCAAAGCGACAACAATGCAAGGCACCACCTTGTTCTTGCCTCACTATTCTCATGTGGAATAATTATTTCTTATTTTAAACACTCCAAAGTTCCCTTCTCCCACTAATGTGGGAGAATTAGTGAACTTTCCAATACAAGAGTACACTTTTCAATTTGGTGAGCCTCTTTCCCTCCACTATTTTTCCTTCATTTTCCATTCACACACACATAGAACCCAACACTAAGTGCTACAGAGAATAATCAAGCGACAGATCCATACATGAGCCAATGGCTTAGTGAGCTTCAAGATGCTGTGGACGGTGCTGAAAACTTAATAGAAGAAGTAAATTATGAAACTTTGAGACTTAAGGTGGAAAACTCAATAAGCAGTTTGCAGGTAAGTGACCTGAACTTTGGGCTTAAGTGATGAATTTTTTCTTAACATGAGGAAGAAGTTGGAACACGCCATTGAAACATTGGAGGAGTTGCAAAAGCAAATTGGCTTCCTTAATCTAACAAAGTATCTTGATTCGGGTAAACAGGAGAAAAGGGAATCTTCAACTTCTGTGGTTGTTGAATCTGAAATCCTTGGCAGGCAGAAGGAAAGAGAGGAATTGATGGGTCGTTTATTGTCTGTTGATGCAAATGGGAAAAATTTGACAGTAATTCCTATTGTTGGAATGGCAGGCATTGGCAAGACAACACTTGCTAAAGCTATTACAATGATGAGAGTGTGAAAAACCATTTTGATTTGAAAGCTTGGATTTGTGTGTCCAAACCATATGATGCTCTCAAAATGACAAAGGAGTTACTTCAAGAAATTGGCTTAAAGGTTGATAACAATCTGAATCAACTTCAAATCAAATTGAAGGAAAGCTTAAAGGGAAGAAGTTTCTTATTGTCCTAGATGATGTGTGGAATGACTACTATAAAGAGTGGGATGACTTGAAAAATCTTTTCGTACATGGAGATGTAGGAAGTAAGATCATTGTGATGACACGTATGGAAAGTGTTGCCTCGATGATGGATAATAAGAAAATTTGCATGGACATTTTGTCTACTGAAGTCTCTTGGTCTTTATTCAAAAGACATGCACTTGAAAACATGGATCCTAAGGAACATCCAGAACTTGAAGAGATCGGGAAACAAATTGCAGGTAAGTGCAACGGATTGCCCTTAGCTCTAAAGATGCTCGCTGGCATGTTATGCTCCAAATCAGAAGTTGAAGGGTGAAAACGTATTTTGAGAAGTGAAATATGGGAGCTTCCAAACAATGACATATTAGCAGCGTTGAAGTTGAGCTACAATGATCTTCCTGCACATTTAAAGCGATGTTTTTCCTATTGTGCAATATTTCCCAAAGATTATCCATTTGAGAAAGAACAAGTGGTTCAACTGTGGAATGCTAATGGTCTAGTACAGGGGTTGCAAAAAGATAAAACAATTGAAGATTTAGGCAACCTATACTTTTGCGAGTTGAGATCAAGATCATTGTTCGAAAGGGTTTCAAAGTCTTCCCAGGGGAACACCCAGAAATTTTTAATGCATGACCTTGTTTATGATTTGGCCCAAATTTCATCTTCAAAACTTTGTATCAGGTTGGAAGATTACAATGGATTTCAAGTTTTGGAAAAAAGTCGACACCTGTCATTTACAATTGGATATGATGACTTTGCAAAGTTGAAGCCACTCGGCAAATCGAAGCAGCTGAGGACATTGCTTCCAATCAATATCCAGCCCCCTTGCTTCTTAGGGCTAAGCAAGAGGGTGTTGCATAACATATTACCAAGATTAACATCTTTGAGGGCGCTATCATTGTCTCCTTATCAGTTTGAGGAGTTGCCAAATGACTTGTTTATCAAGTTAACTCCTTAGATATTTGGACCTGTCTTGGACACATAAAATAGTTGCCAGATTCAATTTGCGTACTGTATAACTTAGAGACTCTTCTTTTGTCACATTGTTGTTGTCTTGAGGAGCTACCACTGCGAATGGAAAAATTAATCAACTTGCATCACCTTGACATTAGCAACACTTCTCGTTTGAAGATGCCGCTACATCCAAGCAAGTTGAAAAAACTTCATGTGCTGGTGGGAGCTAAGCTTCTTCTAGGTGGCTGCAATGGTTTGAGAATTGAAGATTTAGGTGAACTATATAAATTCCATGGATCTCTATCAATTTTAGAGTTGCAAAATGTAGTTGGTAGGAGGGAAGCTCAGAACAAACGTGTGGGAGCAGAATCACATTGAAAAGTTATCTTTGGAGTGGAGCGGAAGTATTGCCGACAATTCACAAACTGAAAGAGACATACTTGATGAGCTGCACCCACATACAAGCATAAAAGTACTCCGAATCACCGGATATAGGGGGACAAAATTTCCGAATTGGCTGTCTGATTATCCATAAGCTGGTGGAATTGTCTCTTATCAACTGTAAGCACTGTGATTCCTTGCCAGCTCTAGGACAACTTCCTTCTTTGAAGTTCCTATCCATTAGAGAGATGCATCGTATGGAAGAGGTGACTGAAGAATTCTATGGTAGTTCACCCTCCAAAAAGCCATTTAACTCTCTTGAGAAGCTGGAATTTGCACGGATGCCTGAGTGGAAGCAGTGGCATGTGCTGGGAAAGGGAGAGTTCCCTATACTTCAGGAACTTTCAATTGAAAATTGCCCTAAGTTGATTGGGAAATTGCCTGAAAATCTTTGTTCTGTGACAAGATTGAGAATTTAAAAATGCCCTGAACTCAATTTGGAGACACCTGTCCAACTTTCAAATTTGAAAGAGTTTAATGTGGTTGGTTCTCCTAAGGTTGGAGTTCTTTCTGATCATGCTCAGCTGCTTACATCTCAACTTCAGGGAATGAAGCAAATTGTTCAATTATTAATTCGTGATTGTCAAACTCTTACCTCTTTACCTATTAGCAGTCTGCCGTGTACCTTGAAGAAAATAGAGATATATCGCTGCAGGAAACTGAAATTGGAGACGTCAACTAGTGAAAGGATTCTGCAGAATTTGGTCATATACGGGTGTGATTCTATAGATGAAATATCACCTGGGACTGAATATCTCTCTATTAGGAATTGTGAGAATCTTGAAATATTTTCAGTGACATGTGGGACTCAGATGAGATCATTGCATATTTTCAACTGCGAGAAGCTGAAGTCGCTGCCAAAGCATATGCATGAACTCCTTCCATCTCTTAAGGAACTGGTTCTGTACGGTTGTCCAGAAATAGATTCTTTTCCTCAAGGAGGAATGCCCTTCAATTTAGAAGTCCTTTGGATCAGCAATTGCAAGAACTTGGTGAATGGTCGAAAGGAGTGGCGTTTACAACGACACTCCTGTCTCAGAGAGTTACGCATCTACCATGATGGCAGCGACGAAGAGATTCTTGCTGATGAAAACTGGGTGTTGCCTTGCTCTATTCGAAAGCTTACCATATCCAATCTGAAAACATTAAGCAGCCAAGTACTCAAAAGCTTCACCTCTCTTGAATATCTCTGTGTTAGTAATTTACCTCAAATTCAGTCACTAATCAAAGAAGGGCTTCCCTCATCTCTTTCTGAGCTAGAATTATATTCCCATCAGGCCCTCACTTCACTTCTGACTGAATGTCTTCGTCACCTCACGTCGTGTCGACGTCAATCGATCTGGGATTGCCCTAACCTCCAATCTCTTCCTGAATCGCCCCTCTATGTGCTGTCCATTTTGAATTGACCTAATCTCCAATCTCTTCCAGTAAAAGGGATGCCCCCTTCCCTCTCTAAACTATCTATTTCCAAATGCCCGTTACTCAAACCACTCCTAGAATTTGACAAGGGAGAATACTGGCCAAAAATTTCTCATGTTTCCATCATAAATATTGACAGGGAATACCTGTAATGATTAAAAGAAATGGTGATCTGATAAGTGTAAGTTAATTCTTTCTTCTTTTTTTTCATTTTTTTGTTTTCTTCCCTTATCTTGCTTGAAGGGGAGCCTTGGAGTAACTAGTAAAGTTGCTTTCATGTGACCAAGAGGCCACAGGTTCAAGCCGTGGAAACAGCCTGTTGCAGAAAATGTGACCAGGAGGCCACAGGTTCAAGCCATGGAAACACCCTGTTGCAGAAATGTAAGGTAAGACTGTGTACAGTAGACCACCTTTGTGGTCCGGACGTTCCCCAAACCCCGCACATAGTGGGAGCTTTAGTGCACCAGGCTGCCCTTTTTTTTCCCTTTGCTTGCTTGTTAATTCTTTTCCTTTGTTAAATCTTTGTGCCACGCAAAGCATCTATTGCCACTGTGAAACCGAGGAATCTTCATCAGATCTTGATGAATTTAGTTTTAACTTAAAAATGAGAAGGTGATAGGAACACTGTAGATAAATCTTAATGAACTAGAAATCTTTTACCCAACACATATGTTTATTGCATTTGGAAATTCATCTCAATAACAATTTATCTGAGAAACCATCTTCAGATAGGGATGAAATTCTCTTTTCTCAATATAATCTTGTAAGACTCTTTTCTTGTCTATTAACCTATGTTCTCCCTCAACTTGCTGAGTGGAAAATTGTTCGCCATCATGAAATCTATTCGTCTTTGTTCCCCATTTCCCGTCTCTTCCACGGATATAAATGGTCCAAAGGAGTGCAACCTCACTTTATCAGCCAGGTAGCCAAAACCTTGAAATTTAAAGAAATTTCCAATTTCTTTAAGTATCTGCTTCCATTATCTAAGGAATATTATATCTATTGATTTCAAGTTTGACGAGACTGCATTTGATAGCAAATACTGAGATTTTGTCAATATTTGGATCTTTAGCACAAGAGCTTTTTGTGTTTGTGTCTATATAAACCGAAAAACTGGAACCAAAAACTGGACTAATCTGTACTTCTTTCTAAGTGATGTAGTCTATGCATACTTGGTGAATTGACCAAATTTTGTGCTTATCCCTCAGCCATACCCAGATCATGTCGGATTGATGTGAAGTGGGGTCCATCATCTGCCTTGGGAACAAACTACCACAGAGTGTATTCATCTATATGTATGCACAAAGGTGAGGATCGAGTCAGGGTTGCTTTGACCTGAGTCACTTCATCTGGTATGCCCATGATATCCTTTCTAAAAACTTCTTGTTTCTTTCTTTTTTGTAGTTTTGTTCTGTCACATACAAATGTTTACTAATATAAGTATTGTATCGTACTTACCTGTTATGTTTTGAGGTTTTCTTGTTTATTAACCTATTTTCTCCCTCAAATCTTGCAGAATGCAAAATTATTCACCATCATGAAAGCTGTTCATCTTGCACGGGGATAAAAGTCCAAATATAAGGAAACTCACTTTCTCACTTAGGTATGCTTTCCCCTAAACTCACTTTCTCCCTTAGGTATGCTTTGCCCTAGCCTTTGGAAAAAAGGTCACATCAAGCTTGAAATTAAAAATAGGAAAAGAATTTCAATGTCTGCTTCCAATATATAGGTCCGAAGTAAGGCAACCTCACTTTCTTTCGTTGTGCATAATAACATGCATGTTTATTTCTTCTATAGGAGAAAAAACTAGGTGAAGAAGCTTTAGAGCTTCTTCAAAAGAGTTTTGCAAGTTATCAGGAACACCAGCTGTATTCTCTTGCAATCTTATTTGGTCAGGGTACTCATGATTCACCTCTAGAAAGTAAAATGTTGTCTCACGTTGATTTCAAGTTGATGAGACTGCATTTGATAGCAAATACAGAGGTTTTGTCTGCGTTTGGATCTTTAGGACTACAGTCAAAACAACAGTTCTTTTGTGTGATTATTCAGAGATTCTAAGCATTTAGCTGATAACTTTTGAGATTTTTCAATTCTTTTTCTACATCTCTATTTGGTTTCACCTAGAGTGGCACCGAAGAACAGAAGTACTCAATGATTTTGTTGGAATTTACCTAATCATTTATTTAGATGATGGAAATGTGAGTCAGTGTCAAAATTGATGGCTAATGTATGATTAGATGCTAGTTTCAGTTTCTTCATGTTGTGACCTCACCACACATTCTGCTGTTTAAATAAATACAAATGGTGTCACGCCCGATCCTAGACCCTGGATGTGGCTGGCACTTGATGCCATTTTGGCCTGAGCGAACCCATAGCATGGCATGAGATATATGACATTCGTAAACAGCATAGAAAACTTCAAATAACTAAAAGCTTTCAAGAGATATCCATAAAAATATATTTCTTAAAAATAAAAAGCTTTTAGTTAATTAAACCTTTAAGGGGTTGTTTGGTAGAGCGTATTAGAAAAGTGCAAAATATGGTGTATTAGTAATGCTTGCCTTAGTAATGTTGCTATTAGTTATGCTGAGATTTTTCTTGTGAGTGTTTGGTTTAGTATATTAAAAATAACATGCATTGCATAATTTCTTATTTGTTTTTGCAAAAAAAATACAAAAATATCCTCCACAAATACGGTTGAAAGGATGTGGAAAAGGTTTTGAGGGGCAATTATGTCTTTAACCATGCTAATGCATGTATTGGAACACATTACATTTGTAATACCCTTGATTTCCATGTATAGTTGTACACATCTTAATACTAAATAGAGTGTATAACTAATTCTTGCAAGTTATGCATAGGTTGAAAAAGTGTACCAAACAAGGTACTAGTAATAAAAAATACTAATGCATGCATTATTTTTTCTAATGCACTCTATCAAATGACCCCTAGGTTTCAAAACATGATGATGCCAAGGTTAAAAAAATGGAATCTCAAAACGTGCTTGAACATTCTAGACTTGTCTATCTATAGAGCCTCTACATAAATGAATGAATTGTCTTACTGAGACACGGCATCCGACTTACCTTAAGCTAAGTTAAAACTGAACTGACTAACTATGCTCCAAAAACTAGTGGAGCTCACTTACTGATGTACATCAAAGTGACGCTACTTCGAGAAGGCCCTTCACAAGAAGTCAAGCTAAGGACCTTCAAGCATATCAAGCTTTATGGATGAAGATGGAATCTTTGGAAGGCTCCAATATGGATGACTTGAAGATATTTAATATCCCAAGTGTGTCTACCATTTAAATTAGCTTGTAATTTAAATGAAGGGCAAGTTGGTCTTTCCTTACTTCTTTTAACCCTTAGTATAAATAGGTAGTTATTAGGGTTGAGCCACTAGTTTTTGGATATTGAAGAATTGTACCTCCTTTGGGAGCTTGAAACCCTTTGTTGATTTTCAACAATTGTCCTAGAATTTGCAAGTAAGGGTACTACCTTCTTGAGGATTCTAATAGTTAGATGCTTTTATTTCTCAATTAAGGGGTGTTTTGGTTAGTTTCACCATTACATCTTTTGATTGTTTGAATCTAATTGTGTCTATCTTTATTTATTTTGTATCTTTAATTCCTATCTTGCTTCTATTATCGTGTTTCACATCAAATTGGTATCAGAGCTTGAATTAAATTTGTTTTCACAAACCTAAGTCTTGGGGTTTTGATATTAAAAAAAAAATAATAATAAAAAAAGAACGAAATTTGATTGAATGTTGTTTGATATTATTCCTAGTTGAAATTTTTTTTTTATAAAAATATATGACAAAAAAAAATTGAAAGTCATGTTGAAGAAGAAACTTGAAAATGGGTTTTGTTGATTTGTTGTTTGGTTGAAGAAATTGTTGGTTAGAAGTTGTTGGTAAAGTTGTGGGGAAGTTATATCTCAAATTTGAGCTCATTTGCTTAGTTATTGAAGATGAATTTGAGAACTACAAAATAGTTCAAATCTTTCAAACTTGTCTCTTCTTTTCTTGTTAATTCTAGCTACTTTGCTTTGAGTATTAATTCATACTTAATGTTAAACTAGTTTGTGTCCGTTTAATTTATTCGTGTCAATTTTTTTTCTTTCATTTCATTGTATGCTTATTTGTTTCCTTGTCCGTTAGTTTTAATTGTCCGTTCTTGATTACATAAACTCTACTCTATCCCGAAGAAGTAGTACTACTTGTGAATTATTTAATAGTGTTGACTCTCAACCTTGGGTTATTCAAGAGTGGTAACAAGCAAGAGTGAGGTGAGTTCATTTGAGAGTGGGCTTAAAAGTCTTTGGCCTTAGAGTGATACACGAGTGTGAGTGACAAAAAGAGGGAAACATGATGTGAGTGAGTGGTGAGGAACTCTTTCTACTAACTTTTATTTATTTTGTAGGTACAATGACTCAATTTGAGGGAGAATCCTTTAGCAAAATGGAAATTTTGCTTCAAAAGCTATTGAAAGAAATGAAGGAAAAATTGGAAGATGTGGATAGAAGGGTTAGAAATCAAGAAATGGCAAAGCAACCACTTAAGGTTTTCAACCCTATTGGTCAACATGATGAGGGATCAAGTAAGACTCCTCTTGATACAACTCCATCTCACATGGTAGTGCAAGATACTCTCTCTCCTAATGCTACTTTACCAAAAATTTGCAATCAAGCAACACTTCCAAAAGGGGGGAATCAACAAAGAAATCTTCCACCACAAGTCAATAGAACTCAAGTGATAGCCCAACATAACCTTGAAGAGCATGATTCTTTTGATGGAGATAATTATGATTATGGAGCCAATGATCAAGTTCAACAAGAGAGGTTAGGTGGGAGAGGAAGAAGAGGGGAAAATAGAGGGTGGCATCCGATTGATGGTAGAGAATATAATAAAAGGAGTGATGATGAAGATTGAGGATTCAACAACATCAAGGTTACTCTTTCATTCTTCAAAGGAAGTAGTGACCCGAATGAATATCTTGATTGGATTGTGAAACTTGAAAGGCAATATAATCTCAACAATGTGAGTGATGTTAAACAGGTGAATTATGCTATAAGTCACCTTGAGGGTTTTGCTTCTACATGGTGGGAGAAAATTGAAAGAGATGCTTTGGTGAATAGAGACTTTGTTACAAGTTGGCATGACATGAAAAGACGAATGAGAGAAAGGTTTGTGGGTCAAGATTATGAGCAAAATACACTCAAGAAGTATTACAATCTTCAACAAGGAAGTAAGAGTGTGGAAGAGTATTATGAGGAACTAGAGCATACTAGGCTTCGAGCTAATGTCAATGATGAAGAGGCGAAGCTTGTGGCAAGATTTATCTCGGGCTTAAATAAAGAGGTAAGGCAACCATTGGAATTGCATCGTCTTTCTACTTTATATGAAACTTATCAAATAGCACTCAAGGTGGAGGGTTATCAAAAGGAAAAAAAGTCAAGGGTGCAATCTTTTTCTTCTTCTTCATGGGCTAAAAATAAGGAAGTTTGGAAATCATCTCTCACTTGGGACAAATCCAAAGGTGCAAAGCAAGAATTAAAGTCTAACTTTGACAAAGGCAAATCAAAGGAGGACTACAAGGATGGAGGTAACAAATCTAAACTTGAAACTCCATCTAAAATAAAGTGTTTTAAATGTCAAGGATATGGTCATAAAGCAAATGAGTGTCCTAATAGAAGAACTATCATTGCATTGAATGATGGTGGTTATCAAACCGAAGATGAAACTAAAGATGGCCACATGGAGGATGATAGTAGTGATGAGTTTATGGGAGAAGGTGATGGAGAAGAAATTAATGATGATGGAAAACTTGTTCTTGTTGTGAGGAGAAGTATGAGTGCTCTAGCAAGGGAAGATCTTGATCAAAGAGAGAACTTGTTTCATAATTGGTCTAGAGTGCAAGAGCAATTATGTTTCTTTATCATTGATAGTGGAAGTTGTGTCAATGTTGCTAGTGTCTCTATGGTAGAACAATTGAAACTTCCAACAAGAAGGCATCCAAAACCTTATAGATTGCAATGGTTCAATGAATGTGGTGAACTCAAGGTGACCATGAGAGTGTTGATAAAATTCAAGATTGGAAGTTATCGTGATGAAGTGCTTTGTGATGTTGTACCGATGCAAGCTTGTAATTTATTGTTGGGAAGACCATGGGAATATTATGTGGGGACTAAACATGATGGAAGGTCAAATAAATATGCATTTGTTAAGGATGGTAAAAAGCACATTCTTAACCCACTTTCTCCTTTTCAAGTGAGTGAAGAATATAGAAAAATAGGGGAGTTGAAAGAAAAACTTGAGAGAGAAAAGAAAGAGAGGAGTAAGGGAGTGAAAAATGATAAATCAAGAGAGGAAAAAGGAGAGGTTGAGAGCTTAAGTGAGAATGAGTTATCACAAAAAAAAAGAGGTAAGCAAGAAAAACAAAAAACTCAAAAAAGAGAGAAAATGTGCATGATTTTGCAAAATCAAGAGAGCATGAAAGAGCTAAACATTGAGGATGCTACTCAAGTCATATTTATTAAACCTAAAGGTTGTTCTTTGCTTTCTAACAATGAACTAACCTCTTTATCTTTGCCAAGTGTTGTTTCTTCTTTGTTGCAAGATTATGAAGATCTATTTCCGGAAGAAATACCAAGTGGGTTGCCTCCTTTGAGAGGAATAGAGCATGAAATTGACTTTTTACCGGGTTCTCAAATACCCAACAAAACGGCTTATAGGAGCAATCCTCAAGAGACTAAAGAATTGCAAAGACAAGTGGAAAAACTTGTGAATAAAGGTTTGGTGAGATAAAGTTTAAGTCCATGTGCGGTGCCCGTAATTCTAGTTCCCAAGAAGGATGGGACATGGAGGATGTGTGTAGATTGTCGTGCCATTAATAAAATTACGGTAAAATATCGACATCCCATCCCTAGACTTGATGATATGCTAGATGAATTGTTTGGTTCTACTTTATTCTCTAAAATTGATTTGCGAAGCGGATACTATCAAATCCGAAGAAAATCCGGAGATGAATGGAAAACCGCTTTCAAAACCAAGTTTGGATTATATGAGTGGATGGTGATGCCTTTTGGGCTAACCAATGCACCAAGCACTTTTATGCGATTAATGAACCATGTGCTTAAGTCATTTATTAATAATTTTATTGTGGTTTATTTTGATGATATTTTGATTTATAGAAAGTGTTTGGATGATCACGTGCAATATTTGAGAATGATATTTGATGTGTTGAGAAAAGAAAAGTTGTATGTCAATTTTAAAAAGTGTTCTTTTTGTGTTGACCGTGATATTTTTCTTGGCTTTGTTGTAAGTTCAAGAGGAGTTGAGGTGGATGATGAAAAGGTAGAGGCTATTAGAAGTTGGCCAACTCCTACGTCCATTAGTGATGTTAGAAGCTTCCATGGGTTGGCAAGTTTCTATAGGAGATTTGTGAAGGGTTTTAGTTCTTTAGCCGCTCCTCTAACCGAGGTCATTAAGAAGGATAAGCCTTTCATCTGGGGTAGAAAACAAGAGGAAGCCTTTAGAATCTTGAAAGAGAAACTTAGTTCCACTCCATTACTTCAACTTCCCAACTTTGAGAAGATGTTTGAAATTAAGTGTGATGCTAGTGGAGTAGGAATTGGTGCGATCTTGATGCAAGAAGGGAAACCCATAGCTTACTTTAGTGAGAAATTAAGAGGAGCTCCATTTCAATATTCTACCTATGATAAGGAACTCTATGCCTTAGTGAGAGCTTTAGCAAATTGGCAACATTATTTGTGGCATAAGGAGTTTGTGATTAGAACCGATCATGAGGCTTTGAAGCATATTAGGGTCCAAAATAAACTTAATAAGAGGCATGCCAAGTGGATAGATTTCATTGAGTCTTTTCCATATGTGATTAATTATAAGCAAGGTAAAGAGAATATTTTGGCAGATGCTTTATCTAGAAGATATGCATTGATGAATACCTTGATGTCTAGGTTGATGGGTTTTGAGAGTTTGAAGGAGTTATATTCTAACGATGATGATTTTGAAAAAGTCTTTGGAGAGTGTCAAGTGAGCTTAACTAGGTGTGTGCAAGTTGTTAAGGAGGGAAATGAAGTTAGAACTCCTAGATTTAAATTGAAGGAGGGCTACTTGTTTAGAAATGGAAAACTTTGTGTGCCTATGTCTTCATGGAGAGAGTTGTTAGTGAAAGAGGCACATAATGGAGGTTTGATGGGTCATTTTGGAGTGTCAAAAACCTTAGCTATTCTTAGTGAACATTTCTTTTGGCCTAAAACGATAAGAAATGTGGAAAGAATTTGTGCTAGGTGTTTGGATTGTAAGCATGCTAAATCTTGTACCCAACCCCATGGCTTGTATACCCCTTTGCCTATTCCTAACGGTCCTTAGTTAGATATTTCCATGGATTTTGTTGTTGGGCTCCCTAGGACTAGAAATGGTAAGGATAGCATCTTTGTTGTTGTGGATAGATTTTCAAAAATGGCTCACTTTATTGCTTGTCATAAAAGTGATGATGCATCTCATGTTGCTACTTTATTTGTTCATAATGTGATGAAATTGCATAGTGTTCCCCAAAAAATTGTTAGTGATAGAGATTCAAAATTTCTTAGTCATTTTTGGAGGTGTTTGTGGGGGAATTTGGGAACTAAATTACTATTTTCTACTTCTTGTCATCCTCAAACGGATGGTCAAACCGAGGTGGTTAATAGAACTTTAGGTAACATGCTTAGAGCTATGGTTAAAGGAAAGTTGACTTCTTGGGAGGATCAATTGCCACTAATTGAGTTTGCCTATAATAGAACAATTCATAGATCTATTGGCATGACCCCTTTTGAGTGTGTTTATGGCTTTAATCCCTTGACTCCATTGGATTTAACTCCTTTTCCCAAAGATGTTATTGTGAGTGTAGATGCAAAAGATAAGGCAAAAGCTATGAAGAACATCCATGAGAAAGTAAGATTGCAAATTGAGAAGGCTAACAACGATGCAACCAAAAGAGCCAACAAAGGACGAAAAAAAGTCACTTTTGTACCCGGTGATTGGGTATGGGTTCACTTTAGAAAGGAGAGATTTCCAAGCAAAAGGAAGAACAAGCTTATGCCAAGAGGAGATGGACCTTTTCAAGTGCTTGAGAAGATTGGAGATAATGCTTACAAAGTGGACTTACCAAGTGAGCATTTGATTCTTAATGTTTTCAATGTTAGTGATTTATCTCTTTTTGATGTAGGATTGGCGAATTCGAGGACGAATTCTTTTGAAGGAGAGGAGAGTGATGTACATCAAAGTGACGCTACTTCGAGAAGGCCCTTCACAAGAAGTCAAGCTAAGGACCTTCAAGCATATCAAGCTTTTTGGATGAAGATGGAATCTTTGGAAGGCTCCAATATGGATGACTTGAAGATATTTAATATCCCAAGTGTGTCTACCATTTAAATTAGCTTGTAATTTAAATGAAGGGCAATTTGGTCTTTCCTTACTTCTTTTAACCCTTAGTATAAATAGGTAGTTATTAGGGTTGAGCCACTAGTTTTTGGATATTGAAGAATTGTACCTCCTTTGAGAGCTTGAAACCCTTTGTTGATTTTCAACAATTGTCCTAGAATTTGCAAGTAAGGGTACTACCTTCTTGAGGATTCTAATAGTTAGATGCTTTTATTTCTCAATTAAGGGGTGTTTTGGTTAGTTTCACCATTACATCTTTTGATTGTTTGAATCTAATTGTGTCTATCTTTATTTATTTTGTATCTTTAATTCCTATCTTACTTCTGTTATCTTGTTTCACATCACTCACCAAAAGATGATAATGGAAGAACGTAGTGTGGAACCGGCATATCTTGTGTACCTGAACCTGCATTATTAAAAATGCAGTGCCTCCGGCAAAAGGGACGTAAGTACATGTGAAGTTGTACTGCATGTAAAATGGCGGAATGAAACATGGCATATAACATAAGAGAAAAAGGAGAGCATATTGAATTACAATAATAACATGGAAGGATCAAGGAATCAGAATTATTAGGTTGACCTTGTTGTGCTCGTCTTTCATCATACTTTAGTTCATTATAGAAGTTCATTAGTGTACATAATCTACTATGTGAGCACATAGAGTCTGATCTCTGCCTGGTCAGCTAATTAATCCTATACCTTGTCGGGTATGAAACATGCATGACATAGTTTTTCTAGCAAAGGATCCTTAATAAGCCCTTACAAGGGACACAAACATTATGCCCAATGCAACGGTACTATCATATTCCTACATCGGTAGACTTAGTTTCAAACACTTGTCTTATAGACTTTTTCTTTCTTGGTTAACTATCTTACTCCCTTCATTTCATGTTTATAGTTCAGCCTGAAGGCTCATAATGATAAGTCACATTTAGCTTAAAAAGCTCATAAATCGTGACTAGCTTGAGAGCCCGTAAATCATTTTTCAATTATTGTGTCTTAGGTTGCAAAAATCATAAGTAGACATATGCTCTAATTCGGATGCAATAGTCATTTCCTCTGAGTTGATTTCTGACAGACAACTTAACATAGAGCTTGCATGCAAGGTGCCCGATACCATGTTTAACTAGTGATAGATCTGTTGATTTCTAAATATTTTGTTACCTTTTCCTTTTTGATTCTGATAGACAACAACTGATGCAATTATCAGCCGTTTGATCTGTGGCAGCATAGTCAAAAGGATATTGAGCTTGCAATTTCTGAGGTAATACTTCTTTTCTTAATATTATCATTCTCTGTGTTTGTGTACAATCTTTCAAGCAGTGTATGATCCTGTTATTGCAAATTTACATGCTGGTTCAAAATTTGATATTGGATAATGCACAAACTAATATTTAGTTTGAATTTGTAATGACCCTTCAGGTCATTTTGCATATTTATGCTTATCTTCACCGTTTGAGCTTCTCCATAGCTTCCCCAAGTCATTTATGACTTGCTGGGACTGAGGGTTTGGTTACCGGGCAGTTCGTTTGGTTTTTAGAGTCAACTCCTGTTTAGAAGTCTTCGTTGGTTCCAAATGGCCACCGATCAAAAACTTCAGCGAAACGATCTCGGATGAAAATTTTGACTGCTCCAGCATATCCAAAATATCTATTTTAGTCTAGGTAGACCTTTGGTTCGGGTCCCAATGCACCGGAGCTCATTTCGACCTATTAGTCGAAAAGTCATAAAATCGAAACTATATATGTGGGCCCCACTTTTTGCCTAAACGACCTTGTATGGAAGTTTTAATGATTCCAATGGATTTTAATTGTGGTTTACACTCAAATTTCACTATTGGATCATATATTTTGGGTCCCGTATGAGTTTCGAGGGTCAAAAATAAATTTTTGACTTTGCTTTCGCAGGGTACCGCGTCTGTTCGCCGAAGGGGTCTATAAATAGACCCAAGGTCGCGATTTTGGAGATTTTTCTTTCACATTTGAGAACCTAAAACCCTAAATGGGTATGATAACTTGAAATTTAGTCTTGTGGGTGTCTAGGGAGCTTGGTAAACATCTTTTATCATGATTATCATCCGGATTAAGGTAAGATTTCATCACTTATTGGTGAATTTCATTGTTCTTGACCCAAAACCTCAATTTAGCTTAGGGCTTGATTTAGCCCCAAATTTCGTTTGTTTGCACCCATCAATTGAGGGTTATGCTTCCTTGGTGATAGATGAGCATTGGGTTGACCTCGGAAACGTGATTTCTGTATGTGGGACCCACTTGGGATTTTTTGGTGTCATTTTTGGACCCGAAGCACAATAGTGCAATATGGGTATCGTTAGACTCGTATTGATGAGTAGATTATATTTTTGATAGTTTGATGAAATTTTGGGGATTGTGAAATGAAGATGAGCATGTGGTGCTTGAAGTGTGATTTTGCGGTTTAGCCTTGAGGTATGCTTCTGTCTACTCTTTTTCATGGATGATGCATGATATATATTGCGTGTGAATGTGAATGTTACGATTGATATTGGATAGAATGACTTAGTATTGATTATACATATAAGTTTGGGGATTAGATCGGGTTTTTGACCCGTAGGTTGAATTACTTAATACCCTTGTAGAATCCTAGTGCCTTCTCCCTAGTTTGGGTAAATTTGTAGCATGGATATGATATAATGCTATGCTCGGAATATGGTTTTAGCATTTGAAGCATGATTTGTATATTTAGCCTTATTGGGCTAGTGTGATAGTTTTGGAACCGTAAGTTTGGTAGAGTTGACTTGAGTACCCTTGTTTCTAGTCGAAGTTACTATCTTAGGTGTTAATATGGCTTGCTTGACATCTAGAGGATGAAATATATACCTTAGCCTAGTTTGGAGCATAGTATGCCTAATTATGGAAATTATGAATTAGAAGTGGGATCATCCGGCCCACTTAGGCCAAGATTTGTGTTAGCCCTTGTGGGCTTAGTTGCGGATAGTAGACCTAGTTGAGACTAATGAGCCTTATTTATGAGAATTACTTGGTGAATTGATAAATTGTGATGATTTTCATCGGATTATGATTAGTGGCCCATAGAGATGCATTTTCGTCTTTATTATGATATTTGACCCATAGAGATGCATTTTTCTCTTAATTATGATATTTTGCCCATAGAGATGCATTTTCCTCTTTATTTTGATAATTGGCCCATAGAGATGCATTTTCCTCTTAATTATGATATTTTGCCCATAGAGATGCATTTTCCTCTTTATTATAATATTTGGCCTATAGAGATGCATTTTTCTCTTTATTATGATATTTGGCCCATAGAAATACATTTTCCTCTTAATTATGATATTTTGCCCATAGAGATGCATTTTCCTCTTTATTGTGATATTTGGTCCCTAGAGATGTATTTTCCTCTTTATTATGATATTTGGCCGATAGAGATGCATTTTCCTCTTAATTATGATATTTTGCCCATAGAGATGCATTTTTCTCTTTATTATGATATTTCTCCATAGAGATGCATTTTCCTCTTAATTATGATAATTTGCCCATAGAGATGCATTTTCCTCTGAATTATGATATTTGGCCCATAGAGATGCATTTTTCTCTTAATTATGATATTTTGCCTATAGAGATACATTTTTCTCTTAGTTATGATATTTGGCCCATAGAGAAGATTTTCCTCTTAATTATGATTATTGAACTTATAGAGACGATTTTCCTCTTGATCATGATGCATAACCTATAGATATGAGATGTCTAATAGAGGCAATATGCTTGTTGATTTATGCCTCCTAGATGTGAGATGCCTCCTATATGTGAGATGATTATAGATATGCTACGGTTTATAAATATGATTATTGTATGAGTCCTGGATATGTATATGGGCCTAAGGCCATGATTATGATGTTGTGATTATTTCGGATAAATTAATGGGCCAAGGGCCGTGTTATGGTACTGATCAAATATCCAAGAAGTGTTTATCATTGTGAATTATGTGATTGCGATTTATGAATATGTATATGTTTGTATACACATCTCTCCGGTATGGGACGGAGGAAGATGCGGTATGATGCTTATTATTCCATTGATTGAATACTGGTGATGGCATGCATAGGTTTGGTATGTTCATGATTATTTATCATTATAAATGATGTGATTATAGCCGAAATATGATCTTATGTTTTTTCTTCTTGTTAGACGGTTAAGCTATGTGGTAACTAGTTGTCTATTAGCTAACTATTGCACTTGATGGCTAGGAAACTAATGTATTAGTTAATGAATCTTGCTTAGTTGGAACATGGTAGCTAATGATGGTCAGTTAATGAATGATGCCATTTAATAAAAGATGGTTAGGCGACAAGTAGTAATGTGTTGTCTAGTAATGATTAACAAAAATAGGATAAATAGTTGATAATAATGAATGGTGGATAAATGACGGTTTTGGTCTAATGATGAGCCTAGACTAGATGATAGATATTGACTATTAAATGAATAGTGGTTAGTTGTTATCCCGTGAATAAGGATTATGTGAAGGATAATGTTTAGGCTAATAACTAGAGGTTATGTGATGACTAGCGAACTAGCGGTTTAATAATAATAAATGTTGGTTAGCTAATAACGAGTAATTGGGATGTAATGATAAGATAGATATCTTTACGGTTATGAGTATATCGGCTTGCGTCTGTGCACCTATTATATGCCTATATTTATGTGTCGAGAGTTATGATGATACATTGATACCCGGCAAGGCCGGAGGATATTATGATGATATTGATACCCGGTTCGAGTTCGGAGGATACTATTGAGATGATATTGATATCCGGCAAGGCCGGAGGATATTATGATGATATTGATACCCGGTTCGAGTCCGGAGGATACTATTGAGATGATATTGATACCCGGTTCGAGTCCGAAGGATACTATTGAGATGATATTGATACCCGGTGAGGTCGGAGGTTGATGACGATGATGATGGTCCTGATGAGGATAGTTATGATGCATTGTGATATTGATGGTATATTTTGCATTTATTTCTGCATGCACATCGCCTATCACCAGTATGCACCTATGTCTATCAGCCGGTATGGGATGGTTGCATAGATATGGGTGAAGAATATGTCTTGTGTTATTGTTTGTTCATTGAACCTTTTGAGTCTGGGGCGGTGGGGGGACGCATAGGCTCGGCTAGGTATTTAGTTGTCCGGAGTAGCCGGTTATTTACGATGTTATTGATATTGTTATTATCATGGTTATGATCATTATTATGGCTAGCTTATGACAGATTGATCATGGATCCGGTATTGGGATTGAGGTATGTCTTCGGCCTTTGCTATCTTATGATTGCATTACTGTGCACAATTATTGTATGTCTAGCCATATGGATTAGAAATCCTGAGTATGTTGGCATTAAATCCTAATAGTATTATCATGAGATCTAAAAATGAGAACATGACGATTTAGGTTATGTTTGAGATGATCTCCTGTTTATATATATATATATATATATATATATAAATATATATATGTCTAGCTATATGAAGCCATGGTACTATCGGATATCCCTTCATTCGTTATTCATATTGTATAGTCGTTCCTTCGCCTTGTATATTACAATATATCTTTCTTTCGCTCTTTACTTGTATATTGACCTGGGATATACAGTATAGCATTGGCATATATTGAATGTAGACGGAATAGGATAGTTCACCTTGATTTTTCCTTAGTCTTCTTATGTTAGACTCTTGGACATGAATAGGATAGTTGTCCCTTGTTATTCTCATTGACTTATTACATGATTTATGGACTCTTGGTTGTAGTTTTCATTCTGTTTATATGTTGTATATATCTACTTTATCTTTGGAGCTCAGTTGGCAGTTGCCTACTGAGTACCATTCATTTGGTATTATCGCCATTGATGTGTGCATCGTGTGGAGTATCCATGATTCGGAGACTTAGAGTGAGCTTCTGACGTTTGGAGTATTACTTATCTCTCTCCTATGTATTAGACTAGCCTCTAAGTTGTATTCAGAGGTAAGTTGAATCAGTGTATTTCTCCTTGATATATCACTTTTGTACTCTTATTATGTTTAGAAGCTCTTGTACTGATACCACCAGGTTTTGGGATTTGTCTATGTATTGATCTTTATCTCATATATTCCGCATTCTTTTCTTTATGTTATTAAGTAGTCCGTTACTAGCCGTTCCAGACTACGGGTTGGCTTGCCTACTGGTGGGTTATGGTAGGCGCCATCATGACCTGAAAAGTTGGGTCTTGAAAGATTATTCATGTTTCATTTACATAGGAAGGTATGAATTTTTTATTTCAACACGATGCAGCTGTCTGCATGAGTTTGATTTGAAATAATAATGCTGATTTTCCTATGAATTTGACAGTTATCTACAGTCTCTTTGTTCAAATTGAGAGGAAAGAGTTGTTGAAACTTTCACTAGTATTTGTTCTTGTTGGAGTCCCACATCGGTGGGTTAAAGGGTCCTTGGTATCCTTATATGGTCTTGGCCAATCCTCCCTCACGAGCTAGCTTTTGAGGTTGAGTTAGGCCCGAGGTCCATTCTTGACATGGTATTAGAGCCAGGCCCATCCCAAATCTTTGTTCACCGATGTTGGGTCCCCATATTATATTGTCCACGCTCCAGTGTATGAGGTCTGGCCGTGCGGGGGAGTGTTAAGTATCCCATATCGAAAAAGGGACGGGTAATTGGTCTCCTTTTATGGACTTAGGTAATCCTCCCCTCATGAGCTAGCTTTTGAGGTTGAGTTAGGTCCAAGATCCATTCTTTATCATGGTATCAGAGCTAGGCCCACCCAATTCATTTGTTTTCGATGTTGGGTTCCCCATATTATATTGTCCATGTTCCAGATGTCCAGTCCTGGACGTGCGGGGGGTGTTGGAGTCCCACATCGGTAGGTTAAAGGGTCCTTGATCTCCTTATATGATCTTGGGCAATCCTCCCCTCATGAGCTAGCTTTTGAGGTTGAGTTAGGTCCAAGGTCCATTCTTGACATGGTATCAGAGCCAGACCCATCCCAAATCTTTGTTCACCGATGTTGGGTCCCCATATTATATTATCCACGCTTCAGTTAACGAGGCCTGGACGTGCGGGGATGTTGGGTCCCCATATTATATTGTCCACGCTCCAGTTAATGAGGCCTGGACGTGTGGGGAGTGTTAAGTATCCCACATCGAAAAAGGAACGGGTAATTGGTCTCCTTATATGGACTTGGACAATCCTCCCCTCATGAGCTAGCTTTTGAGGTTGAGTTAGGCTCAAGATCCATTCTTTACAATTCTGATGGATTTTGACAATAATGTTATCCGCAAGTTTTGCATCACCTTCATACTTTAGGTGGTGAGTTCCAAACTTGATCTGTGATCACTGTGATCATTTTCTTTCTTTGATCACTTGTCTGGCAACATCCTATTTTTGTATAATGCATTTTGATTTCAATGAACCATGGTAAATTAGGCCTTTTCTACTCTGATTCAATGTTTGGCCAACAGGAACACTGTGTTACACAGATTGTGTTGTATGATAGTTTGCACTATGTTCTTCACAATGAAGCTCTTAGCTAGTTGTAAATTAGTAAATTCAACGCAGTGCCAATTTTTTAGATGAGAGCTGTTATTTCATACACTCATACGTCAGAAGACTGGGTGAATTGGGCCGTTCTGAATTATTCACTCTTACAATTTGTTGTAAGTTTTGCTCGGCCTACAGAAACTAACGGATGGAACTGATTCAAGTGCCGTTGCAACATATTTTTAATTTGAGTTATGACATACTAAATCTCTCCATTCAGAAGTTAAAGAGAAACTTACAAAGAAGACCTTAACAGAAGAACTAATTCAAGGAAGAAGTTATCAGTTTGAAATTGTTTTAAGAAAAATCCATTGTTCAAATGTGCTTTCCATTTACAGATCAAGTTTGAATAGGTATTCCCTTTTCCTATATATTACTACTAGATTTTAATTGGTACAAATTTACATTCATGATTAACCTACTTTTCTCCTTTAAAAATCCTTCAATAAGACTCCTATTCATTTCAGTTTTCCAAAAGAAAAGAAAAGCACAAAATCAATATATTATCCAACAATTTTGTTGTTCTAGGCAATGACGAGGCTGGGCAGGGTAGGGGAAGAATGAATGTTATTTTATCAATTATGACTAAGTGAACATGTCAAAACACGGAATCTTTTTCCACTTGGTAATGTTGAATACAAAGTCAATGCTACTTGATGGAGGTATGAACATTGACTCCGTCAATGTCAATGCTACCTGATGTGTTAACTATTAGTAAATGTAAATAAGTATAAGGAACTAAAGTTTAAAATAATGGGTTAGTTAACACATCAATTGTAGCATTGACTTTGAATAGTAAATCATGAAATTTTAGTGCCAAATTGGAAACCTCAGCTCAAGCAAAAGTGAAAAAGCTCTAGCATTCAACGGAACATACTTGTCTGCATATTGCTCCAGCTTTCACTAGGTAAAAGAAAGATCCTAAGTAGAGTTTTAAGTAGATACGCTTATCTTCACCAAATTCTTGACCACTTTGTGATTTCCTTGTCTTGCTTTTCAGATTTCAGAAATGGAGGTTATGCTAAGTGATGCAGAGAATAAGCAAACATCAAATACATACGCGAGCAAGTGGATTGATAAGATTCAGTATGCTGTGGAAAGCGTCGAAAACTTAGTAGAAGAAATCAATTATGAAGCTTTAAGACTTAAGGTGGAAGGTCCATATCAAAATCTTGTAGACGCAATAAGCAATTTGCAGGTTAGTGACCTCAAATTGTACTTGAGCGATGGTTTCTCTATTAACATAAAGGAGAAGTTGGAAAATACCATTGGAACACTTGAAGAGTTGCAAAATAAAATTGCTCGCCTTGATCTACCAAAGTATCTTGATTCGGGTAAGCAAGAAACAAGGGAATATTCAACTTCAGTAGTTGTTGAATCTGAAATCTTTGGCAGGCAGAACGAGATAGAGGAATTGGTTGACCATTTATTGTCTGATGATGCAAGTGGAAAAAAATTGACTCTAATTCCTATTGTTGGAATGGCTGGGATCGGCAAGACAACACTTGCTGAAGCTGTTTACAATGATGAGAGTGTGAAAAACCATTTTGATTTGAAAGCTTGGATTTGTGTGTCCGAACCATATGATGCTCTCAGAATAATAAAGGAGTTACTTCTAGAAATTGGCTTAAGGGTTGATGACAATCTGAATCAACTTCAGATCAAATTGAAGGAAAGCTTAAAGGAAAAAAAGTTTCTTATTGTCCTAGATGATGTGTGCAATGACAACTATAAGGAGTGGGATGACTTGAGAAATCTTTTTGTACAAGGAGATGTAGGAAGTCAGATCATTATTTAGGAAAGTGTTGCCTCGATGATGGATAATGAGAAAATTGGCATGGACATTTTGTCTAGTGAAGTATCTTGGTCCTTATTCAAAAGACATGCATTTGAAATCATGGATCCGAAAGAGAATCCAGAACTTGAAGAGGTGGGGAAACAGATTGCAGCTAAGTGCAATGGATTGCCCTCAGCTCTAAAGACGCTTGCTGGCATGTTACGCTCCAAATCAAAGGTTGAAGGGTGGAGACATATTTTGAGAAGTGAAATATGGGAGCTTCCTAACAATGACATTTTAGCAGCGTTGAAGTTGAGCTACAATGCTCTTCCCGCACATTTAAAGCGATGTTTTTCCTATGGTGCAATATTTCCCAAAGATAATCCATTTCAGAAAGAACAAGTGATTCAACTGTGGAACGCTAATGGTCTAGTACAGGGGTTGCAGAAAGATGAAACAATTGAAGATTTAGGCAACCTGTACTTTAGTGAATTGAGATCAAGATCATTGTTCGAAAGGGTTTCAAAGTCTTCTCCAGGGAACACAGAGAAATTTTTAATGCATGAACTTGTTAATGATTTGGCCCAAATTGCATCTTCAAAAATTTGTATCAGGTTGGAAGATTACAAAGGATCTCACCTGTTGGAAAAGAGTTGGCATTTATCATATTCAATGGAATATGGTGACTTTGAAAAGTTGAAACCACTCGGCAAATTGGAGAAGCTAAGGACATTGCTTCCAATCGATATCCACCGCTATTCCTTCATAGAGCTAGGCAAGAGGATGCTGCATAACATATTACCAAGACTAACATCTTTGAGGGCTCTTTCATTGTCTCATTATGAGATTAACGAGTTGCCAAATGACTTGTTTATTAAGTTAAAACTTCTTAGATTTTTGGACCTCTCTTGGACAAATATAAAAAGGTTGCCATATTCAATATGTGTATTGTATAATTTACAGACACTTATCCTGTCACATTGTGGTTATCTTGAGGAGTTACCATTGAAGATGGAAAATCTAATCAATTTGTGTCGCCTTGATATTAGCGGCACTTCTGGCTTGAAGATACCACTACATCTGTGCAAGTTGAAGAGCCTTCATATGTTAAGTGGGAGCTAAGTTTCTTCTAACTGGTTGTGGTGATTTGAGAATTATGGATTTAGGTGAACTACATAACTTGTATGGGTCTCTGTCAATTCTAGAGTTGCAAAATATGGTTGATAGAAGGGAAGCTCAGAAGGAAAACATGAGGGAAAAAGAACATGTTGAGAAGTTATCATTGGAGTGGAGTGAAAGTATTATGACAATTCACAAACTGAAAGAGACATACTTGATGAGCTTCAACCAAATACAAACATAAACGAACTGGAAATCACTGGATATAGAGGGAAAAAAAATTCTAAATTGGCTAGCTGATGATTCGTTTCTTGTAATAGCTAGCTTATTATTTCCTTTTTAATGAAGGGTTGATTGGTAATTATAACCAATTATTAATATTAATTAAGGAATTAAAAGGGGACAAGTCAAGAGCCTTTTTCAGTTTCACAGTACTAGGGCTATATATATATGATCTTTTATCCCTGGGAAAACAAAAAGCAAAACAACGTACCAAAAGAAAAAGAAGAAGAAGAGAGATAAACAGAGAGTATCTACACGGTGTGGGCAGACATCTTCGTGAAGTGATAAGGTATGAATTTGTTTGTAGTTTTGGCAAAGCAGTAAATAATATATGTTTGATCTTCTTCATAGTGGTAATAATTTGCTGCTGCAGTAACTAATATACGTGCATATGTTTGAGATTTTCATAAAGTGATTATAACCTCATTCTTTTAATAATTAGCTAATGACCGAAGGATGATAATGATGTTTCAATGATGAGTAGTTAATGGGGCTAGAGTTGCGACAGCAGGTTGGAAGTTTGTCATTTGAGAAGCCATCTAGACTACCTATATAATACTGCTCCATTACTTGTAATTAAGGAACTCATGAATAATTAGTTATATGGAAAAATAGTGGAAGTTATCTATGCTATAATAGTATTTGTGGAAAGTGATGTTAGAATGTAAGGTGGCAGTGTTGCTATTAACATTAGAACAACACAGTTTGACTTGAAAGAAATTGCATATCAAGGTTCCAGTTTGGCAATTAGGCCGCTGACTGTGCAAACACTTTCTTTTTGTTAATTTATTGAAGGTGCAATTGCATGGTAGGGATACATAATACTATTAATTGGATTGCACGATAGACTTTAATATTTGACTTGCTGTAAAATTTTAGAGAATGTTCGTTGATGGGGTGTTGATTATATTAAACCCATTTTTGGTGTAGTTTAAGGTGTTTGAGTTTTCGGGAGCATATTTTAATTTACTAGGAGGTGGCGCTTGAATTGTGCATTCGAGGTAAGCGAGACTTTAAGATTTGATGCCTGCATTTCAATTTTTTTTTTTTCTGCCTAGTCCATGTGTTGGGACAAGCGTGAACTTGGTAGAATTTGTGGCCTTGGACTAGCTGTGGATATGCATTCTGAGAAGTGTATTGAGAATTATTTAGAGGTGAAATGTGAGGTGAGGTTGGGGCGTTGAATATATTTTCTTCGTTGTCGTTATAGTCTCTAGGGGCATACATAGCTGCCCTAATATGTTAGGAGCTTGTACATGCTGCCGTAATAGACTTTTGGGGCATTATATATGCTGCCGTGGACTTGTCGGGGTGCTAGGCCGATCACCTTCACTGCCGTTTATGACAAGTTGTGAGAGTGGATTGAGTTGAGGTTTAGAGTGACATTGTTGAACTTCCTTTGGGGTCTTATTGACATTATTTTATGAGAGATATTATGTACATATTATTTGTGAATTTTGTATTTTCTAATATTTGTTCCAGGGGTATTAAAGTAGCGAGTCCAGGATCTTACTGGGTTATATTTATATTGCTCACTCCTTACTTGCATACATGCAGATACGGTTGCAAAGAGAGAGGCTCGTGGCTGACTGTCTTTACGTGTGGATTTTGTCGCTAAGGTGAGCCTTCGCATTGTTCGTGAAGGTTATCATTCATCTTTAGTTATTTTTAGCTTATGTTTCCTTTCGTTGGGTTTGCATGCCCAAAAGTAACTCATATAACTTTGTTTAGATGCTCCATGAACTTAGTGTGGGACTTAGGTTAGAGATTTGTTATCTAAACTATTGTCGTTTTCATAAATCGCTATGTGGTATCTTATTGGATAATTACCCCGCGTTAATGATTATTTCGTACATGTGTAGTTGTATATGTTTTCATCTCAGTGTTTCTAGATATTGTGAATGTATAGAAAATTGGTTCTTCCGGCAAGTGGTGTTGTCGGGAGCCAGTCACGCCTAGGGGTTATTTTGGGACGTGACATTTCTTAAGATGGTGGAATTGTCTCTTAGAAACTGCAAGGACTGTGCTTCCTTGCCAGCACTAGGACAACTTCCTTCTTTGAAATTCCTTACAGTTACGGGGATGAATCAAATAGCAGAGGTTAATGAAGAGTTTTATGGTAGATTGTCCTCCAAAAAGCCATTCAACTCTCTTGAGAAACTTAAATTTGCAGAGATGCCAGAGTGGAATAAGTGGCATGTACTAGGAAATGGAGAGTTCGCTACACTTCAGGAACTTTCAATAGAAGATTGCCCCAAGTTGACTGGGAAGTAGCCTGAAAATCTTTGTTTTCTGACAGCACTGAGAATTTCAAAATGCCCTGACCTCAGTTTGGAGACACCGATCCAACTTTCAAATTTGAAAGAGTTTAAAGTTGTTGGTTCTCCTAAAGTTGGAGTTCTTTTTTATGACGCTGAACTGTTTACATCCCAACTTCAGGAAATGAATCAGATTGTTGAATTATGTATTCATGATTGTCACTCTCTTACCTCATTATCCATTAACAAGTTTCTCGAGGTTCTGGAACTGTGTGAATGTGATTCTATTGATGTTATATCACCTGAGTTGGTCCCAAGTGCGCGCTATTTGAGGGTAGAGTGTTGCCAATGCCTTACTAGGCTTTTGATTCCTACTGCGACTGATGATCTCGATATTACTGATTGTGAGAATCTTGAAATACTTTCGGTGGCACGTAGGACTCAGATGACGTCATTGGGTTATTTGACTATTTACAACTGTGAGAAGTTAAAGTCGCTGCCAGAGCATATACATGAAATCCTTCCTTCTCTTGAGGAACTGTATCTGTAAAATTGTCCAGAAATAAAGTCCTTTCCTATAGGAGGATTGCCCGTCAATTTAGAAGTCCTTCGGATCTACGATTGCAGGAAACTGGTGAACAACCTAAAGAATTGGCAATTACAGACACTCTCCTCTCTCAGAGTGTTAACCATCTTCCATGATGGTAGCGATGAAGATATTCTTGCTGGTGAAAACTGGGAGTTGCCTTGCTCTATCCGGAGTCTTTAACATATCCAATCTGAAATTGTTAACCAGACAAGTTCTCAAAAGCCTCACCTCTCTTGAATTTCTATCTACTGTTAATTTACCTCAAGTTTGGTCGCTGCTTGAAGAAGGGCTTCCTTCGTCTATCTCTGAGCTATGTTTATTTTGCCATGATGAGCTCCATTCGCTACCGGTGGAAGGCCTTTGGCTACTCACTTCACTTCAAAATCTATACATCTCCTCCTGTGATCAACTCCAATCTCTTTTTGGATCAGTGTTGCCCTCTTCTCTCTCTAAGTTGGCCATTTCGGAATGCCCTAATCTCCAATCTCTTCCAGTAAAAGGGATTCCCTCTTCCATCTCTGCACTATCTATTTACGAATGCCCATTGCTCAAACCACTCCCAGAATTTGACAAGGGAGAATACTGGAAAAAAATTTCTTATATTTCCACCATAAATATTGATGGGGAATACCAGTAACGGTGCTATGATAAATGTAAGCTAATTCTTTCTTGTTCATCCATTGTTTAATTTTTGCTGACGTCCTCTTGCTTTCTTATTAATCCATTTCCTTTGCTATATATTTGAGCAGCTCAAAGCGTATAGTGCCACTGTGAAACTGAGGAATTGACTTCAGATTGAAAAAAAAAAGGCGCTGGGAATGCTGTCGAAGAAATCTGATATATGCAGGACTTGAAATAATTTTCTCCAGAAGGTTGATAGCTCATGTAATACTAATGAACTAGAGATCTTTTACAAGGCGCATATATGTGTATTGCATTTGGAAATTCATCTCAATAGTAAATAATATATTCTTGTTATGTATCTCACTCTTCATATTACTTTACAATTATGACTCTTCCATAGACTCTTTTCTTAATGTACTAGTAATCTTTTACGGTTCTCTTTTCTTGTCTATTAACCTGAGAAAATTGAAGGAAATGTGTCTTTTAAGTCTTGAATGAAGGATTAGTGACATTGACCAACTTAAAGGGTCAAACATCATTAGGAAACTTGATTAAGTTAATTGTAAACTTAATTAATATTTTCAAAACTTTCTAATCTTTTCAAAATACAAATCAACCCAACCTACACCCTTCTTTAATCCAAATCAACCAGTCTCTCTTCTCTCTCTCGGGATAGCTTCTCTCAACTCTCCCCCAACCAACAGTTATACAAATTTCTTCTTTCAATCCTCGACGACTTCAACCTCTGACGACAAATAGTTGAGCTGCGAGTTCCCCTCTTCAATCCAAATCATCCAGTCTCTCTTCTCTTCCTCTCGACAACTTCTCTCAACTCTCTCCCAACCAACAGTTCTGCAAATTTCTCCTTTCAATCCTCGGCGACTTCAACCTCCGACAATAAATAGTTGGGCTTCGAGTTCCTTTTCGACTTCAACCTTCAATCGACGTGACAGTCTTGCTTTTGGGCCATAAAAGCTTTGAATTCTTCAACCTTCAATCAACGGATAACTTTACTCTCGGCCACAATAACTTTGAATTTTTCATCGTTCCTTTTCTTCTTTCACATGTAAAAATTTATGACCTTTTTAGTTTTAAAAAAAACGAGAAACTTGAGCCAACTTCTCTTATAGTATTGGCTAACAATTTTAATATTTGTTGCTTTAATTTGAAATACGGTCTGAATAAAGCCCTAATTTCTGGTATTTTTTTCTCTTCTCTTTTCGAAGTGAATTATGATTTTTTGTTGTTTGTTGCATTTTTTTGAAGTTTGATTTTTGTTTGTGTTTATACAAATAAAACAACAATTTGGGTTGATTTATTCTGTTCTTATTCTTGGTAAAAATGATGATATTGTTGTTTTTCTGTTGAACAAAATCGTGCTACTGTTTTTTTATTTTCTTCAATAGATTATCCATCTGGTGTAACATATTAACCATTTGATACAATAGATTTATCATATGATGCAATAGGTCAACCATCTGATGCAACAGAGGAACCATCAGATTACAATTCTGATGTAACAAATTACTCATCTGATGCAACAGATTAGCCATATGTTGCAATAGATTAACCATCGAATAAAAAATTTGATGCAATAAATTAACCATCTGATGCAACAGATTTAACATATGATGCAACAATTTAACCATTTGATACAACAGATTAACCATATGTTGAAACAGATTAACCGTCGGATAAAAAATCTGATGCAATAGATTAACCATCTGATGCAACGGAGGAACCATTAGACTAATGATTTGATGCAAAAGATGAACCTCCTATTGGATAAAATCCTATCAACTTTTCCAACAGGACATGTCCAAGACTTGATTTTTTAACTGATCATTCTTCTACCGCGATAGACGACCCTTCTGTTGGAAGAAATCTAAACAATATTGACTGTTGATAGCTATTCCAACAGATCATTCATGTGTTTCATTAAATATGTGACCTGTTGCACAGAACATTCATCTTTCTCAACAGATAAATGATATGTTTTGTAGTGTCGCAATAGATTACTCAGCTATTGTTGCAGGTTAGTTAACTATTTCGACAGATCACTTATATGTTGCAACAGATGTGTGATCTGTTGCACATACCATTCATCTTTCTCAACAGATGAGTGATATGTTTTGTATTATCGCAACAGATTACTCAGTCGTTGCTACAGGTTATTTAACTGTTTCAATGAATCGCTCATATGTTGCAATAGATGTGTGATCTGCTGTATAGACCATTCATTTTTCTCAATAGATGAGTGATATATTTTGTAGTGTTGTAATAGATTACTCATCCGTTACAACAGGTTATTTAACTTTTCCAACATATCAATCATATGTTGCAACAATGTGTGATCTGTTGCACAGATAATTCATCTGTCTTAAAAGATGAGTGATATGTTTTGTATTGTTGCAATATATTACTCATCCACTGCAACATGTTGGTTATATGCTGCAACAGATATACTACCTGGTGCAACAGATCGGTAATCTATTTGAACTGTTATTTTACTATTTTGCTTATTTGATTTACTATTATCTTTTTTTAACAATGCATTAATCAACTATAATATAGTTTTTTTATGTTCCTGTTAATTTTAGATAATATGGAAAAAGAACAGACAGAATCAAGTCCAAGTAAAGGAACAAGTGAAGCAGCTAGGCTACATCCACCACTCTATGAGCTTGTTTTACAAACGTTATCTCAATCGGGAGCAGAATATGATGAACACGGTGAGGAGGAATGTTTCAAAAGAGATTATCCAAATGCTAATAGCCCTTTCATCGAAGAGTTGGTCAAAACCTTCAGCATTGATCGCTATCCTGTGAGAATGCAGTGCGATGGTACCACAGATTTAACAGGTGATTTTATGGTAAAGTCAACCATGGAAAAATCTTTCGACACCCTCAGAGAAATACTTCAAGAATAAAAAATAGATGCTTATTTCAGAGAGAGCTGCTTTGGGAAATATCTTGATTTTTCAGAGGACAACAATGCTCGTTTTCAAATAAAAATGGTATTTGAACTTCTCAAGCGTAGGTTTATGTATGAAAACAAAGATAAGATGGATGAGGTGTGGATAAATTACTATGGCATGCCTTTTTGTTTTGGTTGGAAGGAGTTTTCCATAGTTACTGGACTAAATGTTATCCTCCGTCTCAAGTTATTCTATTCTAACCCCAAAAGCACCCCGCATACCCAAAAAAGGCAAAGGCAAGTCGTGTGATCGTGATGACCTGGTGTCCATTGTTGATCCAAGCTTCAAAAACAAAAATTTGATAGAAGCGTTGAAAGGTAAAGGATTTTCAAAGAAGCACAAGTAGTCATTATGCTTGGTTTGGTTTGTACATAATATTCTTTGGGCGGGAGACGTTAACAACAACATAAATCTTGGTTTAATAAAGCTCTCTGAGGATCTTGAGGTGTTTAACAGCTATCCTTGGGGTTATGAAAGCTTCAAGCATCCAAAAAAGCTAAATTAAACCAAAGCATTATCAAGCATCCAAAAAAGCGAAATTGCAACTCCTTTGTCCGTGTGTTGCACTGAGCAATGTACAATGTTCAAAGGAGAGCAGCACGAGCTGAAGAAAGTGAATATATATGTCTTCCAACTAACAAATAGAAACATATCTATTTCAACAGATGACATATCTGCTGAAAATTATCAAACAAATATATACACCTGTTGCAACAGTTGACTAACTTGTTGCACCAAATAAAGTATCTGTTGCGACATATGTCTCATCTATTTTAGCAAATCAAATAGCTCTCCATACCGCTTTTATTTGTACCAACAGATGAGTCATATATTGCAACAGATAGTTCATCTGTTGGAAATCATCATACAGGTCTTCCTCATGTAGAAATTTATCCCAACATTTGATTCATTGTTGCAACAAAAATATTATCTGTTTGGGATAATTTAAAATAGGAGGAAGACCTGTTTGATTTGCTAGAACAGATAAGTTATCCTTTTCCATTTTGTTGTATCTCCGTGATTAGCATTGACCAATTCGGGCTTTCCAGGTGGATGTAGAAGCTACTGCTGAACAACATTGACAATATGATACTCCTTTTATGGAAATATGGAGAATAGAAAGTGCAAAAATCATACATAAGCGACAATAAAGATCCACGACGAGCAAAGCCGAATTCCATAGCACCGGATGAAGAATAACTTGTCCATATTGAGTAGATCTTTATAGCTTGAGCCTGTCAAAGTAATAACCTCACCCCTCCTTAGGAATCTTTGGCATCAATACTTAAATTGTTGATGTATTTGTTGAGATCTGTACCCATAATAATTTTTTTACATTTTATTTATTCATTGATTTATTTTAGCTAATTTCTGAAGGCTTCAATTTATTTTATTTTGTCAATGAATTTTATTTTTTCCTTAGATTTCAACTTATTAATTGAAATGAAATACTAGATTCAAATATTGTAAAAGATAATGTATCTTTTGCAACAGACGACACATCTGTTGAAAAATATCGAGCAGATTTAGACATATATTACAACAGGTATGTAATCTTTTGGAATTTATCAAATAGGTCTTCCCACTATTGCAACAGATAGACTTAGATAGAAGCATCGACATAATGCAGCAGATGACCAACCTATTGCAACAGATAAACTATATGTTAGAATAGGCAGAATTACTATTACAATGGGTGGAGAATCTATTGCATTATAAAAATTCAACTTTCATTGGACATAAAAAATTGCCACTACATGTAAAAAAGTAAAAGTGAATTAAAATAAAAAAGACGGAACCCATCGACAGTGTTCAGTTCAAACACCTAAAATAAAATAGGCATCAAGTAGACAGTGTTCATTTTAAACATGTAAAATAAAATAAGCATCAAATCTGTCAGTTTGGCACTTTTTGTTGACTTGGCGATTAGGCTCCCAACGGTTGTTTTTCTCCAATTGTCTTGTATATTCATCTTCTTCCTAAAATTTAATCCTAAATTCCCAAATCTTCTTCTTCATCGTCATCTTTGTTAATCTATCCAAATTCTTCAAATTATTTGCATTTGGTCTTTCTTTTCTTCATCTTTTTTTATTTTTTTCCAACTGCGCTTGACAATGTTGAGCGCATCTTCCACTATTTTTTTTTATAAAGATTTTTGATTTGTAAGTGCGGTCATAAAGCTCTATTAAAGACTTTTTGGACTCAACAAAATTCAGATCGTAGGTTTTTTACTTGTAAGATTTCAAAGGTAATATTTTTTTATTTAATTAGTTGATTAATTATTGACTTATAATTTTTTTGTAATTGTGTTCTTGTTTTTATAGAAATTGGGTGGATGCGATTACTTTGATTGGTATGAAGAATGACACCCTTCACAAGTAAATCGTATAATCTGGGGTTTGTTGAACAAAGCTAAGGCTTCTGAAGAGAAACAAAATCGAGTAAGAAGATACTACATTGTTGCCATTATTGCTACTGGTTTGGTGTTGTTGGGCACATGGATATTCAAGCCTAATTGCTGAAATTTTCATGGTGATGTATTTGCTACTGGTTTGGTGTTGTTGAGAACATGGATATTCAAGCATAATTGTTGAAAACTATCGAACAGATTTAGCCATATGTTGTAAAATTTAGGTCATCTGATGGAAATTATCAAACAGGTCTTCCCACTGTTGCAACAGATTAGACTTAGATTAGATAGAAATAACATCGGCATAATGCAACAGATGACCAACCTATTGCAATGAATAAACTATCTTCCAGAACAGATAGAATATATTTTACAACATATTGACAATCTATTGCATTATAAAAACTCAACTTTCATCAGAAAAAAATAATTGTCACTATATGTACATGTAATTTAAAGTAAAGTGAAGTGTGACTTGAAATTAAAAATTATTATTTCACAGGCTCTTCTATATACACAGGTTCCAAGCATCCATTTAGTACCCCATAAGCCCAGACCTATTGCAGGTTTGCCACAGTGTTGCCGCACAGAAAGGTCGTTGGCTCGGCCATTTCTATACCGGTCAGCAAACATTCGATGTGTGCAAGAGCGTGGTGCGTAACCGGTATCATTTTTTGGAAGGTTCATGCCCTTGTTTCGACCTTCAAAATCCCATGATTTCTTCATCAACACTTTCTTTGGCAAATGATTCATCAGTTTACACTCTCACAACAAGATGGGAAATAGCTCTATCAGTGGTTGTACGTGGAAAAAAAGATCAACCTCGTCGATGGAAGGTTCATTGCAGTCATAAACTTTGATTTTTCCCTCCTCGAGTTGTATCTCAGCAGCCCGATTATGTATGCCGTTCACGCTAATGACTGCAAAAATCCTCTTTGCCTCAGTCCAACTCTTGTCATATGGATTTGGCATCTCCCCTCTAATATATTTTATCATTTCTTCTTCATCCAAGTCCAATGTAGAAACTAAGAAATCAAGTACCTCACCATAGGCTGACATTTCAGTATTGAGTTGATCGTACTTATCCTTGAGCTTCTTACAGAAGTCGAGGTCTATTATCTTATTGGCAGCGTTATAAGCTTATGGGTACGTTAATAGCCTTTTCCTCATGAGGCAGAGAATTTTATCAACATGTTGTGATATAAGAAGTCAATTTTTAAATAGGTTAGTAATTGTAAAGATGCAACGGATGGTCCATCTATTGCATAGGGTTCTCTGAATCAATAATCCATCGCAACTTATGCAACAGATGGATAATAAGTTGCAACAGAACCACTACCAGTTGCACCAGAATACTCAGCTGTTGCAACAAATTTCACATCTGTTGCGTAGCTTCTTCTCTTTGGGGTAGATTATAAGTCTAGGTTAAGAAAAGTAAACTTGCCTTGTCCTCGTACCGTATACGCATATCTGTCATAGTCTGAAAGTCTTGGGGAGGGGTGAAAAGGAGGCCTGGGGTAATCTGGTACGCCTGGCTTGGCATTCTTGGCCTGTCGTAGATCCATCTTCTCTTTGGCGCAAAGTTTCGAGTATATGTCCACCTTCTTGAAGGTCCCCTGAACTTCAACAACTTTTGGAAAGGGAGGAGTTGCAATTTTTTTATTTTCGACCAAAGAGTATGTCGCTAATTGCTCTTTTCTTCCTCCTAACCAATACTGCAAGAGTGTATGTCTCCCTCACCTTCTTGAATGGTATGACACCCCTCTTGGATTTGAATTCCTCAATAGATTTAGAGAGAGCCTCTACTTTTTAAAGAGTTTATCCTGGCTGTCCTTGCACTCTTCACATTCGCAACGAGAACACGAGGGTGAAGAGGGGTGAGAGGGACCTGTGTAAGGGTAAAAAGGGGTGTTTTCAAACATATTTATTTTTTCTTGAGCATCAACATGCTCATCATCACGAGTGGTAGAAGCATCAGCATCCTGCCCAACACTAACAACTCCACCAGAAGAAGCACCCGGATCTGTCTTAGTAGGTTGGTCATGAAGAGCCTCAACATTAGCCTGACCTTGCCTAACTTCTCTTCTTATAGATATTTCTCTAACCAACTCCTTCTTTATTAACTCCACTATTGGTATTTCTATAGTATCAACATGACCTAAAGTAATATAAGAAGTCATCACTGAATCCTTCTCAGTCGGCAAGATCCATGGATGCACAATCTAGAAAAAAAGACAGATATTTAAATTATATAATATAATATAATATAATAATTTTCACAGTTGGTTTACATTTTAACATTCAACTTCTGTAATATATTAACAATATATTGCATCAGATTACCCATCTATTGCATAGTTTGTAGTAGATCGTTAAAATCCATTTGAGTCGGGTTTAGAGAACCAGAGCAACACATGGATAATCTGATGCAAAATATCAATCATCTGTTGCAACAGATTATTGCACCAGTTGCACAAAAATATAATTTGTTGGGTTATATGTTATGCAATAGATGATCTGCATGTCGCAACAGATTAACAATATGTTACATCAAATTACACATCTGTTGCATAATTTGCAGTAGATGGTTAATTTATTAGGAGTCGGGTTCAGAGAACCAAAGCAAAAGATGGGTAATCTGATGCAAGATATCAATCGTCTGTCGCAACAAAGTATCCATCTATTGCACCAGTTGGCATAGGACGGGTAATCTGTTGCAATAGATGTCCCATCTGGTGCATTAGAAATAACATCTGTTGCGCCAGATATAACATCTTTTCAATATCTTTCATTGCGTAAAATTATTTTATTTGAAGAAGATGTACTGGATCATCCAGAGGGTTAAAGAGATCAGCCTCCTTAATTTTGGTGTTGTTCTTTGCAGCCAACCACCTAAACATTCTTGGATAAGAAACCTCATCCGAGTAATCCATTACCTTCTTTCGGAGGGGAGGAATGACTTCAAATGCCCAAGTCTAAAATGTGTAAACAAGAAGCAAGCAAAAAAAAAGTCATAATAACTATATTCAATATAAATTAATGGATGAGTAAAAATAGTGATTAATTTTACCATGAAAGCCTAAGGAAATCCATATAATGTGGTTGTCCCTGAGGATAGCTTTGTCAGTAAATATTGGACAGTCAAGTAGAAGTTGTCATATCCCCAGGGATAATTGTTGAATTTATCAAAATCCTCAGCACGTGCCAACAAATCATCTTCTATGACCTTGTTGACGTCTCTTGCCAATATAACCGAATGGGGAAACCAAACTAAGCACAATTGCTCCTTGTACTGCTTTGGTATGGTTTTATCCATGAGATCTGCCAACAAGTCCGATGCTTTGTAGCCACGTCGAGCAATGTTAAACAACCCATCTATTTTTTTCTTACGTTTTATTGCCTTGAATCTTTTGTGGGGTGTTCCCTTGGCGATAGGTGGTTCTTCTGGACGATGGCATCTCAAGCCCATCACTACAGCAAACTTTTGCTAGCCAAAACAAACCGACATGCCACAGCAATTGATCCAGATTTCATCCATCTTTTTGTTCCCCATTTTTTAAATCTTTATCATCCCCCACGTACTTGATCTTGCGCTTGAGAAGACCATATACCATGATCATATGGAAACGGGGAGTTGGGTCCTCAGGCAGCTCAAGAAAGCGTCCAAAAAAGCTCTTCTTAAAAAGTCCATCTATATTTTCGTTCTTCATAATTTTCCTAAAATAAATAAAATTTCTCCCCATATGACATTTAAGTACAAGTTCACCAGTTAGTTCTTCTTCTGCTTTTGGGTCATTTATCGGTATCATAACTTGAAACCTGTCAATACTAAAAGTTTTGACAGGATTATTCTAGGATGACGATATTAATTCATGCCCCATTGGTGATCCATTATCATCATGTTGATGATCATCTTCTTTCTCTTTCTCACTCTCTAATTTCTCCTTTTTATCACTTTTATATTCTTCATCACCATCTATAGACCCTTGTCCACCTCCCTCAATGTTGTTTTCATATATCTCCTCAGCTTTACTTTTCCCTGATTGATATTATTTGGGAAGCTCCTCCAAATCCCTCTGTACTGTAGCCTTTTTTGGGGTGGTCAGACGTTGATCCACTTTTACTTTCTTTTCTTTGGGGATACATGTTTTACCTACAAACAACAGAAAAATAAAAATTACATTACAATTAATGTTTTCATAAATTTTTAAAAATACATTACAAACATCACCAATACAGAGTCACCAACAACCACCACTACCACAAACACCACCAACCAATGCCGCAAACACCACAAATACCGACACCACCAACAACCATCATAAACACCACCAAATAATGCCACCACAAACACCACCAACTAATGCCACCAACAGCCACCACCAGTGCCACCACGATGACGATGACTACCACCACCACCACCAACACCAACACCAACACCATCCAACAATACCACGATAGTTAATGGAACAATGCAACAGAAACTAGGGATTTCTCAAGTTTTTTCTATGATTTTACCATCGAAACTCAAAATTGTAAACCCATTCTCGAAGGTAATACAACTAAAAGTTTTCTTTTTCATCATTAACTTAAAAACTCTTATTTTTAGAAAAAAATAACAAATATAGAACTCTTTTCAAACTCTATTACCTATGAATACAGAGAAAATGACTGATACAAGCAAGAATGAAGTTGACAATAACACCTATGTGGCTGGAAATGAGAATAAAATCGATCGGTTGTGAAGAGTTGAGCAATTTATTGAGTATCTGTTGTCTGTACTGTATAATTAAGTGAGAAAGAGAAAAGGGCGAGAACTCAAGATTTGAAATGATGAAATGTTTTTCTAGCAAATGGATGATTTGTATGAGTTGATTTGTATTTTGGAAAAGAATGATAAGTTTTGAAAATGTTAATTTGGTCTGAATTGTTCTTAATTATTTTTTAAAACTATAAAAGATATGCGTAATTTTTAACCCTCTCATTATGCAATTACCAAAAGACTCAATTGAAGTTGTAGTTGACCTTATGAACTCACCCCTGGTCCTAGATTAATAAATTTAGGTATTAGACTCTAGCATAAGAACTCAATTGAAATTGTATAAAAACAAATGTTCAACTTGTTACATCAGATTACACATCTGTTGTAAATGATAAATCAGATTAAGTTATTTGTTGCAACAGATTAAACATCTATTGTAAATAATCAAATAGATTAAGTCATCAGTTACGACAAATTACCCATCTGTTGTATATTATCAAATGGATTGTCATATGTCACAACAGATTACCCATCTGTTGTAAATTATCAAATAAGCACTGCCATCTGTTGTAGTTGACCCTATGAGAACTCACCCTTGGTCCTAGACTAATCAATTAAGGTATTAGTTGAATATATAAGGTAGTAAGAATCGATTTAGCTCAGAGTGATCAATTGACGACTCTGGTCGGGAGGGACGTAAAATAGTCTCATCATGCAATTGCTAAAAAACTCAATTGAAGTTATAATTGACCCTATGAGAACTCACCCCTGGTCCTAGATTAATCAATTAAGGTATTAGTCTAACATATGAACTCAATTGAAATTGTATAAAAACAAATTATCATACCTCAAGAGTCTAACATCCCAAATTACAACCCCCCCACACACAAACAAACAATCAACATATTAACAACCCATAATTTTTATCATTAATCAAACAAATTAATTCCGACCCAAATAAAGAAACCCTCAAATTGATTAAACAAAACAATAAAAATTCAATCTTGAAAGCTTAATCCTTTTCCTTAAAAATGAATCAAATGCATACCTCAAGAGAACAACCGATGGTGGTAATAATCGCTGCAATGAGATAGGAACGGGTGATAATCGACATCTGTTTATACCATTCTTCCACAGCTTGTGCCATTTCCCCCCCCCCAAAAAAAAACTCCCTCTTCAATAAACTTTACGCAAATAAAATTTAGCAGAAATCCCTAACGACCCAAATTTAGCAAAGCCTCTGAATTATCTGGAAATTGATCAATTTTGATAGATTTCTACTATATATATATATATACACACACTCACACATGCATATAATCTGTGTGTATATATGTATTTATTTATTTAGCTAATATAGAAAATCAAAGATAAATGGCAAACAAAAAAAAAAATTCTTTCATAGTATTGTTTGGTTGAGATATGCTATTTACCTATGAGGATATGTGCGCGTATTATTCACGGACCAATTAGATGATCCAGTGATGAGCAGTAGCCAATGAAATTGTTTGGGATAAATGACATTGACGTCAGAGGCGCGTTTGTGATGGCACTTTCTATTGGATTTTATTGTTTTTATTTTCCTTTAAAATAGGAAATTCCATGATTTTTAACTTAAATCTACTACTAGTACATTTAAATCTCGTTGAAATGATTGTTCGTTAATCTCATTATAATGATAGTCCCTCCACCCATTTTACTCCAATTTGACATTGCACATTAATTAAGAAAAATAATTAATAATATTACTATTTTATCATATGTCGCAACAGAATACCATCTATTGTAAATTATCAAATAGGCACTGCCATCTGTTGTAGTTGACCATATGATAACTCACCCCTGGCCTTAGATTAATCAATTAAGGTATTAGTTGAGCATATAAGGTAGTAAGAATTGATTCAACTCAGAGTGATCGATCGACAACTCTGATCGGGAGGAACGCAATACCGTCTCATCATGTAATTTCCAAAAGATTTAATTAAAGTTGTAGTTGACCCTATGAGAACTCACCCATGGTCCTAGATTAATCAATTAAGGTATTAGTTGAATATATGAGGTAGTAAGAATCGGTTCATCTCACAGTGATCGATCGATGACTCTGGTCGGGAGAAATGCAATACCATCACATCATGCAATTGTCAAAAGGCTCAATCGAACTTGTAGTTGACCCTATGAGAACTTACCCCTGGTCCTAGAGTAATCAATTAAGGTATTATTCTAACATATGAACTCAATTGAAATTGTATAAAAATAAATATTCAAGCTATTGCAACAGAATAACCATTTATTGTAAATTATCAAACAGATTAAGTCATTTGTTGCAATAGATTAAATGTCTATTGTAAATAATCAAACGTATTAAGTCATTTATTGCAACAGATTACCCATCTGTTGTAAATTATCAAATAGATTAAGTCATATGTCGCACCAGAATACCCATTTGTTGTAAATTATCAAATAGGCGTTGTTATCTATTGTAGTTGACCCTATAAGAACTCACCCCTGGCATAGATTAATCAATTAAGGTATTAGTTGAACATATGAGGTAGTAAGAATTGGTCTAGCTCAGAGTGATCGATCGATGATTCTGGTCTGGAGGAACACAATACCGTCTCATCATGCAATTTAAAAAAAGACTCAATTAAAGTTGTAGTTGACCCTATGAGCACTCACCCCTGGTCCTAGATTAATTAATTAAGGTATTAGTTGAACATATAAGGTAGTAAGAATTGGTTCAGCTCAGAGTGATTGATCGACGACTTTGTTCGGGAGGAACTCAATACCGTCTCATCATGCAATTGACAAAAGACTCAATTGAAGTTATAGTTGACCCTATGAGAACTCACCCCTGATCCAAGATTAATAAATTAAGGTATTAGCCTAACATATGAACTTAATTGAAATTGTATAAAAATAAATATTCAACCTGTTGCAACAGATTAACCATCTATTGTAAATTATCAAATAGATTAAGTCATTTATTGAAACTAATTATGCATTTGTTGTAAATAATCAAATAGATTAAGTCATCTATTGTGATAGATTATCCATCTATTGTAAATTATCAAATAGATTAAGTTATATGTCATAACAGAATACCCATCTGTTGTAAATTATCAAATAGGCGTTGCCATCTGTTGTAGTTGACCCTATGAGAACTCACCCTTGCTCCTCGATTAATCAATTGAGGTATTAGTTAAACATATGAGGTAGAAAGAATCGATTCAGCTCAAAGTGATCGATCAGCGACTCTAGTCAGGAGAAATACAATACCGTCTCATCATACAATTGCCAAAAGACTTAATTGAAGTTGTAGTTGACCCTATGAGAACTTACCCCTAGTCCTATATTAATCAATTAAGGTATTAATCTAACACATAAACTTAATTGTTATTGTATAAAAATAAATGTTCAACCTGTTGCAACAATTAACCATCTGTTGTCAATAATCAAACAGATTAAGTCATTTGTTGTAAAAGATTACACATCTATTGTAAATAATCAAATAGATTAAGTTATCTATTGCGATAGATTACCCATATGTTGTAAATTATCAAATGGATTAAGTCATATGTCACAAAAAATACCCATTTGTTGTGAATTATTAAATAGACGCTGCCATTTGTTGTAGTTGACCCTATGAGAACTCACCCCTGGCCCTAAATTAATCAATTACGGTATTAGGTTAATATATGAGGTAGTGAGAATCAGTTCAGCTCAAAGTTATCGATCGATGACTCTGGTCGAGAGGAACGCAATACCGTTTCATCATGCAATTTCAAAAAGGCTCAATTGAAATTGTTATTGACCCTATGAGAACTCACCCCTAGTCCTAGATTAATCAATTAAGGTATTAGTTGAACATATGAGGTAGTAAGAATTGGTTCAGCTTAGAGTGATAGATCGACGACCTTTGTCGGGAGAAACGCAATACCATTTCATCATGCAATTGCCAAAAGACTCAACTGAAGTTGTAGTTGACCTTATGAGAACTCACCCCGAGTCCTAGATTAATCAATTAAGGAATTAGTCTAAAATATGAACTCAATTGAAATTGTATAAAAACAAATATTCAATCTGTTGCAACAGATTAACCATCTGTTGTAAATTATCAAGTAGATTAAGTCATTTATTGCAAGAGATTATGCATCTATTGTAAATAATCAAACAGATTAAGTCATCTATTATGACAGATTACCCATCTGTTGTAATTTATCAAATGAATTAAGTCATATGTCACAACAGAATACCCATCTATTGTAAATTATCAAATAGGCGCTGCCATCTGTTGTAGTTGACCCTATGAGAACTCACCCTTGGTACTGGATTAATTAATTAAGGTATTAGTTGAATATATGAGGTTGTAAGAATTGGTTCATCTTAGAGTGAATGATCGACGACTCTGTTCGGGAGGAACGCAATACCGTCTCATTATGCAATTTCTAAAATACTCAATTAAAGTTGTAGTTGACCCTATGAGAACTCACCCTTGGTCCTATATTAATCAATTAAGGTATTAGTTAAATATATGAGGTAGTAAGAATCGGTTCAGCTCACAGTGATCAATCAACGACTCTAGTCTGGAGGAACGCAATACCGTCTCATCATACAACTGCCAAAAGACTTAATTGAAGTTGTAGTTGACCCTACGAGAACTTGCCCTGGTCCTAGATTAATCAATTAAGGTATTAGTCTAACATATGAACTTAATTGAAATTGTATAAAAATAAATGTTCAACCTGTTGCAACTGATTAACCATCTATTGTAAATTATCAAGCAAATTAAGTCATTTGTTACAACAGATTACACATCTGTTGTAAATAATTTAAGTCATCTGTTGCGAAAAATTACCCATCTATTGTAAATTATCAAATGGATTAAGTCATATGTCGCAACAGAATAACCATCGATTGTAAATTATCAAATAGGCGATGTCATCTGTTGTAGTTAACCCTATGAGAACTCACCATTGGCCCTAGATTAATCAATTAAGGTATTAATTGAACATATAAGGTATTATGAATTGGTTCAGCTCAGAGTGATTGATTGACGACTCTGGTCGGGAGGAATGCAATACCATCTCATCATGCAATTTCCAAAAGAATCATTTAAAGTTATAGTTGACCCTACGAGAACTCACCCCTGGTCCTAGATTAATTAATTAGGCTATTAGTTAAACATATGATAAAGTAATAATCGGTTCAGCTCAGAGTGATCGATCGATGACTCTGGTCGGGAGAAATGCAATACCGTCTCATCATGCAATTGCCAAAAGACTTAATTGAAGTTGTAATTGACCCTATGAGAACTCATCCCTGGTCCTAGATTAATTAATTAAGGTATTAGTCTAACATATGAACTCAATTGAAACTGTATAAAATCAAATATTCAATCTGTTGCTACAGATTAACCATCTATTATAAATTATCAAACATATTAAGTCATTTGTTGAAATAGGTTATGCATATGTTGTAAATAATCAAACAAATTAATTCATCTATTGCGACAGATTACCCATCTATTGTAAATTATCAAATGAATTAAGTCATATGTCGCAACAGAATACCATTTATTGTAAATTATCAAATAGGCACTGCCATCTGTTGTAGTTTACCATATGAGAACTCACCCCTGGCCTTAGATTAATCAATTAAGGTATTAGTTGAGCATATAAGGTAGTAAGAATCGATTCAACTCAGAGTAATCGATCAACGACTCTGGTCGGGAGGAACGCAATACTGTCTCATCATGCAATTTCCAAAAGACTCAATTGAAGTTGTAGTTGACCCTATGAGAACTCACCTGATATGATCTAAATGGCCATCAAAGCTTTGGATTCCATCATTCTAGGCCAACACATGAAGGATCCGGCTTTGGCCACATTGAAGTCTCGAGAGCATGTATGGAGAGATTATTTTGGGCTCTCAATGGATCAATGTCGTGTGTGGAAGGTTTCTTGGGTAGTTTGTCTTGATGAGGCACCGAGAGACCAAGTGTTGAAGAATAATTATGAAGGCCAAAATGACACAAGGGAAGACACATGTTAAAGTATGAAGAACACCACATCAAGCATTCCATGACCGCCCCTCTCATTAAGGGTGTTTTGGTCTTTTTGTGCCTTTTCTTTACACTCCATAAGAGCCTCTTTTCATCAAGGGTATTTTGGTCTTTTATGTAATAACTAAAAATAGACTTTTAGGCTTCTGTTTTCATTAGTTTTGAATGAATATTGAAGAACATTTTCTTCTCTTAAGAGAAAGGGCTTTAGTGTAGGGCTTGGAAAAGATATTGTAGTGTAGGACTTGGAAAAATCATTGTAACTAAGGTTAGCTTGAGTGTGGATTCATTTGAGTTGACAATCTGGCTTAGAAATGCTGGTGCTTTGGGGTGCTTGGAGTCCCTTTTGTATCAGTGTAAGAGTGTAGTGTTGCCTTTGTGGATTGTAGAGGGTTTTGGTATTTGGTACACACCTTGGTTCCTACATTTGTAAAGGTGTATGTATCACTATCTATCTTTACATTTAATGCAAGTTTTGTGTCTTTATTCTTGAATCCGTTTGTGTCTTGTCTTCTTTGTGCTTGTTTCTTCTTCATCTCATCTTCTTTAGTGAACACTTAACATTGTTGGAAATTCCTTCCATGCACAACTTGGGTGTATCAAGTGGATTGTAAATCCCTAAGAAATACTTTCCATCATAGGGAAAGATACCAACATCCACAATCAACCTATGCTTGTCGTCTTGACCAAGCACTAAGTTGGTTGTGTTGCAATTTTCACAACCCAATATGTCATCGGGTATAAATGGGAGAAGTAGCCAAGAACATGGGTCAAGGATATACTCACTTTTCCCTAAGGTGTTATGCTTACAATTAGACATACCCTCTATATCTCTATTGGAATATTATGAGCACAAAGAGGGTAGAGAAACGCGTCACACAAGTCAACTTCAACTATGGTGTCCTTATGCATAGACTCACTAGTTTCAAGCTCATCACCACTAGGATACTCAACATAGGAAACACACAAAGAATAAGTAAATGGCATTTCTAAACATGCACCACTTTCTCTTTCACAAGAGTGGTCCTCATATATATACAAACCACTACGGGCAACTAAGGGGCCACAATCAAAACCGTCTTCACAAGGACAATCACAACTCAGGTTTTCTAAACATTCAAGCAAATCAAGGTCATCTTCACCCAGTTGATCATTTTGCACACCCTCACTAGTTGTTGGCAACTCACATACCAATATAGACTCACCTTGGTTTTCACAAGGGCCATCTAGTGTATGAATACTCTCATCACTTGGCATTGGGACCTTATTCAAGTTACAAGTGCTAGCACTAGGTGGACTTAATTCATTCTTACGAGAAGAATGAATTTTGTCATCTATAGGATCAACTAGTGCTTGCTTGCTTACAAAAAGAATTGGATCTTCATGCAACCTAGCAATATCAAGAGTATCACAAAGGGTCGACTCTTGCAATTCCCCTTTAGGCAAACCACCAACTACATCCACTTGGCTACTACTAGCCATATCACCATATTCTAAGTCTATAGGAGTATAGGAGATAACATTTTTACCCTGTAGCTCACATGAGCTATGACCTTTACCTTAAAGTATGTTCGGGCAGCCCACTTTCTCCCTTTGTAAGCTATCATCACAAGTGAGTTTTTGATTAAGTGGAGTTAGATTGGATGGTCTAAGTGTGGATATCAATCGGCGTAGCTATTCAAGGTTTTGTAGGAAACTTTTACTTTTGACTTTGAGGCTATCAAATGTGGCCTTCAAAGTATTATTTTCCATGGTACCTAAGAAGGACACTAACAAAAACAAACAAACAATGTTAGCTCAAAATATCCTCACCACACTCACTCTAGTTTTTTTCCTCCCACTTGTGTTTCACAAGTGTTGAAAATTCGGCTTGTACTTCGTGAGTGATTGAGGGATGAGTCTACTTTTGCTCGGAATAGATTTTTGTTTGAGGTGACTAAAAGAAAAATTGCTTTCGGACTTGAACCAACAAGATACTACGAATTACAAAATGAGAAAAGCACACAAAGAACGATAACTCAAAATAAAGGACATTAAAACTAATTCACAATCTATTAGGTAGTTACTAGTTTGTTAATTAGTGATAGAACCAACACAAAAGAAACTTGAAACAACAATAGAATCAACACAAAAGAAACTATAAACAACAATTAGAAACTAGAAAATCTAAATTTGAGCTCAATTTGGTTGTTCACAAATTTGATGACGTGACACCTTGTGATTGGACGTCAACTTTTCAAATTTTTTTGTTCTTCAAAATTTGTGTCTCATCCAACTCAATTCCAAGAGAGTGTGATTTCATTTTTGGGGGAAATTCGCAAGATTTTTTTGGAGGCTTTTCAAGCTTCCAAATGGATTTGAAATGAATTGGTCCCCCCTTGTGCTTGCAATTGTACTTGAAGATTCCTTTTGTCTTTGTTGTTTTCTTCTTTTGGCAAGACTAGGAAGCTTCTTGGAAATTGCCTTTAACAAATAATACACTCTCTTTCCTCCCTTTTCAAAATCAACAAGCACTTTTGAATATTCTTCTCCAACAAGATATGAAGATTGAGGAAGAACAATATAAATATTCAAGAGTTGACCAAGTTTGACCACAAGGCAAATAATCTTCAAATTCAAATTTTATTTTAGATCTAGGTTACCTTTGCCAATCCAAGAACAAATAATACAAAATCAAGTCCAAAACATCCAAACCACAATATACCACACGAAATCCACCCTCAAAAGCTTCAAACTCAAGTTCAACAATGGTGGAATGCTCAAAACATCCCGGATCTTGCTCAAAACTTATATCTAGACCCTCTTAGTGCTAGGGAACAAGGATCTAGCAATAGAAACTAACAAACACACAAGAACAAAGTAGATCTAAGTTTCAAAAATCTGCCTAAAGTAAAAAACGTGACAGTTTTTTTTTGGATTTATGACTCTTTTTTGTGATGATTTTCTTCAAGGTAACAACAATCCAAGACCTAGAGTTGTGGGAAAACTCTAATACATGGCTCTGATACCAAATGATATAAGGAAAACAACTAAGAATCCAAGACTACACTAAAGAACATGAGATGAAGAAGAAACAAGCACAAAGAAGACAAGACACAAACGAATTCAAGAATAAAAACACAAAAGTTGCATTAAATGTAAAGATAGGTAGTGAGACATACACCTTTACAAATGTAGAAAGCAAGGTGTGTACCAAACACCAAAACCCTCAACAATCCACGAAGGCAACACCACACTCTTACGTTGATACAAAAAGGACTACAAGTACCCCAAAGCACCAACATTTCTAAGCCGGATTGTCAACTCAAGTGAATCCACACTCAAGCTAACCATAGTTACAATGACTTTTCCAAATCCTACACTACAATGGCTTTTCCAAGCCCTACACTAAAGCCCTCTCTCTTAAGAAAAGAAAATGTTCTTCAATATTCATTCAAAACTTATGAAAATAGAAGCCTAAAAGTCTATTTATAGTTATTACATAAAAGACCAAAATACCCTTAATGAAAAAGGGCTCCTATGGAGTGTAAAGAAAAGGCACAAAAAGGCCAAAACACCCTTATTAAGAGGGGCGGTCATGGAGTTCTTGATGTGGTGTTCTTCATACTTTAACATGTGTCTTCCCTTGTGTCATTTTGGCCTTCATAATTATTCTTCGACACTTGGTCTCTTGGGTGCCTCATCAAGACAAACTTCCCAAGCAACCTTTCACACACGACATTGATCCATTGAGTTCCCAAAATGATCTCTCCATGCATGCTCCCGAGCCTTCAATGTGGCCAAAGCTGGATCTTTCATGTATTGGCCTCGAATGATGGCATCCAAAGCTATGATGGCCATTTGGCTCGTATCATCACCCCTGGTCCTAGATTAATCAATTAAGGTATTAGTTAAACATATGAGGTAGTAAGAATCGATTCATCTCAGAGTGATTGATCGATGACTCTAGTCGGGAGAAACACAATACCGTCTCATCATACAATTGCCAAAAGACTTAATCGAAGTTGTAGTTGGACCTATGAGAACTCACCCCTGGTTCTAAATTAATCAATTAGGGTATTAATCTAATATATGAACTCAATTGAAATTGTATAAAAATAAATGTTCAACCCATTGGAATAGATTAACCATATGTTGTAAATTATCAAACAGATTAAGTCATTTGTTGCAAAAGATTACGCATCTGTTGTAAATAATCAAATAGATTAAGTCATCTGTTACGACAGATTATCCATCTATTTTAAATTATCAAATGGATTAAGTCATATGTCGCAACAGAATATCCATCTGTTGTAAATTATCAAATAGGCCCTGTCATCTGTTGTAGTTGGATCTATGAGAACACACCCCTCGTCCTAGATTAATCAATTAAGGTATTAGTTGAACATATGATGTAGTAAGAATCGGTTCAGCTCAAAGTGATCGATCGACGACTATGGTCGGTAGGAATGCAATACTGCTTCATCATGCAATTTCTAAAAGACTCAATTAAAGTTGTAGTTGACCCTATGATAACTCACCCCTGATCCTAGATTAATCAATTAAGGTATTAGTTGAAAATCTGCGGTAGTAAGAATTGGTTCAGCTCAGAGTGATCGATCGATGACTCTGGTCAAGAGGAACGCAATATCGTCTCATTATGCAATTACCAAAAGACTCAATTAACGTTGTAGTTGACCCTATGAGAACTCAACCATGGTCCTAGATTAATTAATTAAGGTATTAATTGAACATATGAACTCAATTGAAATTGTATAAAAATAAATGTTCCACCTATTGCAACAGATTAACCATCTGGTGTAAATTATCAAATAGATTATTCATTTGTTATAAATAATCAAACAGTTTAAATTATCTGTTGTGACAGATTATTCATCTGTTGTAAATTATCAAATGAATTAAGTCATATGTCGCAACAGAATACCCATTTGTTGTAAATTATCAAATAGGCGCTGCCATTTGTTGTAGTTGACCCTATGAGAACTCACCCCTGGTTCTAGATTAATCAATTAAGTTATTAATTAAATATATAAGGTATTAAGAATTGGTTCAACTCAGAGTGATCAATCGATGACTCTGGTCGGGTGGAACGCAATACCATCTCATCATGCAATTGCCAAAAGACTCAATTGAAGCTGTAGTTGACCCTATAAGAACTCACCCCTGGTCCTAGATTAATCAATTAAGGAATTAGTCTAACATATGAAATCAATTGACATTGTATAAAAACAAATATTTAATCTGTTGTAACAGATGTCTTTTCTGTTGGATTTAATCAAACAAATTAAGTCACTATTGCAACATATTATGCATTTGTTGTAAATTATCAAACAGATGCTGCATCTGTTATATCAGGTGTTGCATTGTTATGGCAGATGATCGAGCTTTGAAAATTTTCAAACAGAAATTATTATTTGTTGCACTTAGATGTTTTAAGACCCTTTTTAAAAGCAATTTAGGTATTTCCTGTCCGAGATAAAAAAAGTTAAAATACTAAGGTGGTAAAAAATATTACTTTCATAACTCAAAAATCTCTTGAGTGAGTAGTCTTATCTGGTCTTTTCAATGTCACCGTCTCCTCGTGCCCCTCAAAAGCTATTAATGAATATTTAAAACCCATATCTAGAGAATACTCTCTCTTTCAGCCATAAAGTAAGACAAGACTCAACTCATCTATCACTCTTGTTTATTATTAATTCTCTTTCTTTCCTTTTTTCCTTTCTTTTCTCTCTTCTTTCGGATGGGGATCCTTTCAGATCTCTACCGATCAATATCTTTTTTCGACCAAACTAGATGTTCTGATCCCTTTGCTTTTTTCATATTACAGGTATGGTTCACTAATGCTCTTTCCATTTCGTCTTATTCTTTGTATGTCATTTAAATTAGATATTTACTTAATCATTTTGTCTTGAATGAATGAACCGTTGTTTTTATTTAAATATGCGAGAAAAAGTTATAACTTGAAAAGCCTTGTTGTCAGTATAGTTTGATGAATCAGTTGTTGGAACAGACGGAGCAACTCTTTGAAGAAATCAAACCAGTAGTAAGACTGGTTTGATTTATTCTAGCAGATGAACCATTTGTTGCAACATGTCATCCATCTATTGCAAAATATCTCATCGGTTGAACAAATGTGTAATCTGTTTCATCAGATTGGTCCTCTATTGATTCACTCAATTTTATGTTACCCTTTTATACATATGGAGCAACTGTTTGAAGAAATCAAACCAGTAGCAAGGTTGGTTTGATTTATTCCTATAGATGAACCATCTGTTGCAATATGTCATCCATCTGTTATAATAGATGCGTAATTGGTTGAACAAATGGGTAATCTGTTGCATCAGATTTTTCATCTATTGATTCACTCAATTTTGTGTTACCCTTTCATAATGTTCTTTTTGTTCTTCTCTTGTTTGACATCAAATGTATTTCTCTTGTTTGCAGATAAAAGAAAGTGAAATTGAATCCACTTTTGCTCGGCCGGCATTAAAGGCTAGAGTAAAGATAGGTTCATGAAAACACACATCCAGTACAATGATTTTGTTAATGTTTGTTCTTTACCTATTAGGCGTTAATCCTTCAAACAAGATATAGCATTTTACAGTTAAGAATATTAGGTTTGAACTGGTAAGGCTGAGGGACCAAGTAGGTGGTGTCGATACCCTGTTATAATTTAATGACCGTTTATGCTCATATTTTTGTGTCAAGTTTAGAGAAGGGTTCAAGTTTTTGGTGGTAGTGTAAATAACCAATAGTGATTGGACCAGTTTTAGTGGCTCAATGGAATTTTTGAAAGGCCTTCAAAGCCTCGCACTACAGCAAACAACGATGGAACCAATAGAAATTTCCCTAGTCCAAATTTATATGGATGGGTTACTGGAGGAGACTATTATACAGCAGTAGGTGCTTGGGAGAATACCTGTGCGGGAAGGGGGAGGTTGAGAAGGCCATATATCATCTCAGACCTTGTTTAAGAGGAAACACAGGGTAAGAAGAAAAGTGTAGCAAAATTGGCTGATGAAATTGACATAAAAAATTAAAAAATTGGATGAGCTGTGAATGTGAAAGTGTATCCAAAAATGAAAATCCATCAGTCATTGAAAAAAAAAGAATGGTCAAGAGGACTGGAGCTGGTTATTTTGCTAGAGACTGCAACTAGTGAGCGTGGCCTCAATGAAGACCCACAAAATGCAGGACCATAACTCTAAGAAAGTAGCTTCGTGAGCACGAAAGGTGGTAAGATAGTCAGAATTGAAACCTGAACCAACTACTCCTGAATTAAAAATACGGAATCAAGCCAAAATGGTAATTTCTCAATTTAAACTTGCATCACATGCCTCCTGTTTATGGCTCTGGTCATGTCAAAGGCAGTGGAAACAATAAGGCATGGGATTTCTGCCCAACTTTAGATCTTTTTATTTCTACTGCCATTGATCTGATCATAGCTACAAATAGAAGGCATGGCATGTAAGTTAGATTTCAGAAATTGATGCATTGGCTTCCCTTATTTTTAATTCAGGAGTTGTTGGTTCAGGTTTCAATTCTGATCGACAATCGTACCAATTTCCTGTGCTTACGAAGCTTCTTCCTTAGAGTTTTGGTCCTGCACTTTTGTGAGAGTCTTCATTCAGGCCACGCTAGCTAGTTGTATTCTCGAACAAAGTATCCATCTCCAGTCCTGTTGACCATTCTTTTTTTTTCAACGATTAATGAATTTTTATATTTGGATACACTTCCATATTTAAAGCTCATCTAGTTTTTTCATTTCTTATGTCAATTTCATTGGACAGATTCGCTAGAAGTTCCTTACTTGCTTCCTTGTATTTCCTCTTAAATAAGGTCTGAGATGATATATGGACTTCTCTACCTCTCCCTTCCCGCACAGGTATTCTTCCAAGAACCTTCTACTGTATAAAAAAAGTCTCCTTCAGCAATCCATCCATATAAATTTGGACCAAGGAAATTTTTATTGGTTTTATCATTGTTTGCTACAGTGCGAGGCTTCTGAGGCCTTTCAAGAAGTCCATTGCGCCATTTAAACCGGTCCAATCACTATTGGATATTTACACTGCCGCCAAAAACTTAAACCCTTCCCCAAACTTGACACAAAAACATGAGCATAGACCGTCATTAAATTGTAACAGGGTATCGACACCACAGTCTTGGAACCCTTTGGCCTTATCAGTTCGCACCTATCAAACTAGACTGTACAATGTAGGATCTTGTTTGAAGGATTAGTGTTTAATCGGTAAAAAACTGCATTCACAAAATCATTGCACTTTATGTGTATTTGTCACGGTAGCTTGATCAATAATACATAACTCCCACGCATGAAAGTGGATCCATTGCACGCACCTTATTCTTCCTACCCTATCAAGACATGTCAGACAGTGTTGTTTATTTATCTGCACGCATGTGATGACTATTAAAAAAGAGGTGTGAAAAGTCGTGACTTTTTTATCTTAACACATTCAAAACAGCTGATGAATTGAAATCTCCATCTGTTGCAACTGATGAATCAACTATTGGAAGAAATCAAAATATCTCCTCCAATATATGGTTCATCTATCGCAACAGCTAATCCATATATTGCAACAGATGGTAAATCTGTTGTGACAGACCAGACATTATTTATTCATTAGCACGCATGTGGTGACTATTAAAAAAGAGGTGAAGAGTCATGAATTTTTATCTAACACATTCAAAATAACTGATAAATTGAATTCTCCATCTGTTGTAACTGATGAATCAGTTGTTAGAAGAAATCAAAAAATCTCCTCCAACATATGATCCATCTGTTGCAATAGATAATCTATATTATGCAACAGATGTTGCAACAGATGGTAAATCTATTGCGACAGACCAGACAGTATTTATTCATTTGTACGCATGTGATGACTATTAAAAAATAGGTAGTGGTGACTTTTTATCTAACACATTCAAAACAGTTGATGAATCAAATTCTCTATCTATTGCAACTGATGAATTAGTTGTTAAAATAAATCAAAACATCTCTAAAAGATAGTCCATCTGTCACAACAGTTAATACATTAATAGATGTCTCATCTATTGCACATACAGACAATCTATTGCAACAACTCAGTAATAATGATTGTTATCAAGTCTCAAATCCATTTTGAAAAGGTGAGAAGTATTAATGTAAAAAAAAAAGTCGTGACTTTTCACAAAAAATAAAATGCCACTAGTTTGAATGTAATTAATACAATAGAGCTTAACAGTCGTGCCTTTTGTCCTGACACATCCCAGATTTAATCCTCTATAAATAGGTCCCTCCTTAATCTTCATTCTACTAAATTTTATTTATTTCTTGCATTATTTCTTTTCGTGTGACATCTTGAACCACTTCTCTTCAAAGAGCATATTCCTTTCTCGTTGAGGTAAGTTTTTTTTTGGTGTAAATCTACCAGTTGGTAGTATACGTTATATTATATTTGGACTCTTTTTCTTTACATTGGTTAATTCATGTGAGTTCTAGCTATGGCTGAGCCTGTTTGGGATATTGCTATTTTGCGTGACATAGTATGAGAACTTCAGAGGCAGGTTAATGACCTGCAGAGGGAGTTGGTCGCCGTGAGAGTAACGATGTTCAGAGAGATACAGAGGCTGATGAGGGCCCTGCTGTTGCGCATTGATTGGCCGGCTGTCATTAATGATGATAATAATAATTAGAATTATAATGTATTTTTTATTTTAGCGTATGTATTTTAGTTTTTCTATATCGGATAAATACCTAATGTATTTTATTTTTCGTTTAATGAAAAAATTATTTTTAGTCGACTTTGGCTTTTTAATGAACATTGGAAGTTTGATGCATTTAATGAATTTTACTAGGCCTGATATAGCCTATGTTGTGTGTAGACTAAGTAGATATACTCATAATCCCAATAATGAGCATTGGTCTGCATTAATGGGACTAATGAAATTTTTGAGAGGAACCGTGAATTATGGTATCTTGTATAGTGAATTTCCTTCTACTTTAGAAGGGTATTGTGATGCAAATTGAATCTCTGATTCAGATGAGACATGTAATTCAAGGCTTAAATCACTTATAACTTTATAAACTCAAAACATGATAATTTTGGCATAAACCCAACTTGTAAGTCATGTAATCCTTTATAAAATTCAAATTTTTGGGGCATAAAGTATAATACATAGAGCAAATCATGAATTGGTGATTTACATGAAATTCTATTGAAATTGGATGTAGCGAAATTCATAACTTGGGGATTTTATCTTGAGACTAGTTTAACATGATATGTAATCCTTTGTTCAAAGATAATTCTTGAAGGTATTTTATCAACCACGTGGGAAGCATGGATACTTGAATTAAATAATATAAAATGAATTGATTTCTTGAATTCATGCACTGACAAGAGAATGGGTTGGGAATCCTCTCCCCTTACATCATTCCTACACATACTGGCACTACTACAAGAATCTGAGATCCCGACTTGGTTACTTGTACTATCATCTCCCCCTTAGCTTTAAGCAATCATCATTAAGTCCATGAACCACTTAATAAACTCTAAAATGAACTTCAATCACTTTAGGGTATTGGATATAATAATACACATGACCACTGAGCTCCCATAGAATATACTAAACTTTCTTTCGCTTCTACAATTATCATCTCACAAAATCCCGAAACAACAAACTTAAATTCTTGTATATACTATTCAAGCCTACTAGTTCACCTTTTGTACAACTAACATTCATAACACATCAATCATTATACTCACCTTGATCACCATATACTATTCAAACTTAGTATCTTGTTCTAGCTATGATTAACCACAATCTTCACAATTATTCTTACATGCCAATCATTCGAAAAACACTAGTACGCTAAGACCTCATAACAATAATAATCAGTTGTAATCCTACAGTCTATCATATTTACAATACATCAACACATCCTCCTTCTACACATCATTACTATTCACTCATCTATACACCTAACTTCTTTCATATCTCTATAAGTTTAAACTAACTCCCTTTTTTGCAATCTTAGGGACGCCTAAATTAACAACATTCATCCACCAAGTACCTTCATCAATAACCTATACTTTTCTTGCACAACAACCCTGTCATCAACTCTCTTCATACTTTAAGCATTCAATAATTCACCTTAAATAATAACTCCTTCTCTACCTTATACTAAACTAACACACCAGGACATATCACTGCATTACTGACTCATTCTCATGCCAAAAGATTCAGCTATACTTATATTCAATAAATCGCCCTTACCATTTTCTTTTATCACTACACCTCTAAACCCATACTTTCAACCAACACAACCATAACAAGATGAACAACAAGTTGCTAGTGAATCGAAATAGGCCTCACACGGCTTCACTAGACTTTGATTTTGAGTTTTGAAAAAAAAAATGATGAATCACGAAGCAAATATGCTAGTGAATCGAAATAGGCCTCACACGGCTTCACTAGACTTTGATTTTCAGCAAAACAATAATAACAAGGTTACAAGATATAGAAACTTAACACACAATATTCAATGATCTAAGGATACACGTCTTATTCTTTCTTAACTGAGAAACTCATAAAAATGAGGGTATAACTTTAAATTTGATGGACTTATAACACACTAGAAGGCTCCTCTCAAGCCGCTTTATGAAACTTTTGAAACTTCTCGCTAGCAAATCTGAAAGCATTATCAAGAGAGGAACTGAAACTTGTTGATCATGCTATCTCAAGAATAATACATAGATAGGGAAGTATAGATTATCATTATGGACTATAAGGAGGAATATGAAAGAACATCTGACTTGGGCTTAGTGCGCGAATTTTATGAATCACGAATAAAGTACTTCAATCTTTGAAACTCAAAGGAACTGAGGGGGTACTTTCTAGCTCGCTTATAATCCCATGACTATTTGTGGAGAGTATCCGAGAAAGCATTAGCAATAAAGATTCGAGCTTGACTGTTTTTGATATCTTGAAAATAAGGCGGAGATGGCCTGAATAGAGTAAGATGAGAATCTGTATAAGTTTCTTAGAGAACTTTTTTTTTTGTAGCACGATCTGAGACTTGAAACAATGGTAACATTTTCTAAATGCCTCGTAGCCTCTCAAAGAAAAGTACAGACGTCTTTGTACTATTTTGCAAGACTCTACTAGACACGGCTTCACTGACACCCTAGGACACTTGAACTCTACGCTCTGATACCAAGTTTGTAACACCCCGAAATTGGGTCCCGAGACGTCACACGGTGCTTAGGGTCACAAGTGACCCCAAGCTAACCCTTCTACTGGCATAACTCATAAGCAACTGAACAAAAAGTATAAATCTATACAAATTTGCGGAAAATAACTCTTTTCTGAATCTGATCGATACAAAACTGAATTTACAAGATTACAATTCTGCTTTTACAACCAAAACTGAAATGAAATACATCAACTTCTGTTGACTGTCTATGAAGCCTCTACTAGTATTGACTGTAGGTAGCCAGGTCATGACTCCCGACTATCCCAACTCAATACGACCGAATAAAGAAAATACAACACTATTAGTTCTGCATAACTGACCCAAGCCCTTGAATCAAAAGGACTCATCACCTGCTAACTGGATACCACGAACTGACTGGATCTGAAGGTGCATACTATACCTTGTACCTACATTCCAAGAAAATGTAGCCCACATACGAATATGAGGGTCAGTACCATGGAAATGTACCGAGCATATGGGGGTGCAATGCATATATAAAATAATATCTTAATATCATCACAGTTTATAAAATTATGCATGCTGATATAAATAACTCACTTAGCTCGAATTAAATCATCAAAATCATGGATGAATAATACATGTAAAATAAATCATGTGAGTCATTACAATAAGTTCCAAATTCACTTTCTGCTCGGTTTCAACTTGTAAAGTAATCAAGTCTTAAAACAACTCTCTTTAGAACATAACATTTCAATCTTTCGGAAACAAGGAACTTTCTCACAAATCATAGTTTTCAAACCATACACACTTATCTTAGATAGAGCAGAGACACACAAAGTTTCTTATAACCGACATAAACCATGTGAGCTTATCATGGAGTCCAACATTTTGTCCTCCTAAGGAAGAAACCCCACGTTGGGAAGGAGCGTCATACTCTTGCCAGGGAGTATAACCTCAACTCAGTGATCACAAACTCGGCCTTAGGCCCACAAATCTCAATCCTACGGTGGCACGTAGTTCTGGGGAAGTAGGGTACGCTCACCCACACCTCCCGCTCGGTGCTAAATACTACTCCCGTACTCAAGCTCAGTCTCATTTAGGAAATTCACCTCAAAATAATCTCAAGGGCCTATAATGAAGGCCAAATCATATTTCTCATAATTGAATCATAATAAATTGTGGATTCCTATTTTCAACTCAAAAATCATGATATAAATTTCAATTCAAATCTCGGTAAATAATTTAATAAAGGAAAACTCCAAATCGTAATATCATAAAAATCCAATTTCAACCTTGACATAAATATAACGATTCCATCTTCCAAAATATCATCTCAAATTCCATACTTGTTCAATATCAAAACAACAATCTTTGCTTTTGGGAAATACTTATAAAATCATGTCCACGACTCGAGATCAAAATCTCCTTATAATTTCATCACATATATTTAAAACCCAAAATATAAAGATTTAATACATCAAAATCATATCTAAATTTCATACTCAACAATCATCTCAAAAATCTTCACTTATCTCAATTAAAATATTGGGAATAAATTCATGACATAAATATCATAATTTCAACAACTCAAAATTCATATCACAAATTTCGTAAATTCATTCTCAATACTCATTTCAAAGAAATTCAACAACATCAATTCTTAATAGAAAAATATAAATCAAAATATGTATATCTCAACTCAAATCATATCAAGATAAAATATAATGCCTTCAAATACTCAATTCATGGATAATTACATAAACTCAAAATAAGATAAATTGGTATAAACTTCAACATAAAAATTTACGTAATCTTTATAAAAATCAAGTTTTGGGCACAAGACCGGAAGAATTATTCTTGTTCAAACCCCACATACATCAAATTTGTGACTTTGGATGAACTTGCGATTCCGGAACTCTACTCGTAAAATAATAGGTGCTTCTTGAAGATCTCAACTTGGGAATTATGATTCCTAAATTATTTTTGAATTCCTGCGGTTAAATTTTTAGAGATCTTGAATTCTTGGTTGAAACTCATGTGTTTGGTTCTTGAGAATTTTCAGATAAATGACCAAATTTTGGTCAAATGTACGTTGAATCCCGTTTTAAAGCATGATTGAGGGATGGTAAATGACCAAAATGCCCCTAAGGAAACAAATAAAATCACATTTGTCCCTCAGTCACTGGTTTGATATGCTGAAGTAAATTAATCATAACTTTTTACTCCAATGATAAAATTAGATGAAACCAATTTCATTTAAAAGAAGACTCAAAGATCTTTCATTTGATATATAGTAGCTCACCCAGTTCGTTAAATACAGGAAGTTATGATCGTTGGAAGTTGACCCTGAAATACTGAAAACTGGGCAAAAATAGCGTTTTTGCTACTGGTTTGAAATCCAAACGCGGCCTTATGGTTCTAAAAAATTCCGAAACTCATCCGATATGTACTATGAGATTGATCGATCATAACACATCTTGAAAATCGAAAAACAGATGTCGGGAATGTCATGAATTAATTCCCCGAAGTTTGAAGGTTCAAAATAAACTAAGTGTGGAACACTTAGCTAAAGTTCTAAGTGTTAGGCTCCATGTGACTCATTTTGAAAGCTCTAACGACGAGGGAACTTTGCGGGGTCTTACATTACTCTAAAAGCCATCAAGAGATATACTTGAGAAGACTTACTCTAGAAGCCATCAAGAAATATACTTAAGAAGGCTTACTTTGGAAGCCATCTAGAGATACACTTGAGAAGACTTACTTTGGAAGTCATCAAGAGGTGTACTTGACAAGCTAAGTCTTACCTATAAATACTCCTTCAATACTTACAGCAATTTATAAGATTTTCTAAATTTCCTCTTTAATTTTTCTCTTTCTTCTTAGAATCCTGCTTAGTGATTTTAGATATTATTTAAATCTGTGGTTTAACTTACTGATATTTGTATTAGTAACTTTGTTCATTCCTGAATCCTCTGGTTAATTAGAAAAGACTTATTTAACTCAGAATATCTTTTAATTGATCAGGGAGATGCTTGTTTAATCCTGTGGAAACATTTCATACTGGTGAAATAATTTCTTAAGACAGTGCCTAGCACGACTCAAGTATAATTAATATATTAACTTGTTAAGAAGTAATTATATTACTGTTATGTTATTATACTACTAATATCATTGTTATATTAATATTTTGTTATCAGTTTAATAATATTGTTATTATTATTTTTCTGTTGTTTCCCAATATTTGGTATTAATTGGGTAATGCCACATAGCACCAAAGAGGCCCTTGACTGTTGGTGCAGTTGGAGAGTTCGTAAGGCCATCAAGCCAATTCAGAAGATGATAACTGCTAGTATCCTTTGGTGTATATGGTTGGACAGGAACATCCGATGCTTTGAAGGTTTATCAACTCCAAATCACTCTTTTTTTTTTTTGTGGATAACCTTGGTATTCGGGCCAGCTTGCACGCACCTCAACTAATTCTACGGGATACCTTCCACCTTCCACCAACAACAAATACTAGGTAACTCTATCCACAAAGGCTAGAACAAATGGAAAGAAATTAGCTAGTGTTTGTCGGGAATTGAACTTAAGACTGCATGATGCTCAACCGAACTTCATTGAACCACTAGATCACACCCTTGGCCTGGGTGTCTTTTGTATCTATATATTTGGCATAATCTTTTAACCATAGGTTCCCCTCTGAACTTTTGACTTTGTTAGCTCCCTGGTGCTAGTTCAGTGTTTTTCGTAACTGCGGTAACGAAGTTTTGTTTTCTTCCCAACTTTTGTACTATTCTGCATCTTCTTGAATTTCTTGTTACTTAAATCAAAAAAAGAGGCAGAGTCAAAATTGATGTCTAAAATCTGCTCACTTTCTAGTTTCAGTTTCTTCATTTTGTGACCTCACCTGTTGTCTAATCAATAGATATTATCTGCTATATAAATCATTTAAAATTCAAAATATGCAACCGTAAGGAAAAAGTCTTTGCACCACAGAAGCCAGTGTAGGAACTGAAACTTGAAAAAAAATCTTTATCAAAGTAACAATATCCTCACAAATACTATTTACTGCAACTCTCTCCCAATCTAACATCCTACTTCAAATCATAATTAATAACCAAATATATATTAGTGTGACAAAGCTTGTGCTGTTCTCATTAAGCATGTCCATCGGTATCGGAACTTTGGTGACAAACTTACAGCTTGTCCTCGTACTCGGAGAGAGGTGTAATCTGCTCCTCTAAACCTTTCCTCCTGCGGATGTCACGGACTAGACAATGAGCTTGTGAGAAAGTTTCTAATGGATCTGATGGCACCATATCCCAGTGATCAAAAACACATTGTAGAACTGCTTGTCCTGAAGTAGCATTTTTCAAAGACCATGATAAACCGAATGACTCGACAATGGGAAGGTATCCCTTGATGTTGTAAAGAGGGGTTCCGGGAATCTGTCTCCTCAAAAACGTATCCACGTTTCTCATTCAGAACGCTGCAGATGCCACCAAGAGCTTGCTCTGGAGCTTGAATCTCAACAAGGTTAACAGGCTCCAACAAACGAGGCTTGGCAGTGAGTTGAGAAGCATAAATAGCCCTCCTAGCAGTGGGAATAATCTGGCCAACACCCCTGTAAATGGCATCATCATGAAGATCGACGTCACAAACTTCAAAGCATATACCTCTCATTTTCTCTGCAGCCAAGACACCTTCCTTGGAAGCCCACTGGAAACCAGTAACAACTGAATCCTTAATTTCATTCAGGTAATGGACACCCTTACACATATCAACCATCATGTTGGGACCAGTTGTTTCAGGACCAAAGCAGCAGATTTTCTTGGCAAGATCCTTGTCCCAACCGAATTCCTCAGACAAGATCTTAGAACGAACCTTGGGATCATCACTGGGGCCAATCTGTCCGCTGTCAATAGCCTCAGCAAGTCCTTCCTCCAGCGGCCTAGCTTGCATGTACAAACGGTTGTGCTTGTTTGGAGACTTACTCATCACTATCCGACTAGACTTCTCAAGGACAGTCTCACGCAAGGACACAACAGGATCACTCATTATAATATCAACAGCGCCCATTACATTATCCTGCAATTCCTTCAAGCACATCTCAAGGTGGAATTCTCCAGCACCAGAAATTACATGCTCCCCAGACTCTTCAACGGTATAGAAAACCATAGGATCAGACTTGGCCAGACGTTTCATCCCTTCTACGAGCTTGGGAAGATCAGATGGAACCACGCATTGCACAGCAATACGTACGACAGCTGAGTGAGAAAACTTCATTCGTCTGATTGGATGGGCATAGACTTCCTTTTCATTTGTCAATGTCGCATATTTGGTAATAAATTGATCCAGGCCAACCAAGGCAACAGTATTACCACAAGGTACATCCTCAACAATTTTGTGCTTCTTACCCATCCAGATAACAGTTCCCTGGACATTCTTCACATACAAGTCCTGCTTTTCACCAGGTACATAGTTGGGACCCATGATTCTGACCTTCAAACCAGTTGAGACCTTCCCGGAGAATATACGACCAAAAGCAAAGAATCTACCCTTGTCTGATGCTGGAATCATCTTCGTAACATAAGAGTATAAGTGGCCCCTCAGGGTCACAGTTCCTGATAGCATTACCATAAGCATCATCAAGTTGCCCTTCGTATAAGTTCTCAACACGGTATCTTTGAGCCGTGGCAGGAGATGGAAGATGATAGATGATCATTTCCAGAAGAGCAGTACTGGCAGGCAGCCAAGTTCGCATGACACTCTTCATCAGTGCCTTGCCCATCAAATCTCTCTCTTCAGATTTCATGGTTACACCGAGCTTCTGTAACATTGGCCACAGCTTATCTTTCTGGTCATTCATACAAGTGTCGATAATTTGCTTGATTGGTTCATAGCAGAACTGAACAAACCCACGCTTGCAAGTAGGAGAGCCGGAGTTCTTGTTGGTCCACTTCTTGGTTGAAGAGTCAAAGAAGTTCTCACCCCAAAGCCCTTCCATCATCTTAGATTCATCCACTCCAAACTTGGAGGCATACATCTTGGCGAAGTTAGTGAGAGTAAAAGCCCATCCATGCAATCCAGCAGAGAAAGCAACTGTACCTTTCTCCAGGTAAACCTGGACATCACCGAGAAGAGAATCTTCATAGGTTGACATAATAACATTGGCATTCTCAATAACTCTTTCGAATGTCTGATAAGCCTCTTCGCCATCAACCTGAAGTTCAAGGAAACATCTGTCCATCTTGTTCACAGTCAAGACAGGACAAGTCCTTTCTCCAAGTGCCTGACGGAGCACTGTTTCTGTTTGGACACAGACACCTTCAACACAATCAACCCCAACAAACGCACCATCAGTGATACGTAGAGCAGCAGTCACTTCAGATGTGAAGTCAACGTGTCCAGGACAATCGATGAGGTTGATGAGGTATTCGTTCCCTTGTCTATCTCCCTTGTAGTTCTTCAAGGATTCGTCGCTCATCTGATAGTAAAGTGAAATACCGGTGGATTTGATGGTAATACCATGCTCAGCCTCATCTGCACGTGTATCTGTCATTCTGACATCACAAGCAATTTCTTGAGCAAGGTTACCAGCAGCAGCCACCAGTGAATCAATCAGGGTCGACTTTCCTGTCATATTCAAGACACTGTCAGTAATTCTAATCATATCTGAATCAAACATCTATGGAGACGTATAGGTTACAACACTACATTACATCATTACTACTGCCCCGAAGGATTTGGTAAGAGAATGTTTCACAGTCATGTAAAAGAGGAGTGTAGAATCTTAATATAAACCTCTAACATGGCACAGCTCAAACAACACATAAAATTTGCAACAAGTCCCCTTTTCAACTAATAACGGAATCAACAGCATTATCCCAATAAATGACAATATTTACACATGCAGGTGACATGAACATGGAATAACAAAGATTGTTTTGATTTTCTCACCATGATCAACATGTGCAATAACAGACATATTACGAATGTTATGCTTGTAGTCCATGATCTTCCGGAGCTCGTCAGATGTCTTCACCTGTGTCAATCAGGTAAATTCAAAATCACAAAATTTTTGAGAGAAACTCAAGACGGTACAAGAAGGAGATTGGCTGCGTACACTTACCATCTTGACGGTTTGTCAACTATCACAACAAAGGTTATACGGAGTATATATTATTCCTGCCATTTGAAACCATAAAGCACAGTAAGACTAATAGTAAAAGAGAACTGTTCTTACCCAATACACATTTTACGATGCAAAAGCATCATCCATCTCAACAACGTCATCAAGACATCAACCAATAAACAAGAAGCAAAATGACTATATGTCATTTGAAAGTTGAAACCATAAAAACCAGTAAGACTAAAAGAAAAACTGAATTGTTCTTGCCTAATACACACTTTAGTAAAGCATACTTCATGACACAGGGTCACTGCCTAATAAACAACAAGCTAGTTGTTCAACAAACCTCTTTATCTACACCTTTGGATGTACTAGTCCGTAGGTGTGAGACATGAACGGAAGTGTTAAAAGAGAACGAGGTAAGAAGTTGTCTCGGATGACATTACAATATCTTTAGGATCCATGCAGACTAACAAAAGATGGCATACAATGGAAGAAAAAGATCTATACGGGAGATAAATATTAGTAGAAAATATGTTTACACATGTTAGCATTTAAACTGCAGGTCCTATCCTTGCCAGAGATTTATTCACTTAGAAAATATATAGAAATTTTAATACTTTTTAATTTATACTGGCAAAATAATGGCATGAGACCAGCCTAAATATGGAGTAACATGGTCAATGAAAGTCATATAGCCAATCCCAACTTATTTGGGGTTGAGGAGTAACTGTCCTACAAAAATTTGTTTTGAACAAGAAGAAGAAGCTAGTTAAAAACAATGCAGAACAGTGTCATATACTCATATGCTTTCCAGAAAGCTACAAACTTTAATAGTATATTGACAAGAAACCACATATCCTATCAAGCCTATACACAACAACAACAACATACCCGGTGTAATCACACAAGTTGAGTCTAGAGAGGATAGGTTATACGTAAACCTTAGCCTACTTTTTAGGGGGTAGAGTAGTTATTTCCAGTACATCCTCAGACTAAAAATATAGAACAAATAGACTTCCTCCTGAAACAACCAACATAAGAATACATAATACCCAAAGAAACACCCAAAGAAAAAAGTCAATATACTCCTAATTAATTTTTTTTTAATGACCATGCTGTCCGAGCCAGCTTCGCACAACTTGACTAATTCCCACTTTCCACCAGCAACATATATCAATTAACTTTATCCATCAAGCTAGCTAGAATACATGGAATGAAATCACTTGATGTTCTTTTTTTGGCACTGTTGAGATTTGCGTGAGACCTCATATTCTCAACCAACTTCATACTCCAAATTTAAGTTATGAACTAATTAAAGCATTATATACACTATAGGGCAAGTAACAGTACAGCATAAAAATCGTTACAAAAAGTTTCTGTCTTACTTTGTAATCAACCAAACTCAAAATATAAAATAAATAGACTTCCTCCAAAAACAACCAAGATAAAAATAAATAATCACTAAAGAAACAGCCAAAAAAGTTCATATGCTCCAAATTAACTTTTTCCCGTGATATCCGAACAAGCTTTCACACACCTCGACTAATTCCACAATATGCCTGCTCACCTAATATTTTTTTATTTATGCTGAGATTTGACTATGAGACCTCTTGTTATCAACCACTTGATACTCCAAATTAAATTATGGATTAACACATTATATATACACTATAGAGAAAGTAACATTACAGCACAAAAATCGTTGCAAGAAGTTTTTGACTCTTACAGGTATATAGAAAAGGTGGCAGCTAGGTTTGAACAACTGTGTAACCATATATACGTACGCATAGGATTGGGTATATATAAATTTGTAAGGGACAACTCTCCTAAATTATTGAGATTTATATTCCAATTATTGAGATTTATATTCCAAGGCAAATATTTTCTAAAAAAATTTGACTTACGAAATTAAATTTGCCTACAGAGACTAATATTTTGATTCACAACTTTTTATTACAAAAACTTGTTTCGATGTATTTTTGCACAAATAGTCCATCCCAATTTATTTTTCTTTGGTAATTAGTTGGGTGAGTTTGCTAAAAGTCCCATTTGAGAACTTATTTTGATATTTAGAAAAAAGTGTTAAGAAATTGAGAAAATGGACACCCTAATGGGACCAAAAAGAATATTAACTCTTAACACTCAAGTTTAAAAATGTGCACTTTAGTCTCACTCTCATTTCAGCTCCTATTTTTTAGAAACTACACTTTAGTTCATGTCCAAAAATATAAATATTTGATATTTAATTTAATAAAAAATCTCAAGCTTCTCAAACAAGATCCACCACCAACCACTATTTTGCCGATTTTTCCACAATCCTTCGGTCATTTTTCGTCGATTTTTTCGGTACTCATTGGAAAGTGACATTACCGCCATTGTTTTAAGCCATTTTCTTATATTTTTAGCCCCATATTTTCATTCATTTTCATACAAAAAGCTTAAAAGATGTTATCTAAATAATTAACATCTTTCAAACATTGTAAAACAATTTAGATACATCAATTGTGATACCAAATCACTTTTAAACACGATCAACTGATATTTAAAACATGCTATAGTAGTAAATCAGTGAGATGAAATTAAAAAGGAAAGAAATAAAATAAAATAAAATAAAATAAATAAGCGTCATTCAAGCAATGCAAAACAACTAGATATCATCAAATGATATTAGACGTGTCTAATGAGCATAAAGAAGAGTGATGATTGTGACTTGTAGGTGTTCATGGGACAAGTAGTATTTGAGAACAAGTAGCCCTTCTCAATGCAAACGTTTGTTTTGAATAATTGGTTGTTTCTACTATTACTCTTCCTTATACTCATTTGATCGAGTGTTCAATTATTTTGTACTCTCATATGATGATATTTAATCACTTTTCATTGCTTGAATGATGTTTATTTATTTTAATTTAGTTTATTTTATTTCTCCCATTTTTAGTCTCGTCGTACTTGTCAATAGAATTAGATGATTGACACTAGACCTATGATGACATCATGCATATATTATATAAAGATGATTGACGCTAGACCTAAATTAGCAGTCATGTATCGACCAATTCAGTCTAGTAGAAAGTAAGACAAAACTAAAAAGGAGATAAATAAAATAAAATAAAATAAAATAAATTAACATCATTCAAGCAATGAAAAGTGACTAATTATCATCACATGAGAGTACAAAATAATTGAACACTAGATCAAATAAATATAAGAAAGAGCAATGATAGTACGAATCAATTACTCAGAACAAACGTTTGCATTGAGAAGGACAACTTGTCCTATGAACACCCACAAGTCACAACCATCATTCTTCTTTATGTTCATTAGTTACGTTTAATATCATTTGATGATATCTAGTTGTTTTTCATTGCTTGAATGATGCTTATTTTATTTTATTTTATTTTATTTCTTCCCTTTTAATCTCATCTCACCGATTTACGACTATAGCATGTCTTAAATATCACTTGATCGTGTTCAAAAGTGATTTGGTGTCACAATTGATGTATCTAAATTATTTTACAATATTTAAAAGGTGTAAATTATCATACTTTAATTTTATTTATTTTAATTTCTCTTTTTTTGTCATTATTTTAACTTGTCCATATATTCAGATAGTTGATCATAGACCTATGAGTTGGTGAATAATCGACTTCTCGAAAAGTTAATAATCTACCTATCATGTGTAGAAATCAACAACGGCGTCATTATATAATAAATAATTTGCATAGTCTAGTATATCTTCAATCTTTTTTTACTTCGTCAATTTTAAGAAGCTCCAACTGTGTCTTATTTAAAATTACAACTCTTTCAGGCATACAGTGATAGGGTCTATAGTAAACCTTAATAATCGATTATAGAAGACATAACATTCTTTAGACCTTTTTCAACAAGCACTTTTTTGGTAGCTCTACTATATAAATGACACAGAACTTTTTGAGCTATTTCATGTTCATTTATTCATCTCTTTCTCATTTTGATTCAACAATAACAATGTCTCCCTTTCTCATTTGAAACACCCTTTTTTCTTAGCATTAAGCCACTCCATAATTTCAATGGTCGTTGAAAAAGCGATATCAAGTACTGTATGGAAATTAGGTAAGAAGAGAACGACTACAGTCTATTAAGTCTGGGATCATAAATGAACTTGTCCTCCTTGTTCAGATTTTTGGCACACTAGCCGATGAAATTCGAAAAAAAATTCATCATACAATCAGCAAGGACAATCATAATCCATCAACAATCAAACAAATATCAACTTTAAAATACAGATTTTCAGTAAAATCAAGCTTCATTTAAAAAAAAAAACATTTTTTTTCCATCCAATAATCAAAGAAATAACCTAATCAACCGAATGGTCTATTAACATAACAACAAAAATGTATGATGAAACCACCCCCGCAAGAACATGCATCTAAAACACCATTACATTAAAGAAGAATTTAAAGTAAATTTAAATTTATTGGCACATTAGCCGATTAAATTCGCAAAAAAATTTCACCATACAATCGACAAAGACAATCATAATCCATCAACAATCAAACAAATATCAATTTAAAAATAAAAAATTCAGTAAAATCAACACCTGTTTTTCAAAAAGAAAAAATTCCTCCAAAATCAATTCAATCAGCACAAACCAAAACTGAAAAAAGAAAAAAAAAACTATCAATATGGAGCACAAATTATTAGGAAGATGAAGAGAAATTATTTAAAGTGGAAGATGAAAATCGAACGAAGATAAAAATCGAAAATAAAAATTGGGGGAAGAGGAAGGGAGAATATCCATATGGTTTTGTGAGTGGGAGTAAGGAGAGAGAATTTTTTTTTTTTAGTATTTTATAAAAAAAATAGGGTGTGAAAAATATTTTAGAAAGACTTAAGGGGTGCCAACAACCTTTTCGTTTTTACACTTTAATCCAAACCCCACCCCTTTCTCCCAAACCCTATAAAATCAATATCTATAATCTATATCTATAATATATTAAAAGTGTGAATACCCTTAAAAAAATGATTTGAACTTTTTGTCATTCATTAAAAAACTCTTCTTTAGACAAAACTGTCTTTTTATTTTTTTTAATTTATTATTTAATTATTTTTTATTTATATTAACTAGACTTCCTAAAATATATGAGACTCCTAAAATATATGGTAGGAGAATTAATTAATATTTTTTTTCTACTAGACTTCCAAAATATATGGGGACTCTCTAAATATATGGTAGGAGAATTAATTAATATTTTTCTTTCTATTGTTCAATTAGAAAAATACTCCTAAAATAGGACTTTATTAATTAAGGAAATATTTCTATAAATATTGAGATGTACGTTAAACTAGAGAATAAAACGGTTTGCCTATCGGGAGAATATGATTGATGCTCATCTAACTTGATTCGATTTCATGTCTAGATTGGTGGATGCTTGATTTTCTAACCCTCAACTTATTCACCATTTTTGTAAACATAATAGAATTCAAAATCATTCTTTAGGGTCAAAATTTTCGCTCATACAAGAATTAGTTGGATCAAAATCGAAGCATTGTGATCACTATTATATTGTTTTTCTTATAGTTTACAGGCCGCAGATGAATGTCGGTTGACTTTGAAAAATTTCTTGTGTAAAGATTAGGTTTAATTGTATTATTTTGATATCTTTATTATCTTATTATTTTATTTTAATTTACAAATGCTAGATGAATGTGGGTCGGCTTTGAATATTTTTTTAGGTAAAGGTTAGGTTTAATTGTATTATCGTAATATCTCTATTAGTTTGTTATTTTGTGGCAGTTTACAGTTCGTAGATGAATCTCGATCGGCTTTGAGAAATTTTTGTGTGTAAAATTTAAGCTTAATTGTATTGTTTTGATATCACTTTTATTGTATTATTTTGTTGTAGTTTACAGGTGATAGATAAATGTTGGCCGGCTGAGGAATTTCTTTATGTAAATGTTAGGTTTAGTTGTATTATTTTGATATCTCTATTATCGTATTATTTTGTTATTGTTTAGAGGTGGTAGATGAGTGTCGACCGACATTGAGAAATTTTTTTGTGTGTAAAGATTAGATTTAATTGTATTATTTTGATGTCTCTAACATTATATTATTTTGTTGCAATTTACAAATGGTAGATGAATGCCGATTGATTTTTAAAAATATTTTAAAGTGAGGTACACGCGTAAGACGCGTACACCTAAACTAGTTAAATCAAAAAGAAAATGAAGTCTATTTTTCAAATTAAGTGTTGAATGTGTCATTTTTACTAAATGTTCTCTACTTAGTTGATGGTGTCAGTGGCGGACCCATGATTTCAAGGTTGTGGGTGCTCAAAAAAATAGTATGTTGTTGTAGGAATTCGAACCCAAAAAGCTGGACACAAGAGTCACATCCTCATGCCACTGCACCCAACTATATGGCTGTTCTCTGGGTGCATTTTAATAAATTATACCATTTATTCTGTGTTTTTTTATATAATTATACCTAATTTACGTCGAGTTTAGTGGATGTCGGAGCACCTAAAAATTACATGTGGGTCCGCCCCTGGATGGTGTCTATCTTGTCTATTTGCTATTGGTATCTTTTCCAATTGTTTTGATATTGCTATTATTGTCATATTATTTTTATAAGGAAACTTTCAATAATTGTCTTTCTAATCTGGGGGTGTATTGGTCAAAATTTATATTAAGGGAAAAGACATCGTTTTCACCCCAAACTATACTCGAAAAATCTAAGCCACACCTAAACTATACTGGTGACTTATTACACACCTTAACTATAAAAAAGTGATACTTTTTACACCCTGTGAGGCATTACACCACTTGCATGTGGTGTAGTGTTTGTTTTACACGCGCTGCCACGTCAGCGCCACATCATCACCACGGCAGCATCATCCAAGAAAATAATAAATTTATTATTTTCATAAATTCTTCTTTTTTCTTTCTTTTTTTTTTAATTTAAATCCTTTTTCTTTCTTTTCTTGTTCTTCATAAATTCTTTTTTATTTAAATAATTATGTTTTTTTCTTCAATGTCCAAAACCATGGAAGTGCAGGTATTCTTCAATGTCCAAAATCATCTTCTTCAATGTCTAAAACCACCTTCTTCTTCAATAAATTCTTCAATGTCCAAAACCATCTTCTTCTTTTTCTTCAACTATCAAAAAGAAAAAAAATTAACTGGATCATATTCTTAACGGGAAGATGATATAAAATCAATACACCTAAGCAACAACGTCATTCAAATTCAATGTCATCTTCTTCTTCTTTTTCTTCAATTTCTTCAATGTCCAAAACCATCTTCTTTTTTTTCTTCAATTCCCCAACGACCATAATGCCATCTTCTTCTTCCATTGTTGATATAAAATCAATACACCCAAGCAACAACTTCAATGTCATATTCTTCTTTTTTTTCTTCAATTTCTTCAATGTCCAAAACCATCTTCTTCTTTTTCTTCAATTTCCCAATGACCGCAATGCCATCTTCTTCTTCTTCCATTGTTGATATAAAATCAATACACCCAAGCAACAACTTCATTCAAATTCAATCTTCTTTGTTATACGACACCAAAAGTTACAACACTATCACCACCTAATTGCACCACCCATAATCAAATTCATAGAATTGAAAGAAGATTTTTATAGAGACAAGATAGATCTATTAAAAAAAGTGTTAAAAAATTAAATTTTCAGCAAAATTTATAAAATTTTATAGAGAAAGAACAGAAATATGAAAATAAATTGAAAAATTGATGTTCAACGTGAGAGCAATAACATTTAATTAATTTCAAACATCTCATCAAAAAATTTTCCGATTAGCGACGGTTTCAACCTCAATCTTTTCTATTTTTTTCTCTGAAAACTATCATGGAAAAATTATTCTCATCAACCATAACAAAAGAGGAGTGATTGTGATGAAGAAGAAAGGAAGATTGAGGGAGAAAAAAATGGGAAAGATGGGTGAGAAGAATGAGTGTGTGCAGGGGTGTTGTTAGGAATTTAAAGATTTTTTGGCTTTTATTTTCTCCAAACGCGCCTTTTTTAAAAAATAATTAATGTTATTTCCACGTCAGATTCAGGGTGGAATTAAATTCACTTTTGAGAAGAATAAGTGTGTAATAGGTCACTAGTATAATTTAGGTGTAGCTTCGACTTTTTGGGTATAGTTTAGGGTGGAAATGATGTCTTTTCCCTTTATATTAAAGAATATGTTTATAGATTATTTAACTAACATGAAGTCTTAGATGGAATAATTAAAATCCAAAACAAAAATAGAGCAATTAAGCTTAAGAAATTTCTTGGGCACATGAAACCTCTCTACATTCACATATGAGGTAATATCATCATAGGGAAAAGACATCGTTTCCACCCCAAATTATACCCAAAAAATCGAAACCACACCTAAACTATACTAGTGACCTATTACACACCTAAACTATAAAAAAGTGATACTATTACCTCCCCGCGACACCCATGCCCAGTTTTAATGAGTGGAGTGTACTCCACTCGCCCTGTGCTGATGACACGTGTTAATTTAATTTTTTTATTTAATTAATAAATAACCCTTGTGATTAAAAATAAATAATCAAGAAAATACATTAATTCAACAACTCTTTCTTCTTCACTCTTTCTCTACTTCATTTTCCCTTCAAATAACCAAGCAATTTCAACAAGAAAATTTTGATTCCTTCCTCTTCACTCTTACTCTACTTCACTTTCCCTTCAAATAACCAAGCAAATTCAACAAGAAAATTTCAATGGAAGAAAATATTCAACAATTCACCATTAAGAATATGAATTGTTGAATTGTTCACTTATTCTCTACTTCACTTTCCCTTCAAATCCACTTCCTTTCTCACTTTCTTCTCTTCATCAACAACTCGTCCTTTTTCACTTTGAGTTAATGAAGGTGAAAGATGTGGTTTTTGGAAACTCGTGGGTAACTGACTATTTTCAAATTGTACGATTTGACGAGTTAAAAATCACACCATAGATTGGAGATGAAAGATGTGGTATTCTCATAAATCTATGGTGTAACAAATCACACCATAGATTTCTTGGAAGACTTTGGTCTTTGGGTATTCTCAGATTCGTCAATTAATGGAGTATTTGACGAATTGAATGTTGTAATATGGAGTGTTGTGATTTCGGGTATGCACAGTGGGATTGACAGTTGTGATTTCGATGACAATTTTATTGATGATTTAAAGCTAAGATTTAATTGCACATATTGTGATTCCGATGTCAATGTTAGTAGTGGATATTGAATTTTTATGGTGGTTGTTTGTGATTTTTATTATATTAATGGTTGTATTGTGATTCCGATAATGAAATTTGGATTTTTAAAATCATTGTGGTGAAGATTTGAATTTGATGATTTAGTGGTGGTGTTTTAATGGTGATTTTGTTGGAGAAGAAGCAATTGAAGGCGGGACCCACATAGTAAAATAATAAATAAGAAAATTTAATTTTATTAATATTTTTTCAATTATAAAATTAAAAAAAATAATTTTATTAATATTTTTTCAATTGTAAAAATAATTAATCTAATTGTATATATTAAGAAGAATATTAGTAGTATTTAATGATATAATGACAAATGAAATAGTGACACGTGCATGGAAGCTGCCATTATAGTTTAGGTGTGTAATAGATCACTAGTATAGTTTAAGTGTGATTTCGTCTTTTCAAATATAGTTTGAGATGAAAATGATGTCTTCTCCCTATCATCATTATCATCATACTACTAATGTACAAAAACGTAAAAATGAAAACCAAATTATGTTCTGCAACCTTGTCTGACACAGCTAAACCGGATCAAGGAGAGGATCGAAACCATGGTTTATTCAAATTATACAAAAATGCTATTAAGTCAATTTGGTAAAAAAGAATTTAAACCATTAATAAAACAAGGAGTGTAATAATTCTTTGGGAAAAAGACAAAATAACACTTAATTGCAAAATATTGCCACTAAATTGGCCATAAAATTTGATTTTTACTTTTTGGCCACCGAATTCGTCGGCACGAACATTAATTTCTTACCTTCGTGCTATTACTTTTGTTTGGTTGCCTTTTATTTTATTTTTATTGCAATATTTTTAAAAATAAAAAATCACTGCTCCTTTTCTTCACTGTTTTTTCTTTTTCTTTTTCTTTTTTTCGCAACTCCCTATTATTGTTTTATTTTAAAAAACCTTCCATTTCTCTTTCTTATTTTTAACAATCACATATCAAAAAAATATTTTTTAAAATATAATTTTAAAAAAAGAATGTATAAGTGTAGATTGCAAATATATGTAACTTTAAAATCAGATATAGGTACAAATTGTATACAATAATTATGCAATTTTTATATACATTTTATACATATACATATTCTATAAAGTAATGTTGCAGTTTTTATACAATTATATAATTTTATACAGTTTTGACGCACATTCTATACAATAGTTATACGATTTTTTACACATTCTATACAATAATTATTTATACACATTCTATACGATCTTTCGCTGTAATTATTATTTGAATATGTATTTTATACAATAATTATACAGTATCTATACACATTCTATACATACGTATTTTATACAATGATTATATAATTTTTATACACATTCTAAACAAACGTATTTCTTAAAAAAACTATATAGTTTCCATACACATTATATATATATTCTTTTATTTATATTTAATACATATACATATTTGATATAACTGTACAATTTCTATATAAATATCATATATAGATATATATTCTATACAATAATTATATCATTTTTATACAGTTATATTTAATTAGTGTTTTTAAATAGCCAAAAAACAAAAGAAAAAAAGACTTTTTTTTTTATATAAAAAGTTTGCAACAAGATTTAAAAAAAAAAAAAAACTGGAACATTTTTTTTTCAAAAAAAGAAAATGGGTCGATTGAAAAATGACTGGAAAAGGCCAATATGGCCCAATGGCCATTGAATGCCATTATTTATTGGGCAAAATTCAGAAATAGTATACTTATCCTCCTAATTATGAGTTTCATAGCAACAGTTTCATAATTACATAATATAGCAAGTCGTATTTTATATTTTTACAAACTGTTGCTATAAAAATACAAAGACATATGATTTTTACTGCCCTTATGATCGATATGTATTTTGTATTTTTGCAAACTGTTGCTATAAAAATACAAATACATATAAATACATATGCTACAAAATGTAATTTGATAAAAGTATTGTCCTTTTTTGTAATTTAATACTTAAGTATGTTACTTTATACATTTTTTCCTATTTTATTCGACTGGACATGGAATGTCCATAAGCCCATACATGAGCTAATATTATTTGGGAAAAGGACGTGGGCTGATCACTTTGAAAAAAAATGGCCCACAATTTGAAAATGTGGACAAATGCAGCCAATCAGTCAATTTATTTCCCTCTTTTAGCCATTGACCCAGTCGGCCACATGCAATTTCTATATCCAATTGATACACTTTTATACCCCATTGATACACTTTTATACTATATTGATACAATTTTATAACACATTTGATACACTTATATACTAGATTGATACACTTTTATACCATGTTGATACAATATATATACCATATAAATACACTTTTTATAGAGAAAATTTGTACAAGCATATACATTAGTTATACCAAATTGATACAGTACGTATAGAACATTCATACACCTTTTCAAATGGATAGAGAGAAATTTGTGCATATTTTTGTGTACATATAGCACATTTATTCAACTACATATTTTCAAATCAAAGGAAAGGGAGAATTGCTAAAAAGAAAAACAGAGAGAGATCAGAAGTGAGGGAAGAGGAGAGGAAATAGACGAAAGAGTTTTTCCAGAAAAATTGTCATCGGAATCGCCACCAAAAAGCTACATCAGTCGTTGCTTGTTACTGGTACGGCGAAATCGTGTCCGAAAGTCCGTAAAAAACGTCAACCAGACACCACCCCTATCGAAAAACGAACCCAACTGGAATCCATCAAAAACCGACCAAATGACTAAAAATGGGATTTTGAAATTCCTTAGCCATTTTATGTCTTTTTTTCTTCAGCCGAGTGGTTATTTTCATCCTTTCCCTTTATTATTTTGAGTGGCTAACCCATGTTTTTTTTCCTAATTTTTTTGGAAATTTTTAATTAGTAGCAAACTTATAGCTATTATTAGAATTTTTATAGCAACTGTTTCATAATTACGAAAAATAACAAGTTGTATTTTGTATTTTATAAAAGTGTTGCTACTAAAATACATATACAACAAGATTTGCTTTCCTTCTTTTACTCAAATTAATTGAGTTAAATAAGGAAGGAGTAAATTCTTTTTTCATAAACTAGTGCAGTAGATTTCTTTTTCATAAATTACTCTTATTTCAATTAGTAGATTCTTTTCCAAACCAAACTCAAATATGAAAGATTATTATCTTCATGATCTTCAAAAATTCAAAATAAAACATCATTACTATTTTTTTCTCTCTTTCACTCTCTTATATCTCTAACTTTTTTTTCGATTTTTTTTTCTTTTTTTATTTGATTTCTTTTTTCTTTCCACTTTATTTTCTCTCTTTTATTTCTCTTATTTTTTTCTTTTTCGTTTTTTCTTTATTTTTTGCTTTTTCTTTTTCTTATTTTTTTTTCCTTTCTCATATTTATTTTCTTTTCCTATTCTCATTTTCTTCTTCTTTTTTTTTCTTTTATTTTTATACTTCTATTTCTATCTTCTAGTCTTTCTTTTTTCCCCCTTTTTTACTTTTTTTTTGTAGATTTTTTTTTGTTTTTTGTCTTTTTCTATTTTTTACTTTTCTATCTCTATCTTTTATTTTTTAAAGACAAATATCTATATAACATATACATATTAAAAAAATATACAAAATAAATTGACATACAGATCTGCATATGTATTTACAGTACAAAATATATATATATATATATATCTGCAGAAATACATATCTGACTCATAAATATATATAAATATATAGGACACAAAATCTCTATAACAAAAAGGACAACTATATACATATATACATATAGGTAATCAAAAAATAGATGATACATATTTTAAACAGTAAAAATATAAATAAGTATATATGTTACCCTCTAACCCCACTTTGTGGGAATACACTAGGTATGTTGTTGTTGCTGTATATGTTACCCTCTAAAATAACATAGAACAATTCAATGACAAATTCAACACTGTACAAAAATATATATGAATATGCATTTGTATATACAAAAAGGACAACTAATTACGTATACATATAGGTAATCAAAAGATACATGATACATATCTTAAACAGTAAAAAATATAAATAAGTACATATGTTACCCTCTAAAATGACATAGAACAGTTCAAATACAAATCCAACACCGTACAAAATACATATAGATATGTATTTATACATACAAAATACAAATACATGCATGGTGTTGTATTTAGATACAAATACATGTATTTTAGATATTTGTATTTTGTATATATAAATGCGTATCTATAAGTATTTTTTTACGGTGTTGGATTTGTCTTTGAATTATTTTATGTCATTCTAGATGGTAACATATGTATTTATTTATATATTTTTTTGACTGTTTAAGATATGTATCATGTATTTTTTGATTACTTATATGTATATGTATATAGTTGTCCTTTTTGTTATAGAGATTTTGTGTCCTATATGTTTATATATACATATGAGTGAGATATGTATTTCTGTAATACATATGTATTCTTTGTACTGTAAATACATATTTGGATCTGTATGACTATGTACTTTGTATATTTTTTAAATATGTGTATGTGATATACATATTTGTCTTTTCAAAATGAAAGTTAGAGATAAAGAGTAAAAAAATAAAAAAAAAACCCAAAAATAGAAAAAGAAAAAAAGTGAAAAGAAAAAAAAAAGAAAAAAGAGAAACAGAAGCTAGAAATAGAAGTGTAAAAAAAAATATATAGAAAAAGAAGAAGAAAACAAAAATAGAAAAAGAAAAAAAGATATGAGAAAGGCAATGACATGGCACGTGTGTAGTGCACTCTCCGTTGTGAGACTGAGATTGTGATTTTGAGGATGTATTTAATTCACTTGAAAGTTGTTAAGAGAGGTAAATAATTATAAGTTAAGTTAGAGTGCTAAAGTAAGTTGAGCGGATAAGTTCAGGGGGGAAATCATGTCTTTTCTCTTATTATTATTATTATTATTATTATTATTATTATTATTATTATTATTATTATTATTATTATTATTATCTAACTATTTTGATATTATTATTTTAAGCTCCTTCTAGTTTCTAACGTAGACGAGCATCTGATACAATGGTGGATCTATGATTATACTACTTTTTAATGGTAAATTCATGCTCCTTTTGTGTGATTAATTGTCTAATAATGGTTTTGAATGACATGATTTAGGTATTGGAAGCTTTTGAAGAGCATGACGATGAAATAGCGTTTACTTGAGAAAATTGGACATTAAGGCCAAAACTTGAAGAAAGAGGACTAAAACGAGAGGAAAAATTTGTGTGGGTCAATATACCTAAGTTCTAACTTTTGCCTTATGTACTTAGATTTGCTGGGCAACATACCTAAGTTCTAGCTTAAGATAAGCATCCAGTACCCCCTCGAACTATGACCAAAGTTGCTACGACACATTCCAATTTCACATGGGTCTATTACCCTCTGAGCTCAATTTTAGCGTATTTTTATCACCCTTTTGTGCTGACATGACACTTTTATTACATAAAAATGGGACCACGTCAAAGGTGCCATGTCATCCAAAAAGGTGCCACATCAGCTAAAAAGGGTGACAACATACACTAAAATTGAGTTCAGGGGTAATAGGACCCCCTATGAAGTTGGAGTGTGTCGTAGCAAATTTTATCATAATTCAGAGGGTACTAGATGCTTTACTCTTCTAGATTTTAGGACATTTTTTTGATCAAATAGAGCAGGTTCACTGTCCTAAAATAAACTCAACGTTTGCCTATGTCTGATGAACTAATCAATAGTCATTTTTGCTCTTTGAACAAAACTAGAATTTATGTCTTATGAACTAATAATTAAGGAAGGGGGATGGGGGGGGGGTGGAGGGGGCATGAATTAAAATTCTTGTACTTCAAGTTGACTAAAACTGTCTATTAGTCAAATTCCCTATACAACAATGTTAATACTAAAAACAATAATAACAGAATGTAGAAGACAGAAAGAAAGTAAATGACACAACAAACTTTATCCTTGTTCAAAACATTCTTGTGGCTCTTATTCCATTCCCCTTTAGATAAACTTGAATGCTTACATATATTTCTCCAAAAGTTTATGAAATAGCTTCTCAGAGAAAGGTAACAACCTCTACTCGTATAACGTCTAATTTATTTTCTCTTTTATGTTCACTATAATGTATTATAATTAATCGTATAAGGCTAAAGAAGTAACTAAAATATTTCTCAAGTGAAGATGTACGATGAAAAACCTAGGCTGCTAGTTCTATTTATACATGGCTGCAAAAGATGTGACCGTTGTAGAATCTTGACTGATCTTCTCTTTGCTACTTTAATTGATTTGACTTGATTTAGGGGAATATAATTTCATTTCTTCTAATTCCTTGCGCTATAAATTTGGAGAACCCAAGGAATTTTGTGAGGTCATCTATGACGAATATTAAACGCCCAGATGATGTCATATATCCATATCAGATGCATCTACGTTTCTTCCTTATTTTTACATTCTGCCTTGTGTCGGGTATATTAAAATACTCTTCCATTCCATCAAATTTGTTTTTCCCTTCCGTACCTCCTATTCAATTTGACTTGACTGATTCTTTCATTTAGTGAGAGACTTTCTTTTTGAATAGGTGTTTGTCTGATTTCTCCTATCTTTATCCTGCACATAAATAGGGATTAGTTTTGTCATCATTGAAACTACACGTGGGTCTAACAATATCCCAATTTTTGATGATGACAATAATATAAAGTTTTAATAATTAAACTTTCCTAAGAATTGCTTTTTGACCCCTCTTTGTGTCACGACCCAAACCAAGGCCTGACCGTGACGGGTATCTCGAGTCCATCGAGGATCGGAGACTACTCCTTTTGGCTAGTCAATCAGAACACAACACCTATATAATAGCGGAAGCAAATCCTAAAGATCATATATATGAAATAGAGAAACCATATTGAGGTTCTAAGTGCTCAACAATATCCCAATCCACAGTTATCTACAAAACCTCTAACAAAACTGAAAATAATTTAAGTTGGGACAAACCCTGAATGATAGAAAAAAGAAGTCCAAAGAAAATCTTGATAGAAGATAAACCATGAAGTAAAAATCTTCTGGAAGAAAGAGACTCACTACTTAAAGCTGACTATTGACAACCCAAAAATTCTATCACTGCGTAGAAAAAGTAAAAGTTTCTCCGTGTCCTATATCGTGTAGGGATACAATGTCCGGAGACGATTAATGGGTTGAGCGCTAGCATGTAACTCAAATATAAGGTGATAAAATAATGCCATTATTCCAAAATACATTCAAAATCAATGTACAAGTACACATGCGAGCATATACATATGTAAAGATCCCGGGAGAGGGAACACAGTTTAGCATGAACTTTAAATTATTAGCCTGGACTGTGTAGCTTGACCATCATAAAACTACACACGGGCTATATAGGTCCAATTTTCTCCCTCTGGTTGGGCTCTATTGCATGTTAGCCACATAAATTGGAGATATCATAGAAGGCCAAGGAATCCTCATACCTTACGCCATCCATGACGTAAATATATGTATAGTGTGACATAAGCACATGATCATCAAGACCAACCCTCACGTCGGCGAACATAAGTTTCCTTAGATCATTCAATATCAGGATCAAGTACAATGATGGGAAACAAGTTTCGAAGAGTTATTTTGTTCTTCAGATCTTGTGACACAACTTCAGTTGATGTTACAAAATGAACTCAATCCTACTGTTTATACAACAATTGTAAACTAAAAGTTACCAAGCTTTGTGAGACTAAGGTTAAGACACGTTGATATTGTTCTTGAAGTTGCGTGACTCATGTCCATCTCCAGTTTTCTACTTTTATAGTCTTCGGGTGCTACTCTTCATAAAAAAATCCAAGAGATTTCTTCTCAATTGAGGATTTGAATTAATTCCTTGATTGAGGAATGTAGCCATATGATATGTCCATTTATGGATTTTACTCACGTCGATATCAGATATGTTCATGATTTTTTCTTTGTTGTGATTGATCTAGATTTGTTGCGATTCTCGACGATAATATTTTTGTGATTAATCTGATTTGCTGCGTTTCTTGGGACTGAGATTGTCCTTTCATTTGTTCTTTCTTTGATTGATTCGCTTGGATGTCACTGATACTGATTTGATGTTCTTCCATTCCTGGAGCCGGCTTCCTTACTTACTTCTTTTATCCTTTCATCATTAGAAATCTTCCAGTATCTTGCTTCTTTTATCCTGCAAAGATCCATTCACTAGTTTGTCTTTATTAAAACGTGAACTTAGGAGGCTAACATGTACAAATCAACAATTCAAGTATAATTAATCCATAATAATCATGGGAAAATAATTTAAACAAATGAAATCCAAAACCCACAATTCAAACCATACATAATTCTTAAAAGTCATGGGAAAGCTATTAGTTCAACAATATTCAATAACCCTCAATCCACATTTAAAATCATTAAGAAAATCACATGGGTATAATTATAAACACATGCTTTCGATAAAATAAGATTTGGGAAAGAGTAACATGCCTGAGATATCAAGAATTACAAAGAGAAATCAACCCTTGAAGCTTAAGATGATCAACCTTGAAAAAACCCTAGTGTTTTTTTACTTAGGGATTTAGAGAGGAGAGAGCAGTGTTTTGATTTGTATAACTGAAGATAATAGGTCATCTTAGTATTTTTAAATCATGGGGGAGGAGTTTAAGGTGAGGAAAGGACCAAAATATCCCTAAAGAAACTGAATAAAAATTGTAGGAATTTTCAGTTGACAACTTCTCAACTTAGTCATCAACCTCTAGCCGGACTTGAACATTTCTGGTTAAGGTTGACGACTTGGTTGACAACTTGTCAACTAGTTGATGGCTTGTAAACTTAGCCATAACCTCTCCTAAGTGATTTAGGGTCTTTTCTATTTAAGGATAATGACTAAGTCGATATCTCATCACTTAGTTGACAACTCGTCACTCAAGTCATCACCTCCTCCCAGACAGACACTCCCAGGTAAAATGAACGTAAACTTTCTTCTCTAATGTCGGATTAAGGTGAAACCAAATGATTTGGAAAGAATACTCAAAGATCTTTTATTTGGTTTATATTAGGTCATATAACTTGTTATATTCCAGGAGTAATGGTCATTGAAAGTTGACCCAAATAGGGACGTTCACTAAAACTCATCAGTGGAAAAACTCTCAACTCTTCTTAGGAGATTTTTGTGACCTCAATTAATATCCAAAGATATTCCCACACTATAGAAGTGATCATCACACATATATTAACATAGAATCATTGGTCTTGGGTCTATATACATAGGAACGACGGCTTAAATTCTAGCCCAAAAACGTGGGGTGTTACATTATCTCCCCCCTGAAATCATTCATTCTCAAATGATGGGTAGAAAATTATTGAAGCTGTATAAACATGGAATAAAGGATGTGGCCTCACATTTTGAATTTTTCCTCAATTAAACATACATAGGCATTCATGAAGAGCTTCATGGCATTAATAAGTGAATCGTATAAACACGAAGCGTGAGATAATAAGAATTGACATAGAGGTGACCTTGCACATGAGTTCTATGGATCATAATTATTACATTTTCAAGCATGAGTTTATTTGGTGATAATAGGTCTTGATTTATATTGATACTTGACATGAAATAAGATTTCTGTGGAATATAGGAATAGAGGTATCCTCCACCTTACGTGATACGACCAATGGACCTTAAATTTAATGACACTACTTGACTATGTTCTATACAATGAATTACACAGTTCATCATGTCCAACTTACAATTCCCCCACAACACACCTAACTATAAAAGTCCGAGTCCTATTGTACAGTACTTCCATATTAAAGCCTAACCCAGAGTTAAAAGGTGCTAGCTTAAGCTATGGGACCCTATACTCTACATCTCTTTAAGAATATTGATTCACCTTATAACTATAATCAAACAACTTTCAGGTCTTAAATCGAGGAGTACTAACCACATAGCACATTGGTTTGAATATTCGTCAATCACAACATTCAAGCCTATCTCTATTACACCAATTTTATAGATCTCCCTATTAAAAACTAGAATCTTCAATCACTCTCTTAAATATTTTTGACACATATCCCCTTCCTAACTATTTTATATAACAAAAGTTCATCTCCCTCTTTGATACAAACCAAATTTCCTCTGGACCTTTGGATAAAATATGTATGATGCTTGAGGTGCTTGATGAATCCTTAATGCTTGAGAGCACTGAGTTGGGCACATATCAGTTACAGGATGTAGCATACTCATGGTTTAAATAGTGGAAGGTAGAAAGGACCGCAGATGTAGAGCCCATAGAATGGGAGAAGTTTGTTGTTACTTTTTTAGATAGTTTTTTCCCACTAGAGTTGAGGGAAGTGAAGGTTTTGGAGTTATAAATCTAAAGCAGGGTAACATGATGGTACAAGAGTATTCTCTTAAGTTTACTCAATTATCTAGATACACTCCTCATGTGGTAGCAGATAACTAGTCTCATGTCTGGCGTGTCTAGTAGTGTGGTCAAGGAGTGTAGGACCGCAATGTTAATTAAGGAGATGGACATATCTAGTCTCATGTCCATGCTCAGCAGATATAGGAGGCTAAGAATAAAGAGAAGGAGAGGGAGAACAAGAGAGCGAGAACATGTAGTTTCAACTTTGCTCAGCCTAAGTCAGAGGGTGAGAATCGTTCTCAGTTTATCCCAAAATCCTCAGTTCTAGCTCTATCCTCAGCCAGTTCTCCTATGCCAAAATTCAGAGACGACAACAGAGATAGGGAGTCAGGCCCTAAACCCCAAGGTAGTGTTAGCAGTGCTCGACTAATCCCCTTTGTAAGAAATATGACAGAAACCACCAGGATATCTACAAATCTAGCAGTGATGTGTGTTTCGAATATGGAAAGCCAGGCCATAGCGTCAGACAGTGTCCTCAGCTGGGTTCTCAGAGTCAGCATAACCGTCCCCCAGCTCAGTCCAATCGCCCGAATCAACAGGGTGCCGCATCCAGTGCCACCAGTGGGCAGTGCCCAAATAGACTCTACACACTTCAGTCTAGACAGGTTCAAGAGAGTTCTCCTGATGTAGTCACTGGTACATTACAAGTTTATCATTTACAAGTTTATGCTTTGCTAGACCCAGGAGCTTATTTGTCCTTTGTTACTTCTTACATATATGTTGACTTCGGAGTCAATCCTGAAATCCTAGCAGAGCCTTCCTCAGTCTCTACACCAGTGGGTAAATCTATTATAGCTCGGTGGGTATACAGAAACTGTCCGATTATGGTATCTCAGAAAGTCACTTCAACAGACTTAGTCAAATTAGAGATAACTAGTTTTGATGTCATTCTCAGCATGGATTGGCTTCGTTCTTGCTATGCCTCAGTCGACTGTAGAAATAGAATTGTCCAGTTTCAGTTTCCGAATGAACCCATCCTTGAGTGGAGGGGTAGTATTTCATCACTTAGGGGTCAACTTGTTTCTTACCTTTGGGAAAGAAAAATGATATCTAAGGGATGTGTCTACCATCCCGTTCGAGTCCAGGACTTTAGTTCAGAAACCCCTACTCTTAAATCAGTGTCAGTAGCATGTGAATTCCCAGATGTGTTTCCCGAAGATCTTTTCGGAGTTCCTCTCGAAAGGGAAATCGACTTTAGAATAGACCTTCTTCCAGATACTCTGCCATATAGAATGGCTGCAGCAGAACTCAGAGAATTAAAAGAAAAGTTACAGGATCTCCTAGATAAGGAATTTATCATACCCAGTATGTCCTCGTGGGGCGCATCAGTTTTATTCGTGCGTAAGAAAGACGGTTCTCTCAAAATATATATTGATTACCGTCAGCTAAATAAAGTCATGGTCAATAACAAGTATCCACTTCCTAGAATCGATGACTTATTTGACCAACTTCAGGGTGCCAGTTACTTCTCCATGATAGACCTCAGGTCAGACTATCATCAGCTTAGAGTCATAGAATGAGACATCTCCAAAATAGCCTTCAGAATTTGGTATGGTCACTTCGAATTCTTAGTCATGTCCTTTGGTCTTACTAATGCCCCTACAACTTTCATGGACTTGATGAACCGTGTGTTCAAGCAGTACTTGGACATGTTCATCATAGTCTTCATTGATGTCATTCTTGTCTACTCCCGCAGTGAGCATGATCATGCAAAATATCTCAGAATAGTATTACAAACTCTCAGAAACTATCATCTATTCGCCAAGATCAGTAAGTGCGAATTTTGGCTAAGGTCAGTAGCCTTCCTTGACCATATCATTTTCGGTGATGGAATTAGAGTTGATCCCCAAAAGACCGAAGCAGTGAGAAACTATCCTAGACCCATCTTTTCATCAGATATCAGGATTTTCTTGGGCTTGACTGGCTATTACCGATGGTTTATTGAAGGATTTTTATCTATTGCATCCTTTATGTACAGATTGACTCAGAATAAAGTCAAATTCTAGTGGTCAAATTCTTATGAGAAGAGTTTTAAGGAGTTGAAGACTCGACTCAGTACAACTCCAGTTTTGAACCTACCAGATGGTTCAGATGGGTTTGTGGTATATTATGATGCCTCTAGAGTCGGTTTGGGGTGTGTTTTGATGAAGAGAGGTAAGTTCATAGCCTACGCCTCTAGACAACTTAAGCCCCATGAAAAGAACTATCCTACTCATGTTCTTTAGTTAGCAACAGTAGTTTTTTCCTTAAAGATTTGGAGGCACTATTTGTATGGGGTGCACATTGATGTGTTCACTGACTATAAGAGCCTGCAGTATGTGTTCTCTCAGAAAGACCTAAACCTCCATCAGAGAAGGTGATTGGAGTTGTTGAAGGATTACGACATAAGTGTCCTGTATCATCCGGGTAAAGCCAATGTAGTGGATGATGCTCTTAGTAGGATATCTATGGGGAGTGTTGCTCATTTGGAGGATGGTAAGAAGAACTTAGCTCAGGAAGTTCATCAGCTTCCTCGACTAGGTGTTCGCTTAGTCGATTTGTTAGAAGGTAGTGTATGGGTGCAGAGTAGTTCAGAATCATCCCTAGTTTCCAAGATGAAGGAAAAACAAGATAGGGATCCTAGTCTAGTCAAGTTGAAGGAAGTAGTTAGAGATCAGAAGATATAGTTTTTATCCCAAGGGAGGGATAGTGTGTTGCGCTGCTAGGGTTGTCTATGTGTTCCAGGTGAAGATAACTTGAGGTAGTGAATTCTTGCAGAGGTGCATGGTGCACGCTACTTTATTCATCCAGGGGATACTAAGATGTACCATGATTTGCAGGAGATCTATTGATGAAGTGGGATGAAGAGAGATATTATAGAGTTTATGGCTAGATGCTCAACAAATCAACAGGTTAAGATTGAGCACTAGAAACTAAGTGGGTCTATGTAGGAGTTCAGTATTCCCACTTGGAAATGAAGAAGTGAAGATGGACTTTATGATGGGTTTGCCTCATACTCGTCGTCAGCATGATTTAGTTTGGGTTATTGTAGACAAGATAACCAAATCAGATCATTTCCTACCAGTTCATACCTTTTATTCAGCCGAGGATTATGCCAAACTCTATATCAGGGAGTTGGTCAGATTGCATGGTGTTGCGCTGTCCATTATCTTAGATAGAGATACCCAGTTCACCTCTTATTTCTAGAAGGCTTTCCAAAAGGTTCTTGGTACCCGAATTCATCTCAATACAACCTTTTACCCTCAGACAGATGGTCAAGCAGAAAGGACCATTCAGACTTTATAAGATATGTTGCGAGCGTGTGCGATAGAATTTAAAGGTAGTTGGGATGGCCACTTGCCTTTGATTGAATTCGCATATAATAACAACTATTATTCCAATATTCAAATGGTTCCGTTTGAAGCACTTTATAAGAGGAGGTGTAGATCTCCCATCGATTGGATTGATGTGGGTGAGGCCCCAGTGGTAGGGCCTGACTTGGTATTTGATACCTTAGAGAAAGTTTAGTTGATCAAAGAAAGGCTTAAGACAACTCAGAGTCAACAGAAATCATACACAAATGTACTCAGGAAGGATCTCGAGTTCAAGATTGGTGATTTGGTGTATTTGAAAATCACTCCTATGAAAGAAGTGAAGAGGTTTGGCAAGAAGGGGAAAGTCAGTCCCCGATATGTCGGTCCTTACCGAATTCTCAATTGTTTTGGAAAGGTAGCTTACGAGCTTGAGTTGCCTTTAGACTTAGCTTCAGTGCATCCAATGTTCCATGTCTCCTCGCTAAAGAAATGCATAGGTGACCTAGTAGTCGTAGTCCCAATAGAGGGCATAGATATTCAAAACAGCCTCTTATATCAAGAGATCCCAGTAGAAATCCTTGATTATCAGATTCCCAGACTGAGGAACAAAGAGGTCCCTCTAGTCAAAGTTCTTTGGCGGAATCAGTCCGTTAAGGGAGCTACTTGGGAAGCAGAGGCAGACCTGCAAACCAAGTATCCTCACCTCTTCTCCACAAATTCAAACTCAACCCAAGGTAACAGTTTTCCTTTGAATTTACTCAGTCTCATGTTCAGATATAGCTACCTACTTGGTATTAATTAACATTGCATACTAAGTCATCCATTCACAAATCAGTTCAGTCATGTACTCATACATCAGGCATACATGTTTAGTATATAAACTCAACTTATCAGTAATCCCAGTCATGTATTCATGATTCATATTCAACTATACACGCATGTATCAGATATACATATTCAGTATGATAATTCAGTATATCAGTAATTTCGTTCATGAAATCATGCTTCAGTTGTGCTTGCCCAGTGTCTAAATCTAGTCTATCAGTATTCTCAGTTTAATCAGTCTCATTCGAGGATGAATGTTTCCAAGGGGGAGATATTGTAAGACCCCATAAAATCCTAAGCTCAACTCAGTCTTTTAAGCTTGCTAAGGGGTCCCAGACTTAGAAAATTCTAGCTAAGTATTCAGACTTAGTATTATTTTGGCCTTCATAAGTTGGCAACTCTATTTCATGACTCTTATGACCTTAAAGTATCGATCTTTAGATTGAATCATGATCAGAAATGTCAGCAAGTGTTCCCGGATGAGTTTTACATTTTTTGGACCACGTTTGAACCACGTTTGGGAATCCAAAATAGTGCATCGATGCAATCTCGGTGCGGCGCATCGGCCATCGCGTCGATTAATATTTTCCTTGGATCCCAGTAAAAATTTCTAGTGAACCGACATGGACTCAATGCAGCACGTTGGCCATCGCGTTGATGCCAATGACGCGGCGCGTCGGTCTACGCATCGACAGTCCGACTTTTTGTAATTAAAAGCCACATCTTCAGGGGTATTAAGGTCTTTTTACACCTCTATTCAGCCCTAAAATATGAGATTCAACCTACATTGAGCAAAATATACTTACTTTCTCTCAAATTGCTCAAGAATAAGGACCCTAGGTGATTTAATTTCAAGACCAAGACTCAAGATTTCCACCATTTTTCTTCAGGAATTTAGAAACCAAGGTATGTCAAGTGTTCATCCAAGGGTTACTTCCACCCTTGGAGTTCAAGAAACACTTTTAAACTTCAAGTAGCTTTATTTCATGCTTTCCATGATTTAGATTCAAGAGTATTCATGATTATAATGTTGATTGGATTTCTATTCCATGATTAAGTGCAAGAATTATGTAAAAACAACTATTATGTATGTAGTATCATGTGAATTCATGTTAAAGCCTTGAAATTGTGATGCTCATGTGTTGATTAGTACTATGTGCATATACAATGCCTTCTAAGTGTTTGATGAGTTGTTCATGAGAATTAAATAATGAAATTACATCATGTTAGCATGTATTCAAGTTCATGTCATGTAAGTGTTTGCTAGAATGTCTCAATGAAGGAATGATGATCAAGTAGTTGTTTGTCATGTTTCAAGATTGCGCCATGTATTATAATTTATGCTATCGAGTCCTGGGGGTATTTAATACCCAATAATTTAGCTGATTACCTAGAGCTATGGTTAGTCTCAGGATAGTATCAGTCATGTCACGATCAGTAGTACTCTCAGTTAGTTACAAAACTCAGGAGAAACTCAGTAGACTCAGTACCAATCCAGTCCACTTCAGTATTCAGTTCAGACCTCAGTAAATTTATCCAGTTAACAAAATTCAGTAGTATTCCATCAGTCAACGAAACTTAGCGAACTCAGTTCAGTTAGACAGTATAATCAGTAACAATTTAGTCAAGCCTAGTATGAACTAGGAAATTAGTTCAGTGTCTATTCAGATGGGAGTAGGATTAGCACCGAGTTAACCCAAGGATGGGGGCATTTCTGCTAACAGAGGGTTTGACCCTTAGTAGCAATCCCTATATTACAGAACTACGTAGCCAGTGTAGGTTGAGATGTCTTCCTGCCAGACTAGGATTGATACATCTCGTATGAGTTTTCCTTCCAGCAAGGGTTGATGAAAGAGCTTCCTGTCAGAGAGGGTTAACTTACAGCTTGTCTTTACCCATCCTATAGTACTGACACCCTTCTAACTGGGGTTACAAGCTGGACCCCAATCTATTCAGAAAGGGGCATGTCAGTTAGATGATTACCTCCCACAGTTTTAGTTTTAGATTCAGTCTTAGAATAGAACTCAGTTCAGTTCTATATATTTAGGACTATCAGATACAGTCACTCAGTTCAGTACGAAACTCAGTATAGTTCCAAAGGATCAAGACTGTCAGATACAGTACCTCAGTTATCAGCTACACAGTATCAGTAAACTCAAACATTAGTAAATCAGTCATTCATAACTCAGTATACAATGTTATCACGATCTCAGTTACAGTAAACGTATTCATGCATGTATTCCTATTCATTTATATTATATCATTCAGTCAGTATTGTTCATGAATATGAACCCATGCATTTCAGCCTACCTCACTTAGTAAACCAGTACATTTAAAGTACTGACGCATACCTTTCTTTTGCGCTATGATGTTTTATATCATAGGTTCAAACGCGCGGGCTCCCGATCATACTTAGAAATTTAGATATTCAGCTGACAGAGTTAGTGGTGAGTCCTCTAAGTTCGAGGACATAATGATTGTTTCATTAGTTTAGCTTATTTCAGAAGTTTGGAGTTAGTTGGGGACTTGTCCCTTCAAATCCATATTTCAGACATTTTAGAGGCTTTTTCAGACTAGAGTATTTTCAGATAGATATTTCAGTTTTGGTATTGCTATATCGTATTCAGTTTTATTACAGTATTGAACCTTATGACATATTTTTCACCTAATTTTCACATACTACAGTATTATTATTCAGTTATTGTAACAAGTACCAGTCATGGGTTAGCTTATGGTCCTTTCAGATTATGAGTATTGTGTAGCGTCCGGGGTACAGACTCGGGGCGTTACAATAATGAAACTTGTGGTTCAACTGAATCATTACTGACACGATCTGAATTCATATAAAAACACATAGGTATCGGGTGTTCATAACCCCCCAATAATGATTGATCACTGAATGCATAAGAAGCTTAAAACTGTAGTAAAAGATCATGGTTCAAAACCCATAAGCATAGACATTCGATCAAACATGTGGGGATTATGAATTTAAACATGGGAATGCTTTAAATATGAGGAAACAACATAATTGCATGACTAAAAATTATAATTTGGGGATTTAACATGGAATTCACTTGAAATAAGACATGGGAAATTGAAACTCGCAACATGAGAAAATCCAATCTTGCATGAGACCATGAATGGGCTGAATTAAATTTAAATCACCATGAAAACATGAATAAAACACATATTACACCATGTAAATACCATAATAATAGAAAAATCCATTCTTAAATTGAAAATAGGGTTTTTGGGCTCCATGGGTGAAAGGGACCCATGAATGAATACCCCACATACCTTAAGCTTCTTAACTTGAAAGGAAAACACTAATCTTGATGCTTCTTGAAGGTTCTTGAACTTGGGGAACTTAAATTCTTGATTTCTTGGGGAAAAAGGAATTGAATTCTTGTTCTTGAGGGAATGAGAGGGTTTTCCTGAGAGGAAAATTAGAGAAAAAGGGCAATGAATGCCCTAACTGATGCCCCAAGTCGTGATATGATGATTGGGTTGAAGGGAAAAATATCCAATTGCCCCTCAGTCATTAAATTCAAAACTGGATACAACAGGATTACCATGACGAAGTCCTATCACGGTCATTCATTTCCCTCACCGCGATGCGGTTTGTATGAGAATGGGAATAGAACCGCGACGCGGGCTTATTGTGATGTCCCACTGGTTTCGTGATCCAAACATGTCCCAAACCTTGTTTGAAAAATTCAAAAATTATCCAAGACATACTTCTTACATCCCTGAACATGAATTTACTCAAACACCAATGTCTCAGGGTCGAGAAAATCAAAAATAAAAATCCTCAAAGTTAGAGGTCTTAAATATGACTAAGTCCCCAACACTTAGTAAAATATTTCTGACCTTAATGCCCTTATGCATGTAACTGAAAGATGAATCCAGCTAATATTAGTACAGGGTATTACAACAACTGACCATAAAACTGACAAGAAGGTATGATGGGGCTAACTGGGCTCCTCTAGCCTGAGACTGGGCACCCTATTCCCTAAGATCATGAAATCACGATCATCTGTATGATTTGGAAATAAGGCACTAGCTATAGAATACGAACCAAAATTCTCCCACTTTTTCTTAGACCACTGCTTACCATCTCTACCACTATGCTGCTGACCTTCACCCTAATTTGAATATTTAAGCTTCTTGCTTTGTCTCTCCCCCATTTCTGCTTGCTTCTTTTTTTCCTACTAAACTTATTTCATGCACACCACAATCCTAGATATATACATATCTCTGTTTAAAAAGGTGGCCTTGCACTCCAAAACCAAATCACAAGACAACCCAGAAACCAAATTCCTCATTTTTGCCCTCACGATAGACACCAACTAATAGCATCCAGATTGGACCACTTGGATTAAGATTAACGGTATTTAATATGAATCAAGAAAATTCTTATGATGGAATAAAAACCCAAGAACGAGCCCAAGAATTATGGAGAAGCATGGAAAAAGTGCTATACATATTTCACGATTCAAATCCAAGTCCAAACGGAAGAAGATTGAGCCATATTAGTTTTGATTAAATTTGGGAACATTTCCTTATTTAGTTAGGGATTTATTTTTGATATTATTTTTCTTGTTTAAAAGTTTCCTATTTTAAATTTTTGTAATTTAAAATTTCCTAGTTTAAAGTTTTCTATATTTATTATTTTTATAAAAGTAGGCTTCAAATCCTATACTATTTGGAATAGGTTTTTCCCAATATATAGGGATGAATTTTGTTATTTTCAGACAATATTATTATTAATTGAAAGTTTCTCTTATTTACACCTTTGTGTGTGGCTACTTGAGATTTATCTTGCAATCTTATAAAAACGATTCTTTAGGAGGTAAGATTAATTCTTAACTTGATATATTTGGTTTCTATTAAATTTAATTAAAGAAGGTGATTAGTCTTATACTAATTATTGTCTTTAATTTCTTCGAAATAGGGCTCTAGATCACCTTTGGATCTAAGTTCTTAAATTGACTCTATTAGTATCATAATTAGTCTTAACCCATTAATTTTGAATACTAAAATCAATTAGGGTTCTTAGCACTTAACCTCGAAACTGAGGATTTATTGTCAAATGTCATCTATCTTTAATTTCTTGTCTTTAATATTAGGGTTTTCGTTTCCACATTATTTTCTTGTTTATTAATGTAACCCGATTCTTATTAAGTGGTACCAGTGAAGTTCTATCAAGGTTTCGTTCTTGATAATTCTTAGGAGTTTCGTAGCCTCAAAAAAATTTCTTTACTTTTTCCCCTTAGTAGATTAAAAAAAACAAACATGAAAAGAAAAAGGTTGCTTTCAAATTAAAAAAATTCAAATTTCCCCAATTCTTGATTTTCCTACTTGATGTTGGAAAACAAGAAACATAATAAATTTGAAATTTCTTAATTTGCAAGCAATCTTTTTCTTTTAATTTTTATTTTTTTAATCTACTAAAAGGGAAAAAAGTAAAGAATTTTTTTTTGGCTACGAAACTCCCAAGAATTATCAAGAACGGAACCTTGATAGAGCTGCTCTGATACCACTTGATAAGAATCGAGTTACGTTAATAAACAAGAAAATTATGTGGAAGCGAAAACCCTAAGATTAATGTAATACCCCGTACTTCTACCTAACTTAAATTCATCCCAAAGATGTCAAGGACTTGTTTTAAAGATGAATCAACTTTTATACATGTGAAATTTAAAAGATTTTGACTTTTTGTTGTGCGGAAAATTGAATAAGCTTTCCATCGATACCAAATTTGCCTAAATCCAATAACCAGGTAAGAAGTTATGGCAATTTAAAGTTTCAGTCGTTAAACACCATCATTTAGGCCAGTAGCACGTCGCGGAGTGTGTCAAAATAGTAATTGTCAATTTCTAGTGTTGCTCCATGATAGTGGCATGTCACTCCAAAATTCCAGGTCTCAAACAGAGTGGCAACGTGATAGCTCCGCATCGCGCCATCTCCTAATTTCCCAGTTGACAAATTCCAGTGATACGACGCGATAGCGCCAGGTGCCCAGTTCAGAAAATTTTGACGAAAATTAAAAGTTTCGTCCAGGGCTAAAATAGTCTTTTCCCAAGTTTTAACATGTCCAGGTATGAAATTTATTTCCTAAAAATATTTTGAATCATTATTATTCCTTTTCCCTAAAAATCAAGAACATTCTCTCTCAAGAAAAACAAAACCCTAACTCTTGATAATCAAGGACAATCTCAATAAATCCATCCAAGAACTCTAAGAACCTTCAAGGTTTCCTTGCTAAAGTATGCATAATGTTCATTCATGGATTCCTTTCACCCATGAAGCTGAAGAATCTCTTTTCAAAATCTCATGATTTGTGTATTTATGAATGTTCATGATTTAGTTGAATTGAAATTCATATTCATGTCGTTGTTGGATTTTGATTCATGTTTTAAATTACATGTTCCAATGATTAGTCCTAGTATGTGATGTTTTGCATAATATTCATGAGAAACCCTTCAAATTACAAATTGATTTATGCAACCAAGATAATTAGATGCATTGATGATGGTATAACCAAAGTATGCTCCCCACGTGTTGATAAAATGCCTATGTGAAGGAAAAGTGCCATTATAGCATGTTAATATGAAATCCACACTTATGTACAAGTTAATGCATGTCAAGTGTTTGATGAAATGTCTTAGTCAATGAATTATGGATACACACACACACACACACACACACACACACACACACATATATAAATATAGCCATTGTTGTGCTTTTGAACTTGTGCTATGATTTACTTTTGTTCTATCGAGTCCTAGGGATATTTATACTCGACAATTTAGCTGTGTGCCTAGAGCCAGTGTCAGTTTCATGATAATCTCAGTCATGTCATGATCAGTAGAATTCAGTCAATTACATGACTCAGGAAAATTCAGTAATCTCATAAACTCTGTCAGTTAACAGAATTCAGCAGTATTCCATCAGTCCACGAAACTCAGTGAACTCCGTCCAGTTCATCTTAGTATAATTAGTTCAGTGTCTATTAAGATAGGAGTAGGATTCAGCACTGAGTAAGCCCAAGGATGGGAACTCGCCTACTAGTAGAGGGTGTGATTGTTAGAAACAATATTTTTGCTACAGAACTACGTAGCCACCGTAGGTTGAGACATCAAACCTTCTAGATGAGGGTAGATGAGGTGGATTAACCTATTAGATGAGGGTCCCACCATTTTCTTTAAAGTACCTATTAGATAAGGGTCACTCACAGCTTATCCTTACCAGTGGTGTGGTATTTACACCCTTCCAATTGGGGTTATAGATTGGACCCAACTCAGCTATGTTACTTTATTTAGGGCATATCGGTTAGATAACTACTTCCCACCATCTCAGTCATAGTCCAAGTAATAGAACTCAGATAGTTCTACAGAATTCAAGACTGTCAGATACAGTCAACTCAGAAAAGTACGAAACTCAGCTAGTTCCATTAGAACCTAGACTGTTAGATACAATCACTCAGTATCAGTTATTTCAAATATACAATTATCAGTATCTCATGTTATCAGTACTGAGACTCAGTAATTATGTTATCAAAAATTTAGTTACAGTCTCTTATTCATGCATGTATTCTCACATTCATGTTATCCAGTCAGGTAGTATTGTTCATGCATATGAACCCATGCATTAAGCCTACCTCACTTGCATACCAGTACATTCAATCATACTGATACATTTGCGCTATGGTGTTTTATACCATAGGTTCAAAAGCACGAGTTCCAGAGCATCAATAGTAGACAGATTTAGCAATGAGTCCTCATCATTCGAGGAAGATATTATTAGTTATTTCATTATTTTTGTTAGATTTTAGTAGATGGAGTTAGTTGGGGACATGTCCCATCAACTCCTTATTTGGACAGTTCAGTCAGCTAGAGGCTTTTCAGGCTACGGTATGTTCTGACAGTTTATATCAGTTGTTTTGGGTATTTCATACCCCACTCAGATGTTATATTTTATTAGGTGTTATATCTCAATTTTGTACCTTATGGCCTTTTATCCTTTATTTCCACATTTATACAGTATATTATACAGTGTTCAGGTACAGGTATCAGTCATGGGTTAGCTTGTGGTCCTTCAGGGTCATGAACACTGTGTAGCATTCTGGGTACCGGATTCGGGGCATTACAAACTTGGTATCAGAGCCTAAGGTTCAACGGTATCCTAGGAAGTCTGAAAGCCGCATCTAGTAGAGTCTTGTGCATGGGTGTGTTGCGCGCCATATTTATGTACAGAAGGCTATGAAATATTTTAGGAACAATTTCCCTTCTTTCAGTATTCATGTAATGCCAGTGAGCATAATCTCAAGTTAATCTCTCAGTCTGTTTATTTCTCCCTTTCTTCTATAGAACATGCCTCCCAAAAGAAGAAATGAGAATCAGTCAGCCCCTCAGCCCGAAGATCTTTTGGGCTAACATGTTTCTCATGTAGAGTTCCGAGCTCCATTCACTACTCTTGCTAACTTATTTTTTGCTCAGAATAAATGACCAACTGTCATTCCAGCCAACCCAGTGTCCAATTCAGCTGCAGCCAGGATTCGGGACTTCACCCGAATAAATCCTTCATTTTTTTTTGGGTCTAAGACAGGTGAGGACCCTCAGGAATTCCGTGACTAGGTTAAGAAGGTTACAAATATCATGGGGGTTACTGCTTGTGACAGTGCCGATCTAGATGCATATTAGTTGCAGGATGTGGCTCATATATGGTTCAAACAGTGGAAAGCAGAGAGGGCTGTAGATGCAGGGCCTATTGTGTGGGAGGAGTTTTCTATTACCTTTTTAGATAGATTCTTTCCCCTAGAGCTGAGAGAAGCTAAGGTGTTAGAGTTTATCAACCTCAGGCAAGGCAACATGACGGTGAAGGAGTATTCTCTTAAGTTTACTCAACTAGCTAGATATGCTCCTCATGCAGTGGCAGATAGCAGAGCCAAGATAAGTAAGATTGTGTCAGGGGTAAATGATAGTGTGGTTAATGAGTGCAGATCTGCAATGCTGATTAGTGAGATGGACATAACCAGGCTTATGATCTATGCTCAACAAATAGAAGACCAGAATTTTAAGATGAGAGAGAAGCAAAATAAGAGATCAAGGACAGGTAGTTTCAACTTTTCTCAGCTTAATTTAGAGGGAGGAAATCATTCTCAATTTCTTCCTAAGTCATCTATTCAAGCTCCTTCCTCAGTCAGTGCTCCAGCTCCTAAGTTTAGGGATGGTAACAGAGATAGTGCGCCAGGTTCTAAGTCTCAAGGCAGTGTTAGCAGTGCCCACACCCATCCTCTTTGTCAGATATGTGGCAAGCACCATTAGGGTACTTGCAGAGGTGGTAGCGATGTGTGTTTTGGATGTGGCAAGCCAGGTCATAGAGTCAGAGATTGACCGCAGCCAGGCCCTTAGGGTCAGTATAACCGTTCCTCAGCCCAGTCTGGTTGCCTGAATCAGCAGGGCGCCACTTCTAATGCTACTAGTGGGCAACGCCCAAATCGACTCTATGCTCTTCTATCCTGACAGGATCAGGAAAATTCTCCTGATGTAGTTACTAGTACATTATAGATCTTTCACTTGCATGTTTACACTTTGCTAGATCCAGGAGCTTCTTAGTCTTTTGTTACTCCTTATATAGTAGTTGATTTTGGAGTCAGTCTCGAAATTCTAGAAGAGCCCTTCTAAGTATCTACCCTAGTGGGTAAGACCATCATAGCCCGATGGGTATACAAGAACTGTCCGATTATGATATTTTAGAAAGTCACCTCAGCAGACCTAGTTGAATTAGAGATGACTGATTTTGATGTCATTCTCGGCATGGATTGGCTTCTTTCCTGCTATGCCACAGTCGACTGCAGAAACAAAATAGTCCAGTTCCAGTTTCTAAATGAACCTGTCATAGAGTGGAGGAGTAGTACTTCAGCTTTCAGAGGTCAGCTTGTTTCCTACCTTCGGGCATGAAAAATAATGTCTAAGAGATGTGTCTATCATCTTATTCATGTTAAGGATTCTAGTTTTGAGACTCCAGTCTTGAGTCAGTCCCAGTCGTGAATGAATATTCAGATGTCTTTCCCAAAGATCTTCCAGGAATTTCTCCCGAAAAGGAAATAAACTTCGGCATTGATATTCTTCCAGATACTCAGCCTATATCTATTCTGCCATATAGAATGGCACCAGCAGAACTCAAAGAACTGAAAGAGAAGTTGAAAGATCTCCTAGATAAGGGATTTATCAGATCCAGTGTGTCCCCGTGGGGTGCACCAGTCTTATTCGTGTGAAAGAAAGATGGTTCTCTTAGAATGTGCATTGATTACCGTCAACTCAATAAAGTCACGATCAAGAACAAATATCCACTTCCCAAAATCGATGACTTGTTTGACGAACTTTAGGGTGCCAGCTATTTCTCTAAGATAGACCTCAAATTAGGATATCATCAGCTCAGAGTCAGGGAATGTGACGTTCCAAAAATAGCTTTCCAAACTCGGTATGGTCACTTAAAATTATTAGTCATGTCATTTGGTCTTACCAATGCCCCTGCAATTTTCATGGACTTGATGAACCATGTGTTCAAAAAGTACTTGGATATGTTCGTCATAGTCTTTATAGATGATATTCTTGCCTATTCTCGCAGTGAGCGTGATCACGCAGACTATCTCAGAATCATACTTAGACTCTCGAAATCATTAGTTATTCACCATATTCAATAAGTGCGAGTTTGGTCTAAGGTCAATATCATTCCTTGGTCATATCATTTTTGGTGATGGCATTAGAGTAGATCCTCAAAAGATCAAAGAAGTAAGAAACTAGCCTCGCCCTGTCTCTCCATCAGATATTAGGAGTTTCTTGGGTCTGGATGGCTATTATAGATGGTTTATTAAGGGATTTTCATATATTTCATCCCCTATGTCCATATTGACTCAGAAGAAAGTTAAATTTCAGTGGTCAGATCCTTCGAAGAAAAGTTTTCAGGAGTTGAAGACTCGACTCACCTCAACCCCAGTCTTAGCTCTTTAAGATGGTTCAGATGGTTTCGTAGTGTATTGTGATGCATCCAGAGTAGGTTTGGGTTGTGTCCTCATGCAGCATGGTAAGGTCATAGACTACGCCTCCAGATATCTTAAACCCCATGAGAAGAATTATCCTACTAATAATCTTGAGTTAGCAGCTGTAGTCTTTGCCTTGAAGATTTAGAGGCATTATCTATACGGAGTTCATGTAAATGTGTTCACAGGTCATAAGAGTCTTCTGTATGTGTTTTCTCAGAAAGATCTTATTCTTCGTTAGAGAAAGTGGTTAGAGCTCTTGAAATATTATGACATGAGTGTCCTTTATCATTCGGGCAAGGCCAACGTAGTGGCAGACACTCTCAGTAGACTGTCTATGGGTAGTGTTACTCATGTTAAGGATAGTAAGAAGAAATTAGCTCAGAAAGTTCATCAACTTGCCAGACTAGGTGTTCATTTAGTCGATATAGAAAAGGGTGATATATGGGTTCAGAGTAGTTCAAAATCATCTTTAGTTTCTGAGGTGAAAGAAAAGTAAGATAAACATCCCAGCCTATTCAAGTTGAAAGAATCAGTCAAGGATCAGAAGGTTGAGGTTTTCTCCCAAGGAGAAGATGGTGTATTGCATTGTCAGGTTCGTTTGTGTGTTCCAGGTGTAGATGATTTGAGGCAGCGAATTCTCGCAGAAGCGCATGGTGCGCGTTACTCTATTAATCCAGTGGTCACAAAGATGTACCGTGACTTTTGGGAGATCTATTAGTGGAGTGGGATGAAAAAAGATGTTGCAAAGTTTGTGGCTAAGTCCTCTATATGTTAGTAGGTTAAGATAGAGCATCAGAAGCCTAGTGGGTCCATGCAGGAGTTCAATATTCCCACTTGGAAGTGGGAAGAAATGAACATGGACTTTGTGAAGGGCTTTCCTTGTACTCGTCATCAGCGTGATTCAGTTTGGGTTATTGTAGACAGGGTAACCAAATCAGCTCATTTTCTTCTAGTCCATACCTCCTATTCAGTCGAGGATTATGCCAAACTCTACATCAAAGAGTTGGTCAGATTGCACGGTGTTCTGTTATCTATTATCTCAGACAGAGGTACCCAGTTCACCTCTCATTTTTGGAAAGCGTTCCAAAAGGGTCTTGGTACACAAGTTCATCCCAGTACAGCCTTGCATCCTCAGACTAATGGTCAAGAAGAAAGGAACATCCAGATGCTGCGAGCATTTGCAATTGATTTCAAGGGTAGTTGGGATGACCACTTGCCTTTGATTGAGTTTACATACAACAACAACTATTATTCCAGTATTTGAATGGATTCATTTGAAACTCTCTACGGTAGGATATGTAAATCTCCAGTTGGTTGGTTTGAAGTTAGTGAGGCCTCAGTTATAGGGCCTGACTTAGTAGTCAATGCCTTAGAAAAGGTCCAATTGATCTGGGAAAAACTCTGGGTTGCTCAGACCCGACAAAAGTCTTATGCAAATGTGTGCAAAAAGGATCTCAATTTCAATATTGGTGACTATTTTTATCTAAAAATATCTCCCATGAAGGGAGTGAAGAGATTCGGCAAGAAGGGAAAGCTCAGTCAGCAATATGTCGGTCCCTTCAAAATTCTCAGTCGCTTCGGTAAAGTAGCTTATGAGGTTGAATTGCCTTCAGATCTAACCTCAGTTCATCCAGTCTTCCATGTATATTTGCTCAAGATGTACATAGGTGACCCAACAGTTGTAGTCCCTATTCAGAGCATAGATATTCAGAACAACCTCTCTTTCGAAGAGAGTCCGGTCAAAATCCTTGACTATCAGACTCGTAGACTAAGGAACAAAGAAGTCCCTCTAGTCAAAGTTCTTTGGAGGAATCTATCCATTGAGGGAACTACTTAGGAAGAAGAAGCACACATGCGGACCAATTATCCTCACCTCTTCTTCACAAACTCAGACTCAACCCAAGGAATAACTTTCCTTAAAGCTTATTCAGTTCCATTTTTTCAAAATTCCAGTTGCAAACTAGTTTCATGCTCAGATTCCCATTTTAAACTTGGTATCCATTTACCATTGCATATTCAATCATATGTTTATGCATCATATTAGTCATGTGTTCATTCATCAGAAATGCATTCTCCTTGTGAGAAATTCAGTTATCAGAAATCTCAGTCATGTATTCATGAGTCAATTCAGTCATGGAATCATGCATCAGAAATGCATGCTCAGTATGAATCTAAAAAATGTCAGTCCTGTAGTCATGTTTCAGTTGTTTATGTTCTGTATATACTTCAACTTATCATTTCTCCCATCTCAATCAGTCTCATTTGAGGACGAATATTCCCAAGGGGGAGATATTGTAATAACCCGTACTTCTACCTAGCTTAAATTCGTCCTAAAGATGTTAAGGACTTGTTTTAAAGATTAATACACTTTTATACATGTGGAATTTTCAAGATTTTGACTTTTTATTGTGTGGGAAATTGAATAAGCTTTTCATCGATACCAAATTTGCCTAGATCTGATAACCAAGTAAGAAGTTATGGCGATTTAAAGTTTCAGTCATTAAACACCATTATTTAGGCCAGTAGCGCATCGCGGAGTGTGTCAAAATGGCAATCGTCAATTTCCAGTATATCTCCGCAATAGTGGCGCATAGCGCCAAACTTCCAAGTTGCAAACAAAGTGGCAACGCGATAGCTCCGCGTCGTGCTATCTCCCAATTTCCCAGTTGTCAAATTCCAGTGACACTGCACAATAGCGCCGCGTCATGCCAGGTGCCCAGTTTGGAAAATTTTGACAAAAATTAAAAGTTCCATCTAAGGATAAAACAGTCTTTTCCCAAGGTTTTAACATGTCCAGGTATGGGATTTAATTCCTAAAAACATTTTGAATCATTATTATTCACTTTTCCCCCAAAATCAAGAACATTCTCTCTTAAGAAAAACAAAACCCTAGCTCTTGAAAATAAAGGTCAATCTCAAGAACTCCAAGAACCTTCAAGGTTTCCTTGCTAAGGTATGCATAGTGTTTGTTCATGGATTCCTTTCACCCATGAAGCTCAAGAATCTCTTTTCAAAATTCCAAGATTTGTGTATTTATGAATGTTCATGATTTAGTTGAATTGAAATTCATATTCATATTGTCATTGGGTTTTGATTCATGTTTTAAATTACATGTTCCAATGATTGATCCTAGTATGTGATGTTTTGTATAATATATATGAGAAACCCTTCAAATTGCAAATTGATTTATGCAACCATGATAATTAGATGCATTGATGATGGTATAACCAAAGTATGCTCCCCGAGTGTTTGATAAAACACCTATGTGAAGGAAAAGTGCCATTATATCATATTAATATGAAATCCCTATTTATGTACAAGTTAATGCATGTCAAGTGTTTGATGAAATGTCTTAGTCAATGAATTATGGATATATATATATATATATATATAGCCATTGTTGTACTTTTGAACATGTGCTATGATTTACTTTTGTGCCATCGAGTCCTGGGGATATTTATACTCGACAATTTAGCTGTGTGCCTAGAGCCAGTGTCAGTTTCATGATAATCTCAGTCATGCCATGATCAGTAGAATTTAGTCAGTTACATGACTCAGGAAAATTCAGTAATCTCATGAACTCAGTTAGTTAACAGAATTCAGTAGTATTCCGTCAGTCCATGGAACTCAGTGAACTCAGTCCAGTTTATCTCAGTATAATCAGTCCAGTGTCTTTTCAGATGGGAGTAGGATTCAACACCGAGTGAGCCCAAGGATGGGAACTCATCTACTAGTAGAGGGTGTGATTCTTAGAAACAATCCTTGCGCTCCAAAACTACGTAGCCACCATAGATTAAGACATCAAACCTACTAGATAAGGGTAGATGAGGTGGCTTAACCTGTTTGATAAGGGTCCCACCGTTCTCCTTAGAGTACCTATTAGATAAGGGTCACTCACAGCTTGTCCTTACCAGTGGCGCGGTATTGACACCCTTCCAATTGGGGTTACATATTGGACCCCAACTCAGCTATGTTGCTTTATTCGGGGCATGTTGGTTAGATAACTACTTCCCGCAGTCTCAATCCCAGCAATAGAACTCAGATAGTTCTATAGAATTCAGGACTGTCAGATACAGTCAACTCAGAATAGTACGGAACTTAGCTAGTTCAATCAGAACCTAGACTGTCAGAAATAGTCGCTCAGTATCTATTATTTTAGATATACAGTTATCAGTATCTCATGTTATCAGTACTGAGACTCAGTAATCATGTTATCATGAACTTAGTTACATTCTCTTATTCATGCATGTATTCTCACATTCCTGTTATCCAGTCAGTTAGTATTGTTCATCCATATGAACCCCATGCACTCATCCTACCACACTTGCATACCAGTACATTCAATCATACTGACATATTTGTGCTATAGTGTTTTATACCATAGTTCAGAAGCACGAGCTCTAGAGCATCAGTAGCAGCCAGATTTAGTAATGAGTCCTCATCATTCGAGGATGATATTATTAGTTATTTCATTATTTCAATTAGCTTTTAGTAGATGGAGTTAGTTGGGGACATGTACCATCAACTCCTTATTTAGACAGTTCAGTCAGCTAGAGGATTTTTAGGCTACAGTATGTTCAGATAGTTTATTTCAGTTGTTTTAGGTATTTTATACCCCACCCAGATGTTATATTTTATCATATGTTGTGTCTCAATTTTGAACCTTATGGCTTTCATCCTTTATTTTCGCATTTATACAGTATATTATGCAGTATTCAGGTACAAATATCAGTCATGGGTTAGCTTGTGGTCCTTTGGGGTCATGAGCACTGTGTAGCATTCTGGGTACCGAATTCGGGGCATTACAAACTTTGTATCAGAGCCTAAGGTTCAACAGTGTCCTAGGAAGTCTGAAATCCGCATCTAGTAGAGTCTTGTGCATGGGTGTATTGCGCGCCAAATTTATGTACAGGAGGCTATGAGATGTTTTAGGAATAGTTTCCCTTATTTCAGTATTCATATCGTTCCAGTGAACATAATCTCAAGTTAATCTCTCAGTCTGATCTATCTCTCCCTTTTTTCTACAGAACATGCCTCCCAAAAGAAGAAACGGGAATTAGTCAGTCCCTCAGCCCGAAGATTCTTTGGGCAAACATGTTTCTCATACAGAGTTTTGAGCTATATTCACTACTCTTTCTAACTCAGTTGCTGCTCAAAATGAATGACTAGCTGTCGTTCTGACCAACCCAGTGGCCAATTTAGCTTCATCCAGGATTCGAGACTTCACCCAAATGAATCCTTCATTCTTTTTTTGGTCTAAGACAGATAAGGACCCTCAAGAATTCCTTGACCAGGCTTAGAAGGTTACGAGTATCATGGGGGTTACTGCTAGTGAGAGTGCCGAGCTAGCTACATATCAGTTGCAGGATGTGGATCACACATGGTTCAAACAGTGGAAAGTAGAGAGGGCTGTAGATACAGGGCCTATTGAGTGGGAGGAGTTTGCTACTTCCTTCTTAGATAGATTCTTTCTCCTCATGCTGAGAGAAGCTAAGGTGTTAGAGTTTATCAACCTCAGGCAAGCCAACATAATGGTGAAGGATTATTCTCTTAAGTTTACTCAACTAGCTAGATATGCTCCTCATGTAGTAACAGATAGCAGAGCCAATGTGAGTAAGTTTATGTCAGGGGTAAATGATAGTGTGGTTAATGAGTGCAGATCTGCAATGCTGATTAGTAAGATGGACATAGACAGGCTTATGATCCATGCTCAATAGATAGAAGAGTAGAATTTTAAGATGAGAGACAAGCAGAATAAGAGAGCAAAGACAGGTAGTTTCAAATTTTCTCAACCTAAGTCAGAGGGAGGAAATCATTCTCAATTTCATCCTAAGTCATCCGTTCTATCTCCTTCCTTAGCCAGTGCTCCAGATCCTAAGTTCAGGGATGGTAACAGAGATAGGGCATCAGGATCTAAGTCTCAGAGCAGTGTTAGCAGTGACGGCACCCATCCTCTTTGTCAGACCTATGGCAAGCACCATCAGGGTACTTGCAGAGCTGGTAACGATGTGTATTTTGGATGTGTCAAGCCAGCCCATAGAGTCAGATATTGTCCACAACCAGGTCCTTAGGGTCAACATAACCGTTCCTTAGCCCAGTCTGGTCTCTCAAATTAGCAGGGTGCCACTTCCAGTGCTACTAGTGGGCAATGCCAAAATTAACTTTATGATTTTCAGTCCCAACAGGATTAGGAAAATTCTCCTGATGTAGTTACTGGTATATATAGCCATTGTTGTGCTTTTGAACTTGTGCTATGATTTACTTTTGTGCTATCGAGTCCTGGGGTATTTATACCCGACAATTGAGCTATGTGCCTACAGCCAGTGTCAGTTTTATGATAATCTCAGTCATGCCATAATCAGTAGAATTCAGTCAGTTACATGACTCAGGAAAATTCAATAATCTCATGAACTCAGTCTGTTAATAGAATTTAGTAGTATTTCATCAGTCCATGGAACTCATTGAACTCAGTCCAGTTCATCTCAGTATAATCAGTTCAGTGTCTATTCAGATGGGAGTAGGATTCAGCATCGAGTGAACCCAAGGAGGGGAACTCACCTACTAGTAGAGGGTGTGATTCTTATAAATAATCCTTGCGCTCCAGAACTACGTAAACACCATAGGTTGAGAAATCAAACCTACTAGATGAGGGTAGATGAGGTGGCTTACCCTGTTAGATGAGGCTCCCACCATTCTCTTTAGAGTACCTGTTAGATAAGGGTCACTCACAGCTTGTCCTTACCAGTGGTGCGATATAGACACCCTTCCAATTGGGGTTACAAATTGGATCCCAACTCAGCTATGTTGCTTTATTCAGGGTATGTCGGTTAGATAACTACTTCCCACAACCTCAGTCTCAGTCCCACTAATAGAACTCAGATAGTTCTACAAAATTCAGGACTATATCTCAGGACTGTCAGATACAGTCAACTCAGATACAGTTGCTCAGTATTAGTTATTTCAGATATACAGTTATCAGTATCTCATGTTATCAGTGCTGAGACTCAGTAATCATGTTATCACGAATTCAGTTAGAGTCTCTTATTCATGCATGTATTCTCACGTTCAAGTTATCCAGTCAATTAGTACCGTTTATGCATATGAAACCCATGCATTTAACCTACCTCACTTGTATAGCAGTCTATTCAATCGTACTGATGCATTTGCACTATGGAATTTTATACCACGGGTTCAGAAGCACGAGCTCCAGAGCATCAGTAGCAGCCAAATTTAGCAATGAGTCCTCATCATTCGAGGATGATATTATTAGTTATTTCATTATTTCAGTTAGATTTTAGTAGATGGAGTTAGTTAGGGACATGTACCATCAACTCCTTATTTAAACAATTCAGTCAGTTAGAGGCTTTTCAGGCTATAGTATGTTCAGACAGTTTATTTCAGTTGTTTTGGGTATTTTATACCCCACCCAGATGTTATGTCTCAGTTTTGAACCTTATGGCATTTCAACCTTTATTTCTGCATTTATACAGTATATTATGCAGTGTTCAGGTACAGATATCCTTCATGGGTTAGCTTGTGGTCCTTCGGGGTCGTGAGCATCTTGTAGCGTTCCAGGTACTAGATTCGAGGCATTACAATCAAAGATAGATAAAATTTGCGAATAAATCCCTAATTTTGAGGTTAAGTTCTAAGAACCCTAATTGACTCTGTTAGTATCATAATTAATCTTAACCCACTAATTTTGAAAACTAAGATCTATTAGGGTTCTTAGCACTTAACCTCAAAATTGGAGATTTGTTCTCACATTTCATCTATCTTTAATTTCTTGTCTTTAATCTTTGAGTTTTTGCTTCCGCATTATTTTCTTATTATTAACGTAACCCAATTCTTATCAAGTGGTATTAGATCGGTTTTATCAAGGTTCCATTCTTGATAATTCTTGGGAGTTTCGTAGCCAAAAAAAATAAATCTCTCTACTTTTTTTCCCTTTTAGTATATTGAAAAATGAAATAAAAAGAAAAAGGTTTCTTGCAAATTATGAAATTTCAAATTTATTGTGTTTCTTGTTTTCCAACATCAAGTAGGAAAATCAAGAAATGGTAAAATTTGTATTTTTTTTTCTATTTAACACAAATTGGTCTTTTTTCCTTGTCTCATCAAACTCAATTTGTCTGGGTATTGATAAATTCTTTTCTTTTTACATCTTACATCTAGAAGATTGTTGCTAATATGGTTATATTTAAATCTTAAAGGATCAAGCCAAAGGTAGTAATTTGAGTGGAAAAAAGGAAAGAGAGTGTGAGATCAATAAGGAAAAAAAGGTCAAAAGTTGAGAGATCTTTGTTTTCTTTGATATTATTTTTTAGATGTCCCAAATAGGAAAGAATATCAATGTTGGGACTCAAAACAATGACATAGTCAAGGTATTTAGAAAGATCTTCGCTCGACTTAATACATTAGAGGTCACCCAAAATCCATCTAACCTGGTGAATATAACTGATTTGAGGAGAAATATTTTTCATACAAGGTATGGGATAAAGAATAATATTTTCTCTATTATTATTGATTTTAAAAGTGGTGCTAATGTGATAAGTTCATACGTGGTGGAGATTTTGGATCTTACATGCATCAAACATAATAATTTTGGTGAATTTAAGGCGACAAAGAAATGTATGATTTCTTTATCCATCGAAAGAAATGTATGATTTCTTTATCCATCGAAAGATACTCTGGTAATGTTCTTTGTAATGTAATTCCAATGGAATATTGTCATATCAAGCTTGGGCATCCATGACAGTTTGATAGGAATGCAATTTATGATAGGGGAAAAAATAGAGTTTCTCTTGAGCTAAACAAAAGAAAATATAAACTTGTACCTTTAACTCCATCCCAAGTTTCTGAAGATAAAAAATGTGTGAAAGAAGTAATGAAAAATTTTGAGAGTGAAAAGAATGATAAGAGTAAGGGAGTGCATGTTGATATTTCAAGAGAGGAAAGAATAAAGATTGAGTTGTGTGATGAGAATGGGATGTCAAGTGAGGTTAAGATAAAAGAAATGAGAGATGATCATGAAAGTAATAAAGAGAGGGATAATAATGAGGTGGAGAAATAAAAACAAGGGAGTTTGAGTGAGTTTATCTCTTATTCTAACTCTAACCTTCCTACTTCTTCTTTTAGTTGCTTTGACTCTCTTATAGGTACTCATGGAAAAGTTTACATTTAAAAGACTTCATTGGATGAACTTAATACTAAGGTGGTTGAAACTACATATCCCATTAATCAAGTGTTTGTTCATGAGAAGGATATAGATAAAGAGAATTATTTTGGACTTATCTAAGATAAGTCTCATGACAAAAAGTCAAACATGATAGATGTAGATCTAATGCAAATGAGCAAGAAAACATGGGGTGATATTGACCCTTTGCTACATCAGAGCAAGTACGGTATGTATGATTGGTTTATCCATATTCTTGGGATTCTTAGAACACATAAGGTCTTTTTAGAGGTGATGACCTACTGTCTTAATTCTTATGTTGATGACTTTATTAAGTTTAAGGATGATGATATGTTTCTCTATAATAAGTCATTAATTTCAACCTATAAGTTCAACTATATGTGTAATTCATTGCCTTTTGAAATTGAGTATGACGAAGTTGAATATGGATTCCTACTTCTTGAGAAGAGGCATGGTGTTTGTAGGCAGAAGCTTGTGAATGAGTTAGAAGATTCTTCCTTTCTTATTCTGGTGTCAAATAAGTTTTTGTGTAGTGTCTTGTTGGGATATAATTCTTTTTGTGTGATGAGTCATATTCTTCAAGTCCGGGTAATTGTAAGGTTAAAAAGGTGTTTGCTACTAGTGATGAGGAAATACATGACTATTATGATACTAGAGAACAAATATCCTTTGTAGAACCTATTCATGATTCCTGGTTGGTGAATTAGAGCAACTACTTAGAATTTAATGGAGATTGTATTTTGAGATTGAAAGGATCTTCTCACCTTCTTGAAAATTCATATGCTGATGTAAATAAGTTTTATGTGGAAAAATCTTTGGGAAGTGTAATTGAGGATGTTTGGCTATATAATAAAAGTGTTTAATTTAATGCATATTCTATAGATCTTATGTCATCTTTGTCAAGCTCACAAGAGTACTTTATTGATAGAGCTAAATTGGAGAGGCACATATCATTCCCTACATCATCTAGACATGAATTTTTTTGTGCTCATACAAGGAAGATGATTTTCTATTGGGATGATGATGTCCACATGCTTTATAAAGGTGTCTTTATACATGCAAGGATTAATTGGGTTAAGTGGACACATGGTCACTATATTGTTTTGTCCCCACCATTGTTGTTTTCAAGTAATGGATGTTTTTTACTATTGTATGTCTTCTTGATTTTGTGAGACTCAAATTCGAGGACGAATTGTTTTCAAGAAGAGGGGAATGATAACGTCTAGGTTGGACCACTTACATTAAGATTGACGGGATTTAAAGTTAATCAAAAAGATGCTTATGATGGAAGAAAAACTTAAGAACGAGCCCAAGAATTATGGAGAAGCATGGGCTAAGTGCTATACATATTTCACGATTCAAGTCCAAGTTTAAACATAACAAGATTGGGCCATATGAGTTTTGATTAAATTTGGGAACTTTTACTTATTTAGTTAGGGATTTATTTTTGATATTACTTTCCTAGTTTAAAAGTTTCCCAGTTTAAATTTTCCTAGTTTAAAGTTTTCTAGTTTTAAAGTTTCCTAGTTTAAAGTTTTCTACATTTATTATTTCCATAAAGGTAGGATTCAAATCCCATGCTATTTGGGATAGGGTTTTCCCTATATATTGTCACGACCCAATTTCTCAAGTCGTGATGGCGCCTACCTTATCCCCCAGTAGGCAAGCCAAGCCATAGCCCAAAATAATAGATAAAAGGCTAGCAGGCAAAAATCAGAAAAGATCGCGTATAATGATAACAGTAGTAATAAAAAGTAACAAACATAAAGTAACCATATCTCATATACTAAAACGAAGGAAGAAAAATTACCAAATACACAAAAGAATTCCTCCCAAGACCTGGTAAGGTCAGTAATAGAGCCACTACTAAATATACCTAGAGTACTAGACAAAATCCTAAAATATACCCAATATACACATAAGTCTCGAGAACAAAAGACTAAACCAGAGTAGATAGAGAAGGATTAGTCTCGGACGACAGTAAGCTCACCCTACTCCGAATCATTACTGGAAGGTAGGAACTACGTCAACTGCTAGTACTCAGATCTGCATCAGGAAAAAGATGCAGAAGTGTAGTATAAGTACCAAAACAACGGGTACTCAGTAGGCATCATTGGCTGACTGAGCTCAATACAGAAACTGTACAACTACAATGCAAGGATGTAATCTAAGTCAACAGTAAAAAGGGGAAGAAAAGTATACAACTACCAAGCTACGCCAATGATATAGAGGAATAAATGTAAGAGACCAGAAAATAAATAATGCAGTAATTACAGACAAGTCAAACATAACCTAACTGGGCCCCCATAAGCCCGCTAGGCACACAACATAACCTAACTGGGCCCCCATAAGCCCGCTAGGCACACTGAAGAAGACAATTAACCCAACCGTACCCCCATAAGCTGGTGGGACACACAAGTAGCAATTAAAGAAAATAAACATAAATACTATGTAACTGAGCCAACCCCGAGAAATCACGATAGTCATCCAGACGTGCACCGTACTTGAACCAGCACCAATGGGTAGTAATGAGAGGACATATACCGAACTCGAACCGGTAGTAGTGGATAATAACAAGAGAACACATGTCGGATTCGAACTGGACATAGTGGGTAATAATGATAGGCCACATATATATAACTCATAATCAGATGCCGGACTCGAACTGAAATTCAGAGGAACCACAACCATAATCAGATGCCGGACTCGAACCGGAACTTAGAGGAACCACAATCATAATCAGATGCCGGACTCGAACCGAAACTCATAGTAACCACAATCATAATCAGATGACGGACTCGAACCGAAAATCATAGTAACCACAATCATAATCAGATGCCAGACTCGAACTGGAACTCATAGTAACAATAATAATCAAATGCTAGACTCGAACCAGAACTCATAGTAACAATAATAATCAAATGTCGGACTCGAATCGGAACTCATAGTAACAATAATATTCAAATGCCAAACTCGATCCGGATCTCATAGTAAAAATAATAATCAAATGCCGGACTCGAATCGTATCTCATAGTAACAATAATAATCAAATGCCGGACTCGATTCGGATCTCATAGTAACAATAATAATCAAATGCCGAACTCGAACCGTATCTCATTGTAACAATAATAATCAAATGCCAGACTCGAACTGGAACTCAGTAACAATAATAATCAAATACCGAACTTGAACCGGAACTCAATAACAATAATAATCAAATGTCAACGTCTAAATAATCATCCGTCAATCTTAATTAAAAAGGGATAAATTCAAGATTTTACTATTTAGTTTCACGTTCTAAGATAAATTCAAGGTAATAGATGCTATAATATAATAAAAGATAATATTTCAATAGTTACTGGAACGGGATCTTATTCCGGATAAATAAGACAGTTTATAAAAATCAAATAAATACGTATCTACAAGCAGCTATCAAAAGCTAACATAATAGTTTACAATTTCAGTAAATAAGCTAAATCTAAAGGTAGGGTAAACCTAGCCTACCTGAACGCCAAAGCTGAAATATCTTTCCACAAAGCCTTTGGACAGTGCCACTAGAACCCGAGCTTGAATAACTTGATGTTGATAATTAATTATATGCGAATAAGCATACCGCGTGTCACAAACAATACCTCAAACCAGCCATGAATGGAAAAGCAAAGAGATGGAGGAGAAAGAACACTTAAGGATCAATGATCCCACGCCTCACGTACATATGCAACACATATAGTACTATTTTTTATTGAGAGAAACCAAAGTTTTATATGATAGTTTATTTGTAGTGTAAATATATATAAGTACCTGCAGGATCTTTAAAGAAATCACAAGATTTCCTAACACACAAAGGACTAGTCATTGTTTGACACATGTTACACATATGTGGCCACCCTTAAAACCATCAATAAGCAAATCTGCACCACATATATATAAATATACATATTAATCTAGTCCTATTTCGTATATATTTGGGTATTGTATAAATTCTGGTAAAATAATTATAATATTTTGAATATATCATAAGTAATAGAAAATTATTTCTAACAAAACCTCTATTATATAATAATAATATTTTAATAATTCTAAATTTACTACGTCCGCTTAAAATATTAATAAATCATAAAAGTCTATTATAAAGTGATATAAATATATAGGAATTTTATCAATATCAAAAATATTCTAGGTGGGTACTAAATTATATTTCTACCAAATGTCAAATTAAATTAAAAATTCACGATACATTTTGATAGTACTAAAATTATATGAAATATAGGAAAATGACCGTAAGGATCATTACATCATCCACTATTAAAAGGACTTTCGTCCGCGAAAGTAAAGCATAAGGACGTACCTGAGGACTCAAACAGGTAGGGATACTGAGAGCGCATAGCACACCTGGGAGGGAGACCGTGTAAGTCAGTCAGAACCTTATCGAGAAACTCGCAAACTAAAGGGACGGAGTCAAGTGATAGACTCTCAGCATTGACATCCTAAACATAGGCAAGAAATGACTTACAACTCCTCAATAGTTGATGAAAGCCATCCTGTCACATAAATAAATTAATAACGGTGAAGATATTGAAATACAAAACTTGCCTACTCCAAACTACATTAGCATTTTCACATCAATGGCAAAGGCATTCATGCATCACGGCTATATTCTAGCATCAACTACCAAAACAAAAATAAAAAATTAGAAAGCTTTCTCGAGAAACATAACACATACAAATTGCACAAACAACTCATCAAGACCTCTCATGGTCTTCCAAGCACTGTTCAGCTTATATTTTCTTTAGTTAATAGAATCGGACAACCTTGGACTATGCTGCTGACAACATTTTACAGTTCATGTTTCTCACTGAGAGGTCATCAGTAGTCAAAATTGCAACGCCAAAATAAAATTCCACCCAAGCTTGTTCGTAATGAAATAACAAGAACAAAAAAAAATTTGCAATTACAATTGTTGTAGCCAATAGAGTTACTATTTGGACGTTGAGCCCATGCGTTATCAACATTAACAGAAATCATGCCATAAACAAACAAGGCAATCGGATTGTGTCCTTAAACCATTAGATATGTTGTTCAACACACACCCTTGTTTATGTATTAACGCAGATAGAAGCTCCAGTCGTTGGAATGGGGGAAGAGACTTACTTCCAAGAACATCATATGCTTAAGCAGTAGTGCAGCACCATATGAAGTATTCAATTTCAATACTTTCTCAATCTAGGAAACTTGAGCACTACATATTCACCTATGAATAGACCGTCATTTGTATGTTAGCAAAAAAGAATAAGACCATACATTTTCACCATTATGATCTAAAGACACCATTCATTACAGGGTTAACAGAATTATGCGATCAGCTCCAAACACGATATCAGTCTTACAAACCAACCTTTAGGATTTGAGGAAGATATCTTATATAATAAAAGTAAGGGATAAGCTTTTGGAATTTTGTCAATCAACCCTAGTTGGAACATATAGAAACAGGATTTAGTTTACAAACACTTGAATAAGAAGTTTTCTGCAGAAGTAGATCAAAAATACATGACAGCAAGTACCTCACATCTTTTGATTCATAAGATCAGACCTGTCAGTAACAACAACAACAACAACATACCCAGTGAAATTTTGTAAGTGGAGTATAGAAAATGTAGAGTATATGTAGACCTTACCCCTACCTTACGAAGGTAGAGAGGTAGTTTCAGAATGACCCTCGGCTCGAATACACCAAACTAAAGTAGGTATAGAAAGGGAAAACATCAGTGAAGAAAACATAGGAACTAATATGGGAACATTAACAAGAACAAAATAGTACAACAACCGAAACACCATATACAACAGATGATGAGATTGACATGCTATAACACTAAACTATAAAACCAATTATTTATCATTATGCAATTTTCAAACCAGTAACATATATGAAATCATGTCTTTTTTTTAAAACACCAAGTTAACAGATTTTCTTTCCACATTCTCTCTTCTTTTACCCTTACTCTAGTTCAATGGTTTTCTCAAACTCACAATACCAATTCAAGACTCCAACAACCAAATTCACTAGAAGCCAAACCCACAGATTACAGAAAAGTATTATCAGAATCAACTCATCTTTCAAAAGAATAAGTCAGCTGCTCAACCAACTTTCCTAATCTGAAGTAACTGTGAATTAGAATTATAAATTGAGGAAAAGCCTTCTCATAATAGTCCAAACAAAAAAAAACAAGGACAATGTAATAGCCATAGCTAAGAAAGCCCAGGTCCCTCCTTCTCCTCCTCAAAACAAATATTTTTTTTACAACCAATACAAGGAAACTGGAAAACCAATTATGCAAGGCATAACAGTAAATCAGAAAATAGAGATCCTCGTTCTTCTAGATTGATACAATATGACAACTAAACTATCCTGTAGAAGGCAAGTAATTCCGGTAGTGTTAGGTACATGCGTTAAAACAATGAGATGGAAGCAAGAACAAGGTTGATATATCTGAACTACAACTAGCTCCTTTTAAGAAAAGGGAAGGGGTTTTCCTGAGTCTCTTCTTATCTCTCTTTTCAACAACATATCCAGCGTAATCCCATAAGCAGGATCTAGAGAGGGTACGATGTATGTAGACCTTTATAGAACTTAAAAAAAGGCTGGTCATAGCTTTTTTAATAAGCGACTTATAGATTAAAATGAGTACTTGATGGAAAAATCAAATGGGAAAACAACTTGCGTTCGCATTTTTTTCTAGTTCAAAGGCAAATAAACACGCATTAAGCAAACGGGAAAACTTGTGTTGACAATTTTTTTTTATAGTGCAATGCAAATAAAAATAGTATTGGCATTTAGGCATTTTTAAAAAGGATAATTAGCATCTCATCACCAAATACCTATAATAATACATAACATGAATTAGATTAACCACATTTACTGAAAAAAATACAAATTAGACAGAACTAATCAAAGGAAGCAATGAAAATATTTATCTGGATAACTAATTAGCTCAACCAAAAGATACATCTAGATTACTAAAGAAAAAGCAGTCAAAAGTTATTTTTCCCACCACCTAGTCAACATTAGACTCAACCACAACATTTATATCGAAAAGTTAACATGAACTAGCTATACAGTATAACAACACAAAAATATACATATCAAATATAAAATAAAAAGTGTCGCCAATAATACAGATAGGACATGGTCATTTGCAACTATAACCCATACACTGAATCAACACCATTGAAATACTTCAAACCACAGAGAGCACTCAAAATAATACGTATAAAATATTAAATCTAGCACGAGCAATGATTATTAAAAATGTAACAGTAAGATTAAAGGGACAATGACATTAACAGAAGCTGCATAATTGATATAGCTTCAAAAACATGTATCTAATAATGTACAGAGAGTAAGCATTTCAAGCACCAACAAAAATAAGACTCCCCATTGGCAACAACTTCATAACCACACTACTAACTACTAAATGCAGAAAATAAAGATAACAAAAAAACCATATCCAAAATTACAAAAAAGATAGAAGTGACTATATGCACCGAAAACACGACAACTTCAAAGCTAAAACCAACAGAGGGTAAAGGGTTTCAAAGAAAATGATCAACGACCACCGCTAGTGCATTCACGAGCAAAATGCCTGCCTTTACCACACTTGAAGCAACCGCCTCCTCCTCCACCACTGCCTCCACCATAACCATAGCTACCACCTCGATCACCACCAACTAACCCCAAAAGCTGAGATAATGTATCCCAAATAATCGACGAAGATATAAAGCCGGGTGGAGCCTGGGCTGCCCCTGGCCTACCTGTTGATGCGGTGGAATACTTGGAGCTTTCTCAATCTCAGGAGCTGAGACAGGATCGGGTAATGGATCCCTAGCCTGATCTCGAACAGGGGCTGCTACTCTACCCTGTCCCTGATATTTGGGTTGACCTCGACCCCAATCTAGAACTCTAGAAGCGGACCCGAGTCCCAATCCCTAAATCTCAAACCTCACATCCTAGCCATCTGCGTAAAGAGTGAACCAGTAAAAACTATAACCAACTCAGACCCAACGCACGAAAATGGATCAAGAAAATGAGATTGTTCCCTAAAAATCCTCTGTAGCCTCCCGAAGATAGGATACAAAAGTCTCTATGCCGATCCGCGGGACTCTACTAAACATTGGCTCCAGTACTAACAATACCAGTGAGACCTAGGCTCTGATACCAATTTGTCACGACATGATTTCTCAAGTCGTGATGGTACCTACCTTATCCCCCCAGTAGGCAAGCCAAGTCATAGCCCAAAATAATAGATAACAGGCTAACAGGAAAAAACTAGAAAAGATCACGTATAATGATAGCAACAGTAATAAAAAGTAACAAACAAAAAGTAACCATATCTCATATACTAAAACAAGGGAAGAAAAATTACCAAATTCACAAAAGAATCCCTCCCAAAACCTAGCAAGGTCTGTACTAGAGCCACTACTAAATATACCCAGAGTACTAGACAAAATCCTAAAATATACCTAATAGAGTACTAGACAAAATCCTAAAATATACCTAATATACACAAAAGTCTCGAGTACAAAAGACTAAACCAGAGTAGATAGAGAAAGATCAGCCTCGGACGATAGTAAGCTCACCCTAATCCAAATCAGTACTGGAAGGTAGGAACTACGTCAATACCGACTGCTAGTACTCGGATCTGCATCAGGAAAAAGATACAGAAGTGTGGTATGAGTACCAAAACAATAGGTACTCAGTAGGTATCATCGGCTGACTGAGATCAACACAGAAATGGTACAACTACAATGCAAGGATGTAATCTAAGTCAACAGTAAAAAGGGGCAGAAAAGTAAACAACTACCAAGCTATGCCAATGAGATAGAGGAATAAATGTAAGCGATCAGAAAATAAATAACGCAGTAATTACAGACAAGTCAAACATAACCTAACTGGGAACCCATAAGCCCGCTAGGCAAACAACATAACCTAACTGGGCCCCCACAAGACCTCTAGGCACACTGAAGAAGACAATTAACCCAATCGTACCCCCATAAGCCAGTGGGACACACAAGTAGCAATTAAAGAAAATAAACATAAAAATATGTAACTGAGCCAACCCCGAGAAATCATGATAGTCATCCAGACGTGCACCAGACTTGAACCAGCACCAATGGGTAGTAACGAAAGGCTAGATACCGGACTCGAATCGGTAGTAGTGGATAATAACAAGAGAACACATGCCAAATTTGAACCATACATAATAGGTAATAACGATAGGTCACATATATACAACTCATAATCAGATGCTGAACTCGAACCGGAACTCAGAGGAACTACAACCATAATCAGATGCCGGACTCGAACCAAAACTTAGAGGAACCACAATCATAATCAGATGCCAGACTCGAACCGAAACTCATAGTAACCACAATCATAATCAGATGCCAGACTCGAACCGAAACTCATAGTAACCACAATCATAATCAAATGCCGGACTCAAACCGAAACTCATAGTAACAATAATAATCAAATGTCGGACTCAAATCGGAACTCATAGTAACAATAATAATCAAATGCCGGACTCAAATCGGAACTCATAGTAACAATAATAATCAAATGCTGGACTCAATCTGGATTTTATAGTAACAATAATAATCAAATGTCGGACTCGAACCATATCTCATAGTAACAATAATAATCAAATGCCAGACTCGAAACGGAACTCAGTAACAATAATAATCAAATATTGGACTCGAACCGGAACTCAGTAACAATAATAATCAAATGTCAACGTCTAAATAATCATCCGCCAATCTTAACTAAAAAGGAATAAATTCAACATTTTGCAATTTAGTTTCATGTCCGAAGATAAATTCAAGATAATAGATGCTATAATATATTAAAAGATAATATTTCAATATTTATTAGAACGGAGTCCTAATTTGAATAAATAAGACAGTTTATATAAATCAAATAAATACGCATCTACAAGCGCCTATCCAAAGCTAACATAATAGTTTACAATTTCATTAAATAAGCTCAATCTAAAGATAGGGTAAACCTAGCCTACCTGGACGCCAAAGCTGAAATATTTTCCACAAAGCCTTCGAACAGTGCCACTAGAATCCGAGCTTGAATAACTTGATGTTGATAATTAATTATATACGAATAAGCATACCGCATGTCACATACAACACCTCGAACCATCCATGAATGGAAAAACAAAGAGATGGAGGAAAAAGAACACTTAAGGATCAATGATTGCACCCCTCACGTACATCGGCAACACATATAGTACTATTTTTTATTGAGAGAAACCAAAGTTTTATATGAGAGTTTATTTGTAGTGTAAATATATATAAGTACCTACAGAATTTTAAAAGAAATCACAAGATTTCCTAACACACAAAGGACTAGTCATTGTTTGACACATGTTACACATATGTGGCCACCCTTAAAACCATCAATAAGCAAATCTGCACCACATATATATAAATATACATATTAATCTAGTCCTATTTTGTATATATTTGGGTATTGTATAAATTCTTGGTAAAATAATTATAATATTTTGAATATATCATAATTAATAGAAAATTATTTCTAACAAAACATCTATTATATAATAATAATATTTTAATATTTCTAAATTTACTTCGTCCGCTTAAAATATTAATAAATCATAAAAGTCTATTATAAAGTGATATAAATATATAGAAATTTTACCAATATCAAAAATATTCTAGGTGGGTACTAAATTATATTTCTACCAAATGTCAAATTAAATTAAATAATTCACGATACATTTTGATAGTACTAAAATTATATGAAATATAGAAAAATGACCGTAAAAGTCATTACATATATAGGGATGAGTTTTGTTATTTTCAGACATTATTATTATTAATTGAGAGTTTCTCTTATTTGCACCTTTCTGTGTGGCTACTTGAGATTTATTTTGCTATCTTATAAGAACGATTCTTAATGAGGTAAGATTAATTCTTAACTTGATATCTTTGATTTCTATTAAAGTTAATTAAAAAAAGTGATTAGTCATATACTAATTGATGTATTAAATTTCTTCAAAATAGGGGTATAGATAACCTTTGGATCTAAGTTCTTGAATTGACTCTATTAGTATCATAATTAGTCTTAACCCATTAATTTTTAATACTAAGATCAGTTAGGGTTCTTAGCACTTAACCTCACAATTGGAGATTTATTTTCAAATTTCATCTATCCTTAATTTCTTATCTTTAATCTTAGGGTTTTCACTTCCACATTAATTTCTTGTTTATTAATGTAACCCAATTTTTATCACTAACTCAAGAGAATAACATGACAACTGATGAAATTTCAAGGCATACTCTTTCACCGTCATTCTGCCTTGCTTCAAATTCACACACTCCTTGGCCTTTGCTTCCTTTAACTCCTGAGGAAAGAAAATCAAGAAAGGTACTAGAAAGGTCATCCCATATAGCCTGCTCAGAATCATTACCCTTAATCTGCTCCCACTGCTCGTATCACTGATATTCCCTCTTTCAGCTGATATGCAGCAAATTCCACACCCTCCACTTAAGTAGCATGCATAACTCATAAAATCTTCTCCATCTCATCGATGAACCCTTGATTATCCAACTCAACCTTAGAACCAATGAAAGTCAGAGTATTGAGACTCATGAACTAGACAACTCTAGTGACCTTATAAGTTGAAGTAACAGAACCAACACACTTTTACAGGAATGACTGAGACGTTACCAGCTGAGTCAACAGATGAATAGATCAACAAAACTCAGCATTATAAATGTCTCTTGGGGAAGTTGGTCATGAACAAAATCAACACAGAGCCTGAGAAGGACTAGTAGGGATCGGTAGAACTCCATCGAGACAATTAGAAGTAGGAACCTTAGACCGGATCTATACCCTATAGGTAGGATGAGTTTTATCTATATTATCCTTAAGCAAAACAGAAGAGTTTCACAAGAAACAGATCTTCCGGGAGGCATGATCTGAAATACGAACAAATGACAATTAGAAGAGTTTCAAACCTTAGACACTATAGCCCAAAAATAAAACAACAAGAAAGGAAAACTTTCATACATGCCTCGCATCCTCTCTCATATAAGTGTGGCGCATTACACACCCATAAAAGAGACTCTTCTTGACACAAAACTGTGGATATCCAACTAACCATGAACCTAGGCTCTGATACCAATCTTGTCACAAATCAAACTAGGGTCTGGCTATAACGGGTATCTTGACTCCATCGAGGACTTGAGACCACCTCTTTTACCTTGTTAATCAGAACAAAAAACCTATACAGAAGCGCAAAAAAATCCAAAAGATCATATATATGAAATAGAGAAACTATATTGAGGTTCTAAGTACTCAACAATATCCCAATCCAAAGTTATCCACAAAACCTCTAACAAAATAAAAAATAATCTAAGTTGGGACAAGCCCCCGGCGATAGCCAAAAATAAGTCCAAAGAAAATCTATGATAGAAGATAAACTATGAGGTAATGACCTTTCATAATAAGGAGTCTTACCACTTCAAGATGACTGTTGACAGCTCAAAAATCCTATTACTATGCAGGAAAAGTAGAACTATCTTTATGCCCTGCATCACATGGGGATACAACGTCCGGAGATGGTTAGCGGGTTGAGCGCTAGCATGTGACTCAGGAATAAGGGGATAAAATAATTCCATCATTCGAAAACTAATTCAAAATCAATGGACAAGTACACATGCAAGAATATATATATAAGATGCTGAGAGAGGGAACAAGGTTTAACATAAAAAATCATTAGCCTAGACTGTGTAGCTTGACCATTATAAAACTACCCACCGGCTATATGGGTCCAGTTGTATCCCCTGGTCGGGACCTAGTATGTGTTAGCCACTCAAACTGGAGATATCATAGAAGTTTGGGGAATCATCGTACCCTAGGCCATCCTTGATGTATGTATAGTGTGACATAAGAAAACGGTAATCAAGACCAATCCTTACGTTGGAAATTATTCTTTGCTCATTTGATAATAAAGTGAAATACTGGTGGATTTGATGGTGGTACCATGCCCGACTTCATCTCCATATGTATCTATCATTCTGACCTCACCAACAACTTCTTGAGTAAGGTTACAAGCAACAACCACCAGAGAATCAATCAGGGTAGACTTTCCTGTCAGATCCTAGACATTATCAGTATTTTAAATACATAATAGAACCAAGAATCAATGAGTTACTAATAGACACTACCAGTAATTTAAAAAAACCTATTTATCTACGCCTTTGTATGCACTAGCCCATAGGTGTGAAACCTTGGTGAATGAAGGTTTTAAAAGAAGATGAGGTAACCTAAAATCATAGCAAGTTATGAAGGATAGGACACATGAATGAAAGAAGAAGATCTATATGCATGAGAGATACATATTAGTAGAAAATATGTTTTACACATAATGGCACTTTTAATTTTTTATTTTTTTCCGCATACCTTAGACTAGTTCAATGAGATACCTACCACCTCCCTTTGTATTTACAAAATATTAGCATGAGATAAACTTAAATATGGAGCAACAAGGTCAATGAAGGTTATATCTCCAATCCCAACTTATTTGATATTGAGGAGTAGTTTCCTTCCATAAAACTATTTTCCAGAAAAATTAAGGGAACAACAAGAAGAGCGTAAAAGATGACTTCCAGCAAAGTGTTGACACTTAACAATATCTTGTATATTCCGGAGTTATGGAAGAACTTGGTTTCTGTTTCACTTCTAGACAAAAATGGATTCAAATGTGTATTTGTTTCTGAAAAAATTGTACTTAGTAACGGAGAAGTGTATGTATGAAAAGACTACCTCAATGAGGGCCTATTAAAAATAAATGTAATAAATGTTGAAATCAATAAAAGTTTAATTTATTCTCACTTTCTTAAGTCTTATGATTAGTGGCATGAATGATTAGGCCATGTTAATTATAAAACATTACGAAAACTGATTAACTTAGAAGTTTTACCAAACTTTGAGTGCAATAAATCAAAGTGTTAAACTTGTGTGGAATCAAAGTATGCTAAGCATCCATATAAGTCTGTTGAAAGGAATTCCTATCCCTTCAATTTAATCCACACTGACATTTATGATATGAAGTCAACACCATCATATGGTGGGAAAAAGTATTTCATAACTTTTATTGAAGATTGCACTAGATATTGTTATGTCTACTTGCTAAATAGTAAGGATGAAACAATAGATGCATTTAGGCAATACAAAACTGAAGTTGAAAATCAATTAGAGATAAATATCAAATATATAAGAAGTGATAGGGGCGAAGAATATGAATCTCCCTTCGCCGAAATATGTGTAGAGAATGGAATTTTTCGTCAAACTATGGCCCCATATTACCTCAATATAATGGAATTACAGAAAGGAAAAACCAAACTTTGAAGGAAATGATGAATGTCTTACTTATAAGTTCAGGTTTACCGCAAAACTTATGGGGGGAACCTATCCTTACAGCTAACTAAATACTTAATACAGTGCCCCATAGTAAGACACAAAAAATTCCATATGAAAAATGGAAAGGAAGAAAACCCAACTTGAAATATTTTAAAGTGTGGGGGTGTCTAGCAAAGTTCCAAGTTCCTATGCCTAAAAGAGTAAGGATAAGACCTAAGATGGTGGACTGCGTGTTCATAGGATATGCTAAAAGTAGTAAAGCATTTTGGTTTTTGGTTCATAAATCCAAACATCCAGATATTAATGAAAATATGATAATAGAATTAGATAACGTTGAATTCTTTAAAAACATTTATCCGTGTAAAACTAAACATGAATAGTCTAGTGGGGTCTAAACGGCCTTGAGATGAACCAAGTGAGAATGTACATAATGATGAGAATCCAAGACGTAGTACTCATCAAAGAATGTCAACTTCATTTGGATCGGATTTTGTAACATTTCTCTTAGAAAATGAGCCTCGAACATTTAAGGAAGCAATGACATCTTTAAATTCATTCTTTTGGAAAGAGGCAATTAATAGTGAGATTGATTCAATCTTAAGGAACCATACGTGGGAGTTGGTTGATCTTCCACTTGGAAATAAACCTTTAGGTTCTAGTGGAATTATAGAACTTCTCTCTAGTGGAATTATCACTATTGATTATGTAAAGTCAAAAGATAATGTGTCAGATTCACTTACAAAAGACCTATCAAGAGATTGAGTGGAAAGGACATCCAAGGGAATAGGTTTAAGGCCTAGGATAAGTCAACATAGTGGTAACTCTACCTAGTAGACTGGAGATCCCAAAAGCTAGGTTCAAATAGATCAAACAAAGTTGTCTCTGACAGGTTTAACATTGTCAATTATCCAACCCATTCTCATGATGTAGACAATGTTTAGTAAACAAGGATAAGACTTAAGGTGAAAAGTCTTTTAATGATTATCTAAATTTGGCAGATTTGACCAAATAGTTTAATCTATAGGATTGAATTTTTGGATTTGGATTTGGATTTGTCAAATAATCGATCTATGAGATCTATCTTTTTAGATGAATTTTATTTGAAACTTGTTTTACAAGTGAAATTTTAATCCAAAAATCTGATATAATTATTTTCCTCCAAGTGCGGGCATATTTTGGACGCCATGCAAACGCATACGCAATGCATCTCGAAGGGACGCGACCATTCTAGGGAAAATACATATTGTTTTGCATTGTAGGGTGACCTGCAAGCATCGATGCAAGGCGCAGATGCAGTGCAGAAGCAATTGGAATTTGCAAAATGTCACCTGTGGGAGAAGATCAGGTGTAGTTCCAGCACAGACTGGTCGCAGAAGACGTGACTGTACTGAATAGGTGTCTTTCTACTGAACCAATGCATCCTTTCCAAAAAGACACATTAAAGGCTATAAATACCTGATATATTCCTTTGGTATAGACATGATTTTTGACAGTAAAAATACTTTTCTTCTATTCAAAAACTCTATGTGATCATTAAGTTGTTGAGTGAGTTTGAAAAATCCAAAAATTTGAGGTACCGCTATTATTCAGATTGAAAGCTATTTTATCCTAGGAGGAAGATTCCACAACCTCAGGTACAGTGAGGAGAATTATTCCTTAAGGACACTCCGTGAAGTCGGGGGACTTGGCTTTACATTTTTGTTTCATCTCATTTCTTAAAAATAACACACCTCTTGGATAGATTATTTTTAATCTTGTGTTGAAGGTGTTAAGGAACTTCATAAGTATTCTTGTCTTAGACTTGAACTTGTGTTGAAGTTGTTGTTGACTATATACATATTTTTGTACTCAAAAACATTGATAACAACAATTACATCTTCAAAACTTTGTATCAGGTTGGAAGAGAGCCAAGGACCTCATAGGTTGGAAAAATTAACACCCCTTGACAAATTGGAGCAGCTGAGGGCATTGCTTCCAATCAATATCCAACTCATCGAATTTATTTGAGCAAGGAGGTGTTGCATAACATACTACCAAGACTAAGATCTTTAAGGGCATTATTATTGTCTCATTACCAGATTAAAGAGTTCACAGATGACTTATTTATCAAATTAAAATCCTAAGATTTTTGGACCTTACTAGGACAATGATTGAAAAGTTGTCAAATTCTATTTCTGCACAGTATATGTAATACCCGTGCCCTTTTCTTAGCATGAAATCATCTCAAGGATGTTAGAACTTGCTTTGAAATATGAATCCATTTTTGTACACATGGTATTTTTGAGATTTTCACTTTCTATCACGTGGGAAATTGAATGATCTTTCCATCGATACTAATTTCATCAAAATCCGGTGTCAGATGAGGAAGTTATGGCCGAAATACAGAAGGTAAAAACCGCCCAGGTGTAACGTTGTAGGCCGACGAACCGTCGGACAAGCAACGGAACATCGAACATGACCGTCGCATCGAGGTAGTGATCTTGCTCTCTAGATTAGTATGACGATGAGGTTTGATGGACCGTCGAACAAGCGATGGACCATCGCGTTGAGGCAGTAAATTAGTTTTCTGGCTAAGTACAATGGAGAGGTCCGACGGACCGTCGCACCCCACCATCGCATAAATATAGTAGGTACCAATTATGGTCCCGTTCGATGGAGAGGTCCGATGGACCATCGACCCAGCGATGGACTGTCGCACCCCACCGTCGCATAAAATGTTCAATTATTTTTAAGTTTTTTTAACAGGGGTATTTTGGTCATTTACCACCCACTTATATATACCCAGTTATATCCGACCTCAGCCCATTTATTCATTATTATTTCACAACAACTAAAAACTAGGGTTTCTCTCTAGATTAATCCCAAGAAAAACATCAAAATCTTCTTCAAGAACTAAGAGATTCAAATCTCTCAAGTTCAAGAACATCAAGAAACTCAATCCAGGTATGCATAGTGTTCATTCATGGACCCCTTTCGTCCATGAAGTCCAAGGATCTCTTCTCTAAATTCAAGTTATGGATCATCTTTCAGAATTTCATGGTTGGGTTGGTTTGTTCATGTTGATAATGAGTAATTGAACCCTATTCCATGATTGGGTGATAAATTCTATGTGGGTTGATTAGTATCGATATGGATTCATGCAAACCTACGATTAAACCCTTGAATAATGAAATTAGAATTGAACTATGATGTTTAATTGTTGCACAATGTTGTTTACATATACTATGCCTACCATGTGCTTGATTAAATGCCTAGATGAAGGAAAATGCCCAACTAGCATGATATCATGAAATCCCCATGTATGTACAAGTTTATGCCTACCACATGTTTTATTAAATGCTTCAATAACTATATTATGGTGATTATTATGTGTTCAAGTAAGTCATGTGATGTGTGAGCTAATGCTAATACATTTGAGGCTTTTAACTAAAAATAATTGCGAAGTCTTAAGCAACTTTTGTCATTTTTGATTGTCTTATGTTTGATTTTGCAATAGAATCTAAGATGGTAGAGAACCAACAAGAATGGAAGCAAATTAGCTAAAACATGAAGTAAATAGAGGCAAAGTGTGGCTGACAACATTGGTGATAAGTTGCCAGCCCTGTGATAAGCTATCAAGTTCGTCATTAGTAGTAGACAGAGAATTGGCCTAAGTTGAAAGATGTGACGATATTTTGTGATAAATCTTCAAGGGTCTGATAAGTTGTCAAGAATGTCATCAACCTAAGGTAGAACAGAAGAACTGAAGCAGAGCCTTGACGACATTTTGTGATAGGTCGTCAAGGAGTTGATAAGTCATCAAGTTTGTCATCGGCCTTAAGTAGGACATGAGAATTGGAGCAAAAGTGTGATGATATTTTTGATAAGTCGTCACAGTCCTGATAAGCCATCAGAAGTTGTTGTCAACCTAAGACAGGACTAGTACAGATTTGAAGAAGACCTGACGACATTCTTGATAAGTCGTCAGGATCTTGATAAGGCGCCACCAATAGTCATCGTCTATTCTGAGAAAAAGCTATAACCTTGATTTTGTTTCCATAATTAGGGTGAACTATTTAAAGCCTTATTGAGGGTTTTTCGGAGAGAGTCGACACATTGAGTTTTGAGATAGCATATTTTGATATTTTTCTCTCTCTACTTTTGGCTTGAAAAAGCAAAATGCTTTAAAGAGATTATTATCAGTATTTTGGGATTTTCTTTGTGATCTAATCTGTGATTCACTAGTTATTATTCATTTATGTAAGTTTAAATTTCAAATCATGAATTCAATTATGTGTTTCGTTTGTTGCATCATGAGTGGCTAAATTCTATTACCCTAAGTTCTGGGATCTAGGGTTAGGTCTTGATAAGGTGCTAAGTGTTCAAGATTCGAAAGGTGGTAGGATTTCTTGATAATTCTGAAGCTTTAATTAACATCTGTTGGTTGCAAAAAATAGACACCCCTGCTTTGATTTTCTTGAGAAAGAAATCAAATATAGTAGGAAGTGAATTATCAACAGGGACTTGGAAATACTTCGTTTAATAATCAGCGTTGTAACAAGGTTGGTTAACCTGAGGTAAAATCTGGGCAGTGAATAGAAATTCCCTAAGTCTGAGAGAAATAGGGAATTAAACTCTTAAGTAGGTCGAGATACATTTAAGCATAACGTCAATAAAGATAGTTTGTTGTCCTACCCACCATGAGAATCTTGAACCACTTTTAGCATCTGTCATGTACTGGAAGCCCTAGTGAACATAATTCTGGTTATTTCATAAACTCTTGATTACAAACACTGAAATTAAAGTGACCAACAATTACGTATTGAACTCAAACCCCCATTTTACTTTCTTTTCATGCCAATTATTTGAATTTAACTTGTAGCTTTAGTTTCAAACTAGTTTAATCGCCACTCACATTGTTCCCTGTGGATTCGACCCCCACTCCAAAGTTGGATATTTATATTGACGATGACTGCCTTGCACTAAATTGAGGTGTAAGTTGAGCGTTATCAAAAATGGCATCGTTGCCGGGGAAAAATTTGGCGTATTGAGTTGGTTTGGATTTTAGTTTACTTGCTTGAATTCAAACTTGTAAATAATTATTTATTTTATATTTTTTTATTTTCTTTTATTTTTATTTTTCTCACACCTTTCTTGAGATGTCAGCCTGGATAGATGGTTTTTTAAGTGATGACGATTCTTGTGGTGATTTTTGTTATTATTGTGGGGGACCATATTTTGAAGGTTGTTGTCCAGATTTATCTAGAAGTGCATGGATGGGACCTTCACAATATGATGCGGATTCTGTCCTACTTATTGTAACTTGGTGTTTGGCTTGTGGTCAAAGTGATCATACTGAAGATATATGTGTTGTCACAATTCAAGCGAATAACTTGATAAAATGAATTTTTGAGAATCAAGGACAACTGTGGGCAGAGCTAAAGGAGTCACCACTCCCATCATGTTTACAGTGGATAAACAAAGAAGAATATAAGGAGGACATTAGCCAATTTGAGGAGAAAACTCAAGAATCACAACCACTTAATTGTCATCTTAATCTTGAGACTGACATTGAGAAGATGAATAAAAGTGAGTGGGTAGTAAATAGTGTAAATTTTGAAGTAGAACTAGTTGTGCCTCACTCGAAACATTTTTCCATATTATGTTTAGATGATATCTGGTCTGTGGAATCATCTAAAATAGTGGAAGAGTGTAAAGATGAGGAACAAGAATCCTTATTCTTTATTTTACACTCAATAAGCAACATAAAAACACACCTCACTTTAAGACCGAGTTGTTTACCATGCATCATCCATTACTCGGCTCCTTAATCTTTGTACCACCCCCCTATGATCGAGGTAAGAAGATGGACTCTAAGTTGGGGGTGAAATTCATATCTTCAAGGTGGAGGAAAAACCTGAGTTGGGTCATGCCGTGACACTAAATTTGGCATTTCTTGGGAGACAACCCAAGGTATTTTGTTGTTGTATTCGTATTATATGATTGACATCAAATCTTTGCACCCATGGTTCCACAGGTGTGTTTCAAACTTTTTTGTTTTGGTTTGACGCATTGGGGACATTGCTTGATTTTAAGTTAAGGGTGGGGCCACTTGTGGGTGTTGATGTCCTCTTGGGGTTTTTGTTTCCGTGCCTCTTTTCTCCAGAGTTTTGTTCCTAGTAGAGCCGACATGTTTAGGCGTATTGTGTTTGTTTTGTGATGTGTTATGTTTAACTGGTAGAAAAATAAGTATCTACGGTAGTTGACATATTTTTGTTGAATTTTGGGAATGATAAATACCTCTCCAATTGTCTATTTTGTAACTGTGTAATGTGCATCTAAGTGTGACCATTGTGCATCGTTGTATGGCATTAATTCTAGTGACACAATAATCATTGCTAAACAGCTGCATGAACTGAATGAGTAGTAGATTGTGATATACCTGTGTGCCAAGTGTGTGTGAGCAACTACTTAGTTCCCTCTGTATGTTAAAGCCAGAACTTGCCCGGTTAGTCTTACCTAGGTTAAAGGATAGGGGTTAGGAAAAGATCATAGGCCATTTTGATATTAGCCCACTTTAGCCTAAATAACCTTCCCTATGTGTATAATATCCCTTGATCCCTGTTTTGAGCCTAATTAGCCTATTTCTTTGTATGACACCTGTCATCTTCCCATTTAGATCACAATGAACCTGTTTTGGCCCTGGTTCTCCTTGGACACTGTGCACCTTAACTTAGACAAATGGCCTAAGTTGAGGGTGGCTATCATAGGGGTGCGTGATATAGAATAAGTATTATGTACCCCTATGATGAGTGATTGAGAAATATAAAAAATATGAAAAAAAATAAGTGATTGAGAAAAGATCGCACCCATCCTAAATAAGTGTGATCAAGAAAAGAGAAGAGCGGAAACGGCTAATGAGTAAAACCCCAAAAAGCTAGTGTAGTGTTAAGGAGGCTTAGTCACTTTAAATCCCATCGAGTATCATACCAGCCCCTAGCCTACATTACAAGCCTAATAGAAGTCCTATAGTGATCCAACTGACCTATCTGAAGATCGGGGTAATGAAAATAAGGGCAAGCCTATGGTACTTGGCATACATTGGTTGGAACTTTGTTCTGAGAGTAAGTTCTTTGATTGTCCCTATGGTTATGTATATGAATACTGAGATGAGATGAGGGGGATTTCTTTGCTGTGAGGGCACACCAGATATGTTGCTAGTTATTAACTTGTTTGGAGACTGTAATACTGGTATATGCATGGTTAATATAGATGAATTAATGTCGTAGATTGATCTATGTGTGTTGCATTGATGTTCTTCATTGTTCTTAAATTAACTAACCTTGGAGATAGTGAAGATTTTTTAGATAACATGGATGATTGACTGCCAAATGTACTTTGTATTCTCTTAGTTGTGTTGAGTTTCTTAAGGACAAGCAATTATTTTAAGTTGAGGGTGTTGATGTGTGAGCTAATGCTAACACATTTGAGGCTTTTAACTAAGAATAATTGCAACGTCTTCAACAACTTTTGTCGTTTTTGATTGTTTTATGTTTGATTTTGCAGTAGAAGCTAAGATGGTAGAGAACTAACAAGAATGGAAACTAATGACCTAAAATCTGAAGTAAATAAAGGCAAAGTGTGGCTGACGACATTTGTCATAAGTCGTCAGCCCTGTGATAAGCTATCAAGTTCGTCGTCAGTAATAGACAGAGAATTGGCCTAAGTTAAAAGATGTGACGACATTTTGTGATAAATCGTCAAGGTTCTGATAAGCTATCAAGAATGTCGTCAACCTAAGGCAACACAGAAGAACTGAAGTAGAGCCTTGACGACATTTTGTGATAAGTCGTCAAGGAGTTGATAAGTTGTCAAGTTTGTCGTCAGCCTTAAGCAAAATATGAGAATTGGAGCAAAAGTGTTATGACATTTCTGATAAGTCATCACAGTCCTGATAAGCCATCAGAAGTTGTCGTCAACCTAAGACAGGACTACTGCAGTTTTGAAGAAGACCTGACGACATTCTTGATAAGTCGTCAGGATCTTGATAAGGCATCACCAATAGTCGTTGTCTATTCCGCGAAAAAGCTGTAACCTTGATTTTGTTTCCATAATTAGGGTGAACTATTTAAAGCCTTGTTGAGGGTTTTTCTGAGGGAGTCGACACATTGAGTTTTGAGATAACATATTTTGATATTTTTCTCTCTCTACTTTTGGCTTGAAAAAGAAAAATACTTTAAAGAGATTATTATCAGTATTTTGGGATTTCCTTTGTGATCTAATTTGCGATTCACTAGTTATTATACATCTCTGTAAGTTTAACTTTCAAATCATGAATTCAATTATGTGTTTCATTCCTTGCATCATGAGTAGCTAAATTCCATTAACCTAAGTTATGGGATCTAGGGTTAGGTCTTGATATGGTGCTAAGTGTTCAAGATTCGAAAGGTGGTAGGATTTCTTGATAATTCTGAAGCTATAATTAACGTCTGTTGGTTGCAAACAGTAGACACCCCTGCTTTGATTTGCTTGAGAAAGAAAGCAAATATAGTAGAAAGTGAATTATCAACAGGGACTTAGAAATACTTCGTTTAATAATCAGTGTTGTAACAAGGTTGGTTAACCTGAGGTAAAATCTAGGCAGAGAATAGAAATTTTCTAAGTCCGAGAGGATTAGGGAATTAAATGCTTAAGTAGGTTGAGAGAAATTTAATCATAACGTCGATACAGATAGCTTGTTGTCCTACCCACCATGAGAATCTTGAACCACTTTTAGCATTTGTCATGTACCGGAAGCCCTAGTGAACATAATTCTGGTTATTTCATAAACTCTTGATTACAAACACTGAAATTAAAGTGACCAACAATTATGTGTTGAACTCAAACCCCCATTTTACTTTCTTTTCATGCCAATTGGTTGAATTTAACTTGTAGCTTTAGTTTCAAACTAATTTAATCGCCACTCACATTGTTCCCTGTGGATTCGACCCCGGCTCCAAAGTTGGGTAAATCTATTGATGACGACCACCTTGTACTAAATTGAGGGGTAAGTTGAGTGTTGTCATCATGCTTTGTCAGTTTTCTTCCATCGAATCCTGGGGGTACTTGTACCCAAAACATTAGCTGTGTGCCTAGAGCCATGTTATGGTTTCAAGATACTCTCAGTCAAGCTATGAATCCTTAGACTTCAGACAGTCTTATGACTCAAGAAATCTCCATGATCTCATGAACTCAGTCAGTTATCAGATATCAGTAGTATTCTATCAGTCAACGGAATTCAGTAACCCAGTCCATGTTCAGTTCAGTAAATCATGTTCAGTGTCTAATCAGATGAGGGTAGGAATTAGCACCGAGTGAACTCGAGAATGGGTACACACACTGTCAGATAAGGGTGTGATCCTTAGAAGTCATCCTTGTATTCCAGAACTATGTAGCCAGCATAGGTTGAGACATCAACACTGTTAGATGAGGGTTGATGAGGTGGATAAGAACTGTTAGATAAGGGCTCCACCGTTCTCTCTTGGGGACACTATCAGATAAGGGTCACCCACAGTTTGTCCTTACCAGTGGAACGGTATTGACACCCCTCCAATTGGGGTTATAGATTGGACCCCAACTCATCAAATATGGCATATTAGGGGCATGTCGGTTAAATAACTACCTCCCATAGTTTTAGTATCAGTCTCAGTAAAAGGACTCAGATAGTTTTTCAGATTTCAAGACTATCAGATATAGTCAACTCAATTTAGTATGGAACTCAGATAGTTCCATCAGATTTAGGACTGTCAGATACAGTCACTCATATTATCAGTTATCAAATTATATCAGTTATCAGTATGTCATATTATCAGTATTCAGATTCAGAAATCATGTATTCACGGTATTAGTGTCAGTTATTATGTCTCATGCATGTATTCTCATGCTCATGATAGTCAGTCAGTTATTATTATTGTTGATGCATATGAACCCCATACATTCATCCTACCTCACATGCATACCAGTACATTCAAAGTACTGACACATTTGCGCTATGGTGTCTTATACCATAGGTTCAGAGACACAAGCTCCAAAGCAACAGTAGATTCCAGTCTCAGCAGTCAGAGTTAGAAGTATGTCCTCATCTTTTAAGGACATAATTGTTTCTTTATTATCTCATTGATTAGTTTATCAGTTGAAGTTAGTTAGGGATATATCCCATCAACTCCTTACTCAGACAGTTCAGTCAGTTAGAGACTTTTTAGACTATTATGTTTTAGATTTTAGTATTTTCAATTGTTTTGGTTATTTTATACCCCTTTTCAGATGTTATGTTTTACTTCAGATATGTGAACCTTATGGCCTTTCAGTTCATATTTCTGCATTATTCAGTATTTTATGCAGTTTATAGGTACAAATATCAGTCATGAGTTAGCTTGTGGTCCTTTAGGGTCATGAGCACCGTGTAGTATTCCGGGTACCAAATTAAGGGCATTACAGTATAACTTAGACATATTTCTCTAGTCATATTATGATTCTCTTAAGGAGCTACTGCTGAATATGGTGAAGTTGATCAACTCGTGTTACCTTGACATTAGCAAAACCTCTTGCTTGAAGATGCCATTATATCTGAGCAAGTTGAAAAGCCTCCGTGTGCTAGTGGGAGCCAAGTTTCATTTAAGTGGTCATGGTAGTTTGAGAATGGAAGATTTGGTTGAACTCAATAAATCGTATGGATCTTTATTAATTCTAGAGTTAAAAAATATGGTTGATAGTAGGGAAGCTCTGAAGGCAAACATGAGGGAGAAGAATTATATTGAAAAGTTATCACTGGAGTGGACCAAAAGTACTGCCGACGATTCACAAACTGAAAGAGAAATAATTGATGAGTTAAACCCACACACTAACATAAAAGAACTCTGAATCACCGGGTATAAAGGTATTATATTTCCAAATTGGTTAGCTGATTATTCATTTCTTAAGTTACTAGGAAAATTGTATCTTAGAAACTGCAAGGACTATGATTCCTTGCGAGTACTATGGAAACTTCCTTCTTTGAAACTATTTCCATTAGAGGGATACATCGAATAACAAAGGTGAAGGAAGAATTCTATGGTAGTTCATCCCCCAAAAATCCTTTTAACTCTCTTGTGATGCTTGAATTTATAGATATGCCAAAGTGGAAGCAGTGGAACGTACTAGAAAATGGGGAGTTCCCTAGACTTCAGATCCTTTCAATTGAAAATTGCCCTGATCTCAGTTTAGAGAAACCTATCCAACTTCCAAATTTGGAAGTGTTTAAAAGTGTGTGTTCTCGTATGGTTGGGGTAATTTTTGATGATATTAAACTATTTACATCTCAACTTTAGGGAATGAAGCAGATTGTTGAATTATCTATTAATGTGCAACTCTCTTAACTCCTTATTTAGCATTCTGCCGAGTAGCTTGAAGAGAATAACAATATCTAGTTTCCAGAAATTGAAATTGGAGATGCTAGTTGGTGAGATGAATTGTAGTGGATATTGTAATATGTTTCTGGAGTATTTGGTATTGAAACATCACGTGTCAAATTAGTTAGTAGTTAGAAGTGTAGAATTTACATTTTAGCAGTTCTGATATTTAGGACTAGTCTAGTTTAGTTAGTTTAGGACTCGTCTTAGTTTATTTTTAACTCTATTAAATACGTTTTCTTCTTCATTAATAAATCATCTTCTTTATATCACTTGCTCTATTTTTATATGGTATCATAGATCTATACGCTCTAAGAGAATGATCCAATTTTTTTCTTTATCCCGCTTCCTCACGCAGATAAAAAAAAATAGTCAACAACAATGGCAATAAGCTTAGTGTTGTTAATGTTGATAACTAAATGGGTGCTAACATTATAATCCAATTCAACCTAGCATCTTAATTAAACATCAAACACAACGGTGGATCACCTAACCTCCATATCCATTCTGTTCACTACTTGCCATCAATGTTTGGGTCATCCTCATTTTAGAGTTCTTAGGTTTATTTTAAATAAATTATCTATCCCATTTCATGAGTGTGAAAAACATTTTTATTGTAATTCTTGCTTATCTAATAAATCCCACATGCATCCTTTTACCCAATTATCTTTGTGTAGCTCTAGACCACTTCAAATTAATTTTAGTGATCTATGGGGGCCATCACTGGTTTTATTTGCTTACCAAAAATTGTACTATTGTATTTTTGTTAATCATTATACGAAATACACTTGGTTGTACACATTAATGACTAAATGTGAAGTCAAAGAGATCTTTCAAAAATTCCACTCTATGATGGAAAAATACTTTGCACCAAAATTATATCACGTTACACTGATGGTGGAGAAGAGTATAAGGTTCTTGACCCTTATCTCTCACTTCATGGAATTGAACTCCTATCAACCCCACCCTATATGCCTTAACGTGTTGCCCTTGCAGATCGATGACATCGGCATATTATCGAAACTGCAAGAACTCTCTTACACGAGACGTCCCTTCTACCTTAATTTTGGTATTTTGCGTATCATCATATTGTCTACCTCATCAACCATCTACCCACCTCTCAATTGGATAATAAATCCCTATTCCAATGATTACTGCTGCGGATTTTTGGTTGTTTATGCTATCTTTGGCTCAAACCATACTCCTAAAATAAACTTGAACCTAAATCCACCTCATATGTCTATCTTGGATTTTCCTTATCCCATCATTATCACCGGTGTTTTGATCCAATATCCTCAAAGGTGTATTTATCCCAAGTTGTGTAATTTATTGAGAATATTTTTCCTTTTAAAACTGTATTCTCCAATATTGCACTGATACAAGCCAAATTATCTCCGGACCTTTGGATGAGATACGTATGATGTTCGAGGTATTTGATGGCTCCTTAGTGCTATTAAAAGATGCCACATGGATGAATATTTCCATTAAGGAGGGTCAAAGGACTTTGTCAAAGTCGAAGGAGTGCAAATCGAGGCTCGAAATCCCCTTGGAAGGGTCATGCGCCCAAGGCACTTTGGATCCGCCTTTGATCCGCTCAAGCATTTCAAGAGCATATCAAAACAACCCCTAGTGGGCCTTTTCTTGAATTTGGGTCACTTTTGGGCCCTAATTATGTAATATTTAGCAAACTATAAATACTTGGTAGCTAGGATTATTTAGTTAGTTTTTTATTGATTTAATGATGAATTCATTAACCTCCATTGGGAGTGTTTGAGAGCTTGGAAAAGTGAATATTGATCTTTCATTAGAAATGCTCATTGTAAGGGAGATTTTATCTCCTTATCGTTAACTTAAGATTTAGGTGCTATTTGGTAATCTTTAAGAGAGGTTTTTAGGTTTGATACAACTTTGATTGCCCTTTTGTTATCATATTTGTGTCTATTTTTTTATTTGATATCTTATCCCTCTATCTTTAATTTTCCGCATTTAGATTCGATTCTTTGTGTCAAGAATCAAATCATTTGGTATTAGATCCTAGCTTGATTTTGTTCATGCCGAGTCAATCTTGGATTTGTCATCTTGAAAATCAACAAAAAAAGCGGTGTCAAAAATTAAAAATCCCAAAAAAAGTCATTATTCACATTTTTGTTCTTAGGTCAAATTTTGAGTTTTTTATTGTGTGTTATTATTATGTTTCTACTGTTATATTTGTTTTCTCTAACACTATACGAGTCTACAAATCATATTTGAGCTTAATCATAGTGAAATTGAGCCTTCTACTATCGTTGGAAGCTTGGGATGATGAAATTTGAAGTGGATTAAAAATCTGAGGATTTTGGTAAAGAATTTGAGCTAAATGATCTTTGGAATGAGTTTAGAAGGTTAAAAGTGCCTACATTTAAAATTTCAACTCATTCTGAGCTTCAGAGAAAAAGTTAGGAAAAATTGGTATTCTTGGAGAAGCTTGATATCTTCAAGTTGAATCTTTTAGAAAATTGCTTGTTTATCCAAAAATAAGAAAGAAAAAAGTGCTAAAAGAGTTTTTACAAAATCATCTACAAAGATTCTAAGGATATTCCAAGAAAATAGGATAAAGCGGGACAATAGAGGGGCAAAATGCCATTCCAAGAGGATTGGGCGGCTGATCTACGCCACATCTGCCCTTGACCTACGTTAGAGATGCTGCTGCAGACAAAACACATGTCGAACCAGTAGGAGAACATCCATATGCATCCAAGGTGTGTAGGGGATGCTTCCCACCTGCTGAAGCGATCAACACTTCTCCATGGCAAATAAAGCTTCCAAACACATTTAAAGCTTTTCAATTCCATTTTGCTCAAGGTTTGATTCCTTAGTTTCATTTTCTTGATCCCTAAAATCATATTTTGATTCTTAAACTACTCAACAACTAAGTAATTCATCTACTAAGTTTATTCATTAGTTCTTGAGTCTCATTTCTTTCATCGTCCAATTTCTTTCAAGTTTTTCACTTTTTCAATGCTTTGTGATTTCTTTATTCAAGTCCTTAAGTAACTTTTATTTTGAGTCATCCAAACAAGAATCCACTCCTCCCGTAAGTATAGATTGACACCTTATTGACCACCAGAGTATAAGCATCTTTCAACATTCTCCGCTTTAATCGTGAGGATCACAAAGGTGACATTTATACGAGTGTTGGTGAGGAGCTTTAGTACTAATCTTGTTTGTTTATTTTGTAGGTACAAGGTGATATAAGAAAGCATGTCTTTGATAGACTCGGATAATCTGGACTAGAACATAGGAGACAATGATTGTGGAAAACTATGGCTATGAAAAAGATAGAGATTATGGAGGCTATGAATATATCCACGATCAAGCTATGGATGAAAATGAGGGCTACTACTCCGAAGAAGAATATGAGATGAATGATAACCCTAGTTCTATGGTGAGTATGGAGGTGATGAAGAGACTTGTGATGGTTCTTTTGAGGAAGATGGTATGTGTGAGGAGTATTACACTTCCCACTCCGAGCCTAGAGGTGGTGTAAGGTATAACCCATTCATTTACAAATCCTTTTATGATTATAGTAAGAATGTATGCGAGGATTATGAATTTTAGTATTCCTCGTCTTGTAGTACTTCTTATAAAGGTCGAATCGATGTGAATGGTCATACTAACTATAGTAGATGTTGCTCCATGGGAATGAAAGAGCATGCATATCCAAAGCCTAGGGGTACTATATCTTACTCTTCTTGTCCTAGTGACCTAACGTATGGAAATAGGAACCAAGGTATAAATGGAGGGTATAGTAGGAGTCAATATCTTCCTACTCTCCCCATCTTTATAAGAGAGTAGGGTCCCGAGGAATATCTTGTTTGGGAAAAGGAGTGTGAAAAGATCTTCATGGATTATAATATGAGTAAAGTCAAAAGAGCAACTTGTTTCCTTAAACATATTCAAGGTCTGACACCGTTGTGGTGGTAATCCATAAAAAAATCCAGCCAAACATGGAGTGCCTCAAAATAAGTCATGAGGGGTACGCATGTACCAATGGGGTATACCAATATTTATAATATTGATCCAAGAAGAAATTTTCACTCCAGAAAGGTAAGCATTTGTGGGGTTTCGAGATGCCTCCTTATGCTGGATGATTGGTGCTATAAAAACTACATCATTCCACCCATGGTTGACCATTTAGGATACCTCGAGAGCCTCTACTTTTTCCATACTTCTTGGATGGGTATAAGGTTTTAGAGAGAGTAAAGGTTTCCTTCACCCGATGTGGGTACTGTGAGGAGGTGTGGTGTGACATCTTCTCCTTAGAACATGGACATTTATGCTTGGATACCAATTAGTTTGCACAACATAAGGTTTCAAATGTAAAAAAATTGCCTAAGATTGTAAAGGACCAATTGGGAAATCATCTCTTCCCATTCATTCTTCCCAAATCTCAAAGAGATGTAACCACTTACTCTGAGCCTAAAAAAATTGAGAGACGAGATTCAGAGGAGTAAGGTAGTGCAAGGTGGCAATCTAAGAGAGAAAAAATGAGAGGCTATAAGGAGTCAAGTGAGGATTGAAGTGAGGGGGTTGCCACCAAACTGAGCGAACATTATTTGTCCATCTTTTAACAAGGACATGTGTGTAGGTACCAACATGGAAAGCAGGGAAGGAATAAGAACCAAAAGAGAATATCCCCTTTGAAGATTAGACGAGGGCAATTAGATTCTTCTAAGGCTTATGAAGGACCTTCACACCAAGGCAAAGAAGAATATTCTCAAGAACTTCAAGGTAAAATAGCTCACTCATACACTTTTGTACATGTGAATGATGATTGTGTGGCTAGTAGCCCATTAAGTGTGAGTAGTAGCTTATCTATATGTGATTCTTGTAATTCTTTGCCTCTTGTTTATGATGTACCCATTGAGAGTATGAAAACACTATTTGGTCCTATTGATGACGTCATTTACTCTTCTAGTAAGATCAATTTGAGTCCACCTAGTATTGAAGATAATGAGATGAATGATGGTACATTGTCTTGTGAAAATTGTGTTTATCAACTTGTGTGCGAAACTAGTACACCACTTGAAGTTTATTGTGATATGATTAATGAACCTCAAGTGAGTAATGATGTTTAAAATGTTGGTCAAGTAAATAAGAGTGACCCTTTGAGAATGTACTATAGTGAATATCCTATAGTTCGTCTTTCTCATATGGATGATTATGTGTTTGAAACTTCTTTGGAACTTGATAGTTGTGTTATTGAGAGTGAACTTACAAGTTCTAATCCTCCTTCATAGATTGATCCTTCTCTGTTTAAGTACAATATCATGTTTAAAGATGGTACAATCACTCCTAGTTAACCTAGTGGTGTGAATAATGTTGATGGGTAGCTCATCTTCAGCGCTATAGCCTATATGAAAACCCACTATGGTGTGACTACATTCCTCCTAAAGATGGAAATCTCTTCCTTAAAGATGAGAGTACTCTTAAGGGAAAGAAATGTGAGGTTTTGAAAAGGAATGATCAATTGGGTGATGATAACTTTGATTTGCTTGAATATTTAAGAAACCCAATTAGTAATTATTCCTTTGAAAATACTTGTGGTTGTGATCCATTGTACGACACCCCACCCTTGATTGATATTTATGAGTATGAATTATTTGATACTTGTGATGACTTGAGTGATGATTCCTTTGATGTTAGTAGTAGTATGTATCTACAGACTAGAGAATGAGCTTCTGAGGAAGGTTCTAATGGATGGAATGGCACCATATCCTAGTGATTGAAACCAAATTGATATGCTTTCCATAAAGCTTCACATTTCAAAGAATAAGAAAAACCATATGACTCAATAACAGGAAGGTATCCCTTGATGTTGTAAAGAAGGGTTCTGAGAATCTCTCTCTCAAAAGACGTATCCACATTTCTCATTTAGAATGGTGTAGATGCCACCAAGATCTTATGTTGGAACTTAAATCTCAACGAGGTAAACAAGTTCCAACAGACAAGGCTTGAAGTGAGTTGAGAAGCATAAATAGCCCTCCTAGCAGTTGGAATAATCTATCCAACACCTTTGTAAACAACATTATCATAAAGATCGACATCACAAACTTCAAAGCATATGTTCTCTGCATCCAAGGCACCTTCCTTAGAAGCGCATTGGAAACCAGCAATGACAGAATCCTTAATTTCATTCAGGTATTGGACCCTCTTACACATATCAACTATTGGGACCAATTGTTTCTGGACAAAAGCACTAGATTTTTTTGTCAAGATCCTTGTCCCAACTGAATTCCTCAGATAAGATCTTAGAACGAACCATGGGGTTATCACTGAAGCCAATCTGTCTATGGCCTAGATTGCATGTACAAATGGTTATATTTGTTTGGGGACTTGCTCATCACTATCTAACTAGACTTCTCAAGGACAGACTCACAAAAGGACATAACAATGATTGTTAAATTATCCAACAAGTCATTCAAGCACATATCAAGTTGGAAGTTTCCAACACCACTAATTACATGCTCCCCGGACTCATCAATGGTATAGAAAACCATAGGATCTAACTTGGCCAGATGTTTCATACCTTCTACGAGCTTGGGAAGATCAGATGCAACAACAAATTGCACAACAATACATATAATAACTAAGACAGAAAACTTTACTGATCTGATTGGATGGGCATCAACTTCCCTTTTATTTGTCAATGTTGCATTTTTGGTAATAAACTGATCTAGGCCAAACAAGGCAACAATGTTACCACTAGGTACATCCTCAAAAATTTCCTACTTCTTACCCATCATGATAATAGTTCTCTGGATATTTTTTATATATAAGTCCTCCTTTTCATTGGGTACATAGTGGGGACCCATAATTCTGACCGCCAGACCGGTTGAGACCTTCCCAGAGAACACACGGCCAAATGCTAAGAGTATACCCTTGTCTAATTCTGGAATAATCTTCAAAACATAGAGCATAAGTGGACCCACAGGGTCATAGTTCCTGATAGCATTAGCATAAGCATCATCAACGGGCCCTTCATATAAGTTCTCAATACGGTATCTTTTATCCGTCACAAGAGATGTAATATAAAAGGTGATCAATTCTAGAAGAGCAGTACTTGCAGGAAGCCAAGACTATATGACACGCTTCATCGGTGCCTTTCCCATCAAATCTTTCTCTTTAGATTTCATGGTTACACCGAGCTTCAGCAACATTGGCCACAACTTATATTTTTGGTCATTCGTACATGTGTTGATAATTTGCTTGAATGGTTTATAGTATAACTAAACAAACCCACGTTTGCATGAAGGAGAGTCGGAGTTCTTGCTGGTCCACATCTTGGTGGAAGAGTCAAATAAGTTCTCATCCCAAAGCATTTCCATCATCATAGATTCATCCACTCCAAACTTGGAGGCATACATTTTGGCAAAGTTAGTGAGAGTAAAATCCCATCCATCCAATCCAGTAGAGAAAGCTACTATACCTTTCTCCTGGTAAACCTGGACATCACTGAGACAAGGATCTTCATAGGTTCCCATAATAACACTGACATTCTTAATAACTTTTTGGAATGTCTGATAAGTATCCTCACCATCAACCTGAATTTCAAGAAAATGCCTGTCTATTTTGTTAACAGTCAATACAGAGCAAGTTCTTTCTCCAAGTGCCTGACGGAGCACTGTTTTTATTTAGTAACGGACACCTTCCACACAATCAACCATAACAAGTGCACCATCAATAATACGTAGAGTAGAAGTCACTTCATATGAGAAGTCAACGTGTCCAAGACAACCTATGAGGTTGATGAGATATCTGTGCCCTTGCCTCTCTCCATTGTAGTTCTTCAAGGATTCATCGCTCATATGATAATAAAGTGAAATAATGGTGGATTTGATGGTAATATAATTCTCAAACTTATCTCCACATGTATCTATCATTCTAACCTCACCAGCAACTTCTTATGCAAGGTTACTCGCAACATCCACTAGTGAATCAATTAGGGTAGACTTTTCTGTCAGATCTTAGACGCTATCAGTAATTTAAATACATAATAGAACTAAGCATCTATGTTATTATTTGTTATCTTTTACTTCGACTATCATATTATTTTGTTGTAGTTACTATCCTTTTAATATCTGTTGTTTATGTTCCCATCTGCTATTTCTTGTACTTTTATTACTTTGTTATCTTGAGTTATTTGGACTATTTTTTCCTTGAACCAAGGGTCTGTCATAAACAAACTCTAACTCTGATGTAGACTTAAGGTCTGCATACACTCTTTCTAGATTCTTTGGGGCAGTGATAACAACAACAACAACATGCCACATAGTTTTTAGTTCAAATGGTGTCTATGCCTAAGTTTCTAGTTCTCTATGCAACCTATGTCAATGTTTCATCCCTCTAATTATGATCTAAGTATTTTGATGTGTGAAGCCCTTCGTTCTTATTGGATCATATCTTAAATCGCAGACCCCACCTTGAGTAGTGCAATAAATATATGTTGTAATTAAATACTGTCACTCCTATTTTCGAAGCTCATACTCTAGTCCCTCAGTTACTCTTCTTGTGTTAGGATGATAGTGGTTATAGAAGCATAGTATTATTTTATATTAGATAGTGGATGATCTTTATTATAAAATTTTGGTGTGGCTACTTGAACTAAGGTTATAGATGAAGAGGAAAGAGTGAGATAAAACTTTTGTTATGTGAAATAGTTAGGAGCGGAATGTGTGGTGAAAATTTTTGTGAAGGTGATGGAGATTTATGGGTTTTTGGTAGAGAGATTTGTAAAGTGGGTGTAGTAAAGATAGGCTGAATTTTGTGATTGATAGATACACAAACCATTGTGTTATGTGGCTAGTACTCTTGATCAAACCTGATGCTGTTTGATTATAGTAATAATACTAAGTATATTCTTGGATGGATGTAAGGTATAGAGCCCTGCATCTTATATTAGCACCTTTTACCTCTGGATTAGGATTTAACATGGAATCAATCTTTAGTTAGATTCAAGCTCTTGCAGTGATGTGTTTTGTGGGGATGTTGTAAGATTGAAATTGTGAAGTGTGGTATTCATAGATAAATTCATAGTTGGAAAGTATTGCTATATTTGAGGGCTATTAGATGTATCATTGGAGGTGGAGAATGCTTCTATTCTTATGTCCCGCTAAATCTTATTTCGTGTTTTATATAAATCTTAATCAAGCCAAGGATTCCTAGATAAATTTTGTGCCTTACATTGTTATGATCATATTTCATATAGCTCATACCCATTAAAAATATTAAAAGGGTGTCATAGAAAAGTTTTGAAATATATAGAAGTATTTCAGAGCTATTTTTGGATTCTGAAGTAGTAAGCCTCCGCGATAAAGTCATGTCACGGAGGCTACTCTCCACAATAAGTGGTGTGGCACGGAGGTTAGCCTCTGCGATAGGAAACGTGCTATGTCGAGGTGTAAAATTTCATCCAATTTTGATTTCTCACATGGAGTGAGGGGTTTTGGGCCTTTTACCCCTTGTACGACCTTAGTCTAGTTGTCTCATGGTTCGTTCTTGCATAATTTACTTGGTGATACCATTAAGCCCTTTTATTTTGATTCTTATACGTGTTTTGTAGAGGGAGAATTCTTAATGTGAAGTTACATACTTTTTTCCATACTTCTAAAGTTTCCAAAGATTCCTATCCATCATTTGAGGATGAATGATTCCAAGGGGGAGATAATGTAATACCCCACATTTTTTAGCAAAAATTTGAATCATTGTTTCTATATATATAAGCTCAAATCCAATCATTTCATTATAAATATAAGTTTCATGATCATTTACGTAATGTGTAAAGTGTTTTCGAGGTAAAAAATGTTCATAGGAAACACTTAGAGTAAAGTTGAGTTAAGAACTTTTGATTCGACCAAATTTTGGAATTCGGTTCTACAAGGGTCAACTTTAAACGTGTATAACTTCTAAAATATATGGAATTTTGGTGCTTAATTGTAATACCCTGCACTTTTCCTAGCTTAAATTCGTTCCTAGAATGTTAAGAAATATCTTTCAAAATAAATAATATTTATTTCGTGTGGAATTTTCTAGATTTAGACTTCCCATTGTATGAACAATTGAATAAGTTTTCCATCGATACCAAATTCGCCCAATTTCAATACTCGGTTGAGGAGTTAGAGCATTTTTAAGTTGACAGTGTGCCACCTGGGCACTTGGCGCATCACGGAGATGGGTAAAATGATTGTCAGATTCCAGTAGCCCTCCACGATAGCCACGCATCACGGAGAAGTCCAAATTCCCAATTGTCCCATTCCAGTAGATCGACACGATATTGGCACGTAGAGAGGGTCAATTCCCCAATTGTTGATTTCCAGTAGCCCAACGCGATGTTGGTGCGTCGCGCCAGTGTCCAAAATGTAAAAACTATAGGGCACCACGATAGCTCCGCGTCGCGAAGAAAGCCCAGTTCCTATTCATCATTTTCAGTGAGCCACCGCGATAGTGGCGCATCGAGGTGGCCAGCCAAATCGGGAAAATATACGTTTTCCAGTTCCGTCCAAAAGTTTAAAAAGGGTATTTTGGACAAATCCCAATGCCCCAATCCGTCCAAAACACAATATTAAGTGTTCATTATTCATCATTCTCTTCAAAAGTAAAACCCTGGAGCTCTAAAGCCTCTTCTCCAAGAAATCAAAATCCTCCATTGATTCTCCAAGAAAGCTTAAGATTGAGGATTCCCAAGGCAAGATAATCAAGAATCCATCTCCAAGAACTCAATTAGGAATCAATAATTCAAGTTTCTTCATCTAATATCTATCAAGGTATGTGGGGTTTATGAACAAGGATCTTCTTCCATCCTTGTGCCCAAAACCAAGCTTTTACATTAAATTCATATGATTATGAATGATATTACATGAGTTTTGAATTAGGGTTCATACCCATTATTTCTATTTGCAAAGTTATGAGTTTTTGAGATATTTTGAAGATAAATTTCATGTCTATTTTCATATTTTCATGCCTATTTCAGTAAATTACAGATTTTGATGAATTATCATTATTTTCATTATCAAGCACGATTATTATGATGTTTTGACATGAGATTGAAGCATGGGTTGTTACCCCAAGATTGAATATATTATTTCAAGAAAGATGATGCTTTAAGCATCCTATTATCAGATTATTTACAGATTTTCAGTAAAGCTTTGATCTTCCGATCACTAGATAAGTGCATAACTGGTTTCATAATGAACCCTTATGTGAGTTTTAAAGTGGATTTCCAATAAGATGAGCGTAGAAAATAAAAGGGAGTAATATTTAACACCAAGTTGGGTATGATTCCAAGGTCTCATAACCCAGAACTACGTTCCACCATAGATTTGAGATTTAAGGGCCCATGGTGGGCTAAGATAGTGATCACTTAAGCTGAGGTTATACTCTCTGGAAAGAGTATGACACCTCTCTCCAACGTAAGGTTTCTTCCTTAGGAGGAAGAGACGTTGGACTCCATGTAGCTCGCATGGTTTATGTCAGTTAAGAGAACCTCCCTACTAGTAAAGAAAAACTTTGAAAGAATTCCCTTAAAATAAAGTATTTTCCTTACAGATAAGATTCAGATAAAATATTTTTTCCTTGCTGAACAGTTTTCCCTAATAGTAAAGCCTAATAGAAAATATTAATAGTTTTCCCTAATAGTAAAGCCTAACAGAAAAGATTTACAGAAAAGCTTTTAGAAAACTAAGTGTAAAAGCTTACAAAGTTTACTCAGATTATGCTTTACAGAAAGATAGCAGTTACAGACTTTAGCTTTTAGATTTTAGATTTCGGATTTCAGAAGTGAGCTCTTTCTACTCTTAGATAGTATGATTTACAAACAGAATATGAGCATAGCTTTCAGAACTAAATGTTATAACTCACTAGATTTATAAAGTATGATTGACTTATTATTCATGATTTTAGTATTTCAGATATTCCAGCTTATGTGAGTCATTTACATTTAGCATGCATTATTTTATAAATTATGATGATGAGATGATGTTTTACTTATGCATTTCACCCCCATATACTCAATACATCCTCAAAGTACTGATCCACATATATATCTATGTGCTACATTGTTTTATAATGTAGGTTTAGGTGCTCAGTATCAGCAGCGTAAGTAGTCCGAGCATCTTCATCTACATCTTACAGTTGGTGAGTCCTTATATTTCGGGGACTTGTTCACTCAGATTTTGCAGCTTATCAGTTTACATGATCTAGTATTCTTTTGAGACAGTTTGAGTTAGTTGGGGGTTTGTCCCAGTGACTCTCTAGTATTGGTAGTAGACGTTTGTCGGACTACTAGTTTACAGTCAGATTATTCAGTATTGATGTTTCAGACATTATATTTAGATTATTCTTAGTTATTTTAGATAGCTTCCGCATTTAGTATGACTTTCATATCTATATTACCTTAATTATGAGATTTATATCAAGTAGAAGGAAAATAGGATTAGCTTAAGGCTACTCGTAGTCTTGAGCATCGTGTGACGTCTCGGAATCAGATTTCGGAGTGTTACATTAATACCCACCAAATTATAGATAATTGAGTTCTCTTTCCAACACATCCAATATTGCCTTAATCCGATACCCAAATGAAAAGCTATGAGTATTTTCGTGAGAAAGCAGTAAGGGTCCATGATTTCGATATGGCACAGACCTTGTGCTCTGCGATTTCACCATGTCATGGACCTATGTTCAGAAATGCTAAAACCCTCGTTTCTCTTCAGTTTTTTAAGGATAAACTGGTCATTTGCGTCCTAAACTATTCTATAACTGATAGCAACATGAATTCACCATCCCATAACCCCAAAACACACCAAATCCACAATCCCTTTTCTCCCAAATCCTCAAGAACACCAATTAAGGGTCTTCTTCAAAAATTCAACTTCCAAGGCTTCTAATTCAAGTTTATTCTCAATGATTCCTCACCAATTTTATCATCAAGGGTATAGGAAGTAAATTTAAGTGTTCATATTAATTTCAAGATAGGTTTCAAGCTTTAAACTCATGGATTCAAGCTTTTCTCCGAATTAATTCTGTCAAAAAGGCATGTTACTCTTCCCCAAAGCTTATTTATTGAAGTCATATATTTAAATTTCTATTCATGTGATTTAATTATGGTTTATGAATATGGGTTTGAGGGTTTTTAGAATGAATGTTCTTAGATTAGATTCCCATGATTTTATGTGCAATGTTTACGCTTTATCAATGTTTATGAAGACTTCCTTCAGTCGGTACTGAATGCTAAGGAAGGTAAAATTAATCAACTTGAGCAAATGGTTGAGAAGAAGGAAATGGAGTACAATTTCAACCAACTTGTAGAGGCAAGAAAAAGATTTGATGAACTTGAGGTTAGAGAAATTAGAGCATTGATCAATCTATTTGTTGTTAAGAGGACCAGTTGGACGAAAAGGCTAAACAACTTAATAAAAATGTTGAAAATAAAATTGATTCTAATGACTACAACGATGGATAAGAGAATGACGGGCATCTTTAATTCTGTTGAGCATGCTATTTTGTTCTTTCTATTATTATTTTGTCTTTTTCTCTTTTAATAACATTTTCTATATATGAATTTATTTTCTATTTTTTCATCTATGTGTGTTATGGTTGTCTGTAATAATATATATATATATATATATATATCGGATATTTCATTTAAGTCCATTCAACCTTATTGTTTTATTTCTTTTTGGAATTTCATTTAAAAAGAAAATGGTTTTTGTCTTATTAAACTATTTCAAAACTTAAAGAAAATTTTAAAATAATTTAAGAAAAGACAAAGTCGCCACTTGATTCTTACAAAAAATAGTAAGCAAACTTTAATAGAATTTTAAGAAATTGAAAATAGAAACAAACACTTAAAGTGGGAGAAAATGGGTAAGGATTCTGGAAACGTCTTGAGGAGATTTTTAAGGCACTCAAGAACGTTCATAAAAATAGTTGACTAAAAGACAATTGACTGACTTTGTTAAAAACTTTCTAAATTCTTAAGTTTTGAAATTATCCAAAGCATTTCACAAAAAATAGCATCTACACTACTCATGAAGAATAATTCATTAACTTGAAGAGATTTTCTTGAAAGAATAGAATCAAATTTGATGCTAGTTTCTTTTTTGAAGAAGTAAGATTTTTCAAATAGATACTAGATCAAAATGAATACTCAACTAATTAATAGAAAACATGTTTGATTTTTTTAGGAAATTTAATTTGTAAAAGGAAGTTGCTTCAACTCAAATGAACTATTAGCCACATGAACAAAAGTGAATGTCATTCTTGTAGTGTTTTCAAATACTAGCTCATTTCAAAGATTTATTCCAAGGAGAAGTAGCAAGAGCTTATTTTGCCAACTTTAAATTATTATACTTGTGAATATAATGGAACATAGTTTGAGAAAAAATACAAGTAGAAAACATAATTAAATAGCAGGTTGATGGCTATTCATTCAGGTTAATTAATTAAGGTTATAGTCATACAAACAAATAATTACAATAAATTATATATAATAGAGAAAGAAAGAGTTAGGCCCTATTTTAGAAAGAGTTAGGCCCTATTTTGCCTTCCGAGTCTGCACCTTTTAGCCATCTGGAGTCTTTCAAATTTGGTCTTGCCAATTATGAACTTTTGAAGCCCATATATACTGCATATTACTATAGTATATCAATAGTCATTCTTCAAGATTTTTTTACATATACGTTGTATATAAGTGTATAAACCTATATGTATGCTTTCGTGTTCAATTTAACCTCCCTTTATCCGGTATATTAGCTTTCATAACTTGTATACCATAACTATTTTGTGGTATAGTTATGGATCAGTCCTCTTAGTCTTTATCTTGGGGATTTGACTCAATGTTTGGGTCTTCGTCCCTTAGAAGATTCAAAAAAAGTCCAGTAGACTCAATCAAGGGATTTCATGCAAGCAAAGATTAAATGATGAATTAGCAACAGATCAAAATGGAGAAATGAAGTACAGTAAATAATGTAATATAATGATCCTCCAGGTTATTTCCTCAATTTAGTCATATTTCTTGCATTTTGAGTTTTTCAACAGTGGCTACAAGTCATTTATGACTTGCCAAAATTATCTTTCGATTACCGGAAAGTTTATTTGAGCTTTAGGCTCATTTTCCTATTTTGGAGTTATTGCTATTAAGGAATTGGTATCAGATCAAAACTCCTAGTAAACAACCTTGGACGCGAATTTTGACAGTGTCATCAGATCTGTAACATTGATTTTAGGCTACAGGGACCCTTGGTTCAGGTCCCAAAGCTTTCAAAATCGTTTGGGGCTATTAGGTGAATTTTATGAAAAATGAAACTATAGGTGTGGGACCATTGAGTTTAGAATGAAAGTCAACACGATCTCAAATGAAAGTTTTGATGGTTCCATTGAGTCTAGAATATTTGATTTGGCATGGTAGCATAGTTCATTTACACGTGCGGTTCCCAATGAATCCTGAGCACCCGATCGGAGTCCATTTGTATTTAGAGAAATCGGGTTCCTGGAACCATCTAGTGCAACAGCTTAAGTGGACCTTTGGTTGCTTAAGTTGTAGTCGCTTTAGTAGCCTTGGTTACATGGACAAGAACCACTTAAGTGATCTGTGTCTCCTTTAGAGGACAAGCTTCCGCTTTAGTGATGCTCTCATTCTTGTGCCTGACCACTTTAGCGTACTTGTTCTTAAATGGATAAGTGACCACTTTAGCAGCACCTGGGGATTGTTTAAATCCCACTTCTTCACCCGATTTTCCCTTATTTTCTCAACCATTTGAGATCTTGAAGAAATGGTAATTGTGGGGATAATTATTGGATAGATTGTTCGTGTCACGACCTGAACTAGGCCCTGGCCATGACGGGCATTCTGGACCATATTAGTCCGATCCCCTTGTTTCATCCTGGCAATCATGCACATCATCTAAGCAGTATAAGGAGAATATGGAAATTTCAACATACGGAAGCATGGTCTATGTTATAATACAACTGAATAATCCTAAATGGAATGTCATAAACCTCTAACAGTATGTAACATCAGTCTGCGAAATCTCTAATACATCAAATTCAATATCTTACTTAGAGACTGGGACAAGGCCCCCAGTCGGACCAATACCATAATGAAATAACAATGCTCTAAAAATGGCCTTCCAAAGTAAGGGAGGCTCACCAACTGCACACTTTTATATAATAAATCTACGATTTAGGGGAGCCTTGGACTGAGCCTCAGACCCTGAAATATAGGGGGTCAATACAGATGTATTGGTACGCAGATTAATTCAAAAATAAAATACAACTTTTATACAACATAGGTGAGATCTTTTATAAAATATATTATCGCAAAATCATTTGAAAATACATGGGCATAGTATGATAAGTTTTCAACAACACTTTAGCATGATCGAGATAGATGGTACACCCTACAAGTTCACACTTTCACCGACTGCCAGATCATAGTTTGCCGCCAAGATTGGAGTATTAGTGAGGGGAGGACACAAAAGATCACACAGCAGAGTGCCATAAGCCCCAATAAAGTCAATATGTCGTGGTTGGGCCCAAAATCACAAAGCAAGGCTCCTAACCATAGGTCCCGAGTTGGGACAACATAATACTAGGTACACAACATAACATAGTAGGGTACCAGTATCCCATTTCAGCCAATCACGATTTCCAGCATAGAGTCTTCTGACTAGTACTTTCTCCGGGTAACCACCTAACCCACATTGTTCCAATTTTAAAGTTCATTATTAGAAAACATGTTTCATGCACACAACATTCTTTTCTCTTTCGTTTGAGAGAAAATCCTCTGTGGGGTATCATCATACCTCGACTTACAAGCCAAATATATCAAATCGATTCTCAGCACTTCTTATGAAAATTATTTATATGAACACCAGTAAGATTTTTTTTCATACAACACATGCACATTGATTCCCAACACTTTAATATTCAAGAAATGTTCATCATTTATAAAGTAGCACAACATTTGCTAAACACAATTTTTATGATCAAAAGGGAGACTTTAAAACTCATGCTCTCAATAGTTTAACATTAGCATCATACGGGGTACATAAACATCATCATGGGGATTAAAATATTCACAACTCATGTTCATAACACCTTTCAAAATCCATAGCATATGTCCGCTAATTCAACAATCAGGATTTATAAGAAAACGACCCCATGATCTTTCAAATATTCTTCTCAAAACTTTAACACAACGCATGCTTTTGTTATAATTGAAAACCCCACACCTATGATCGTACACATACTTAAATAAATTTTAAAAATTGTTTAAATCCTTAGCAAAATCATGCCCATGATATTAGGACAACCCTACGTACCTTAGCTTACTTAGGAGGGAGAGTGGAAACCCGAATCTTGATTAAGTCCTTGGAATTCTTAACCTTAAGGATGAACTCTTGATCTTTGGGGAAAAGATTAGGGTTTTCTTTTGATAGAAGATGAGTAGTTTTTGATGTGTTTTTCCCTAAACACGTTTTAATTTCGTGTTATAACTGAGTTTAGATATAGGGAAATAGACTAAAATACCTCCTCCTGACCCAGAATTCAAAAGAAAATGTGCACTGGGCACTTGACGCATTACCCGATACGACGTGTTGATATCGCGTTGATCTATTATTTCATCGATGCTATCATTGATACAGCGTGATGACTTCGCATTGGTTCATTGTTTCATCAACGCGATCATCGATGCAGTGCTACGACTTCACGTCGGGCCACTATTTCCAACATCTAAACGCATTCCATCCCTTGTTTGAAAAATCCAAAACTTCTCTGAGACACCCTCCTTACATCCCTAAATGTGAATCAAATTTAAAAACCAAGTTTCGAGGTCAGAAAAGTCGATTTAAGGAACATCAAAGTTTAGAAGCTAAAAAATAAAGCTGAGTCTTTCTTTACACTTAGAAAGATTTCAAGTTGCTAGCTTCTTCAGCATGCTACTAGGGGTGGTACTACACCAAAAAAAAATTTGGGGTATTACATTATCCCCCCTTGGGATCATTCATCCTCGAATAATGGAGTGGGACATGGGTAAGAATGATTAATTGAGAAGATAAAAAGAATAGGGAAAGGATTATACCTTCCATATAGTCATTCACCTGATCAAAAAGATTTGGGTATCTTGCACGCATATCATCCTCCGACTCCCAAGTAGATTCTTCAGCTTTTTGATTCTTCCACAACACCTTAACTAAAGTTATTTCCTTGCTTCTTAACTTCTGGACTAGGCGATCCAAAATGGCAATGGGTTCTTCTTCGTATGACAAAGAGTCCTTCACATTGATTTCCTCTATAGGTAACACTAAGGAATGGTCCCCTATACACTTTTTCAACATAGACACATAGAACACGGGATTTATAGAAGCCAAACTCGTGGGCAATTCTAATTCATAGGCAACCCCACCAATCCTCTTCAAAATCTGACACGGTCCTATGTAACGTGGACTGAGATTCTTTTTCCTTCCAAAACACATGACTCCCTTCATAGGGGAGACTTTGAGAAACACCCAATCACCTACCTCAAATTCCAATTCTCTTCTCCTAACATTAGCATAGGATTTCTGATGACTCTGAGCGGTCTTAAGTCTCTCTCTAATGAACTTTACCTTATCCATTTCCTGATGAACAAGATTAGTCCCGAACAATATAGTTTTACCATCTTCATACCGTCCAATTGGTGATCTACATCTCCTCCCATAAAGTGGTTTAAAAGGTGCCATTTTAATACTAGCGTGATAGCTATTATTATAGGCAAACTCTATCAATAGAAAATGGTCTACCCAACTACCTTTGAAGTCAATTGCACAGGCCTTCAACATATCTTCAAGGGTTTGAATGGTGTGCTCAGATTGCCCATCCGTTTGGGGGTGGAAAGAAGTACTCAAGTTCACTTGGGTACCTAAACCCCTTTGCAAAGACCACCAAAACTGCGAAGAGAATTGCGTACCTTGATCAGATATAATGGATACTGGTGCCCTATGCAAGCGCACTATTTTCTCTATGTATATCTTAGCATAATCGTCTCCTAAATAGATAGTCCTCATAGGAAAAAGTGAGTTGACTTGGTCATCCGGTCCACATTCACCCAAATGGAATCATATTGGTTCCAGGTCCTCAGAAGCCCCGTGATGAAATCCATATTGATCATCTCCCACTTCCACATAGGCAAGGCTATCTCTTGAGAAGTACCACTTGGTCTCAAATGTTCCACTTTAACTTGTTGACAATTCAAACACTTAGAAACAAAATCAGCAACGTCATGTTTCATATTGTTCCACCAATATATTGCCTTAAGGTCATGATATATTTTAGTAGAGCCTAGGTGAACAAAATACCTTGAAGTGTGTGCCTTATCGAGGATTCTCTCTCACAAACCATTCACATTCGGTACATACAACCTACCTTGATATCTCAAAATACCATCACCTCCAATTTCAAATGCCATCACCTTCTGCTGACCCACATCATTTTTAATCTGCATCAAGATGGGGTCTTCGGCCTGCTTCTCTTTAACTTTAACATATATGGAAGACTTAGCTATCTCATGAATAATTACCCCTCCATCTTCAGAATCCAGAAGTCGAACCCCTAGATTTGCAAGTTGGTGAATATCTTTCACCATTTTCTTTTTTCCTTTCTCAACATGAGAGAGACTGCCCATAGATAATCTGTTGATGGCGTCGGCCACCACATTCGCCTTGCCCGGGTGTTATTACAGACTCATGCCATAATCCTTTAATAGTTCTAACCAACGCCTCTACCTAAGATTCAGTTCTTTCTGGGAGAAAACATACTGTAAATTTTTGTGGTCAGTGAAAATATCAACGTACACCCCATAAAGATAATGTCGCCAGATTTTAAGTGCAAACACCAGAGCCGCTAACTCTAAGTCATGGGTGGAATAATTTCTCCCATGCACCTTCAACTGCCTAGATGCATAAGCTACCACCCTACCATGCTGTATAAGTACACACCCAAGTCCCACCCGGGATGCATCACAGTACAAAACAAAACCCTTTGTACCCTCAAGAAGGGTCAAAACAGGCACAGTAGTCAACTTGTCCTTCAAATTCTTGAAACTATTCTCACAAGAGTCGGACCACACAAATTTAACCTTTTTTTGTGTCAACCTAGTAAGTGGAGTATCTATGGAAGAAAAACTTTCTATGAACCGTCTGTAATACCCTGCCAAACCCAAGAAGCTCCGAATATCGATTGGAGTCGTGAGTCTGGGCCATCTTCTCACTACCTCAATCCATTAGGGATCAACCTTAATTCCCTCACTAGACGTGATGTGCCCCAAGAAGTCAATAGCATTGAGCCAGAACTCATACTTGGAAAATTTTGCATACAATTTATGGTCTTTAAGGGTCTGAAGGATGATTCGGAGGTGACTGGTATGATCTTCCTCGTTCTTAGAGTAAACCATAATGTCATCAATAAGGACTATAACAAATAAGTCTAAAAACTGGTGGAATACCCTATTCATAAGGTCCATGAAAGCAATAGGGGCATTGGTCAGTCCGAAGGACATAACTAAGAACTCATAGTGGCCATATTGGGTTCAGAAAGCTATTTTAGGAATGTCATCCTCCCTAACCTTGAATTGATGATACCCTGAGCGAAGGTCTATCTTAGAGAAACATTTTGCACCTTTGAGTTGATCAAACAAATCATCAATTCTGACAAGACGATACTTATTTTTACAGTAACCTTAATTAGTTGACGACAGTTAATACACATACGGAGGGAACCATCTTTCTTACTTACAAAGAGTACAGGTGCACCCCAGGGAGAAACATTAGAACGGATAAAACCCTTGTCAAGAAGATTTGTTATTTGCTCTTTCAAATCTTTTAATTCTGCAGGAGCCATTCTGTATGGAAAAATAGAAATAGGTCTGGTGTCTGGCAACAGGTCAATGCCAAAATCTATTTATCTCCATATCAGGTGGTATCCCTGGGAGGTCATCGGGAAATACTTTCAAAAATTCATTGACTACGGGGACAGACTGGAGAGAAGGGCTTTCAGTAGTAGAATCTTTGACAATAATAATATGATACAAATATCCCTTGAAAATAAGATTACGGGCTCTGCGATAGGATATGAATTTCCCTGTGGGTGCTACAGAATACCCATCCCACTCTATCACTAGCTCATTTGGAAAAGATAAGGTAACTTTTTGAGTTCTACAGTCTACTGTGGCATAGCACGAATGAAGCCAATCCATTCCCAGAATGGTATCAAAGTCAATCATGTCAAGCTCTACAAGATCCACCACAGTGTCACGATTACAGACAAACACGACACAATTTCTGTACACCCTTCTAGACACAACAGAGTCCCCAATAGGGGTAGAAATAAAAAAGGGTTCTGAAATATTCTTGGGCTCAAAACCAAAACTGACTGCCACATACGGGGTCACATAAGACAACGTAGACACTGGGTCAAGTAACAAATATACATTACAAGAAAATATTTGCAACATACTCGTAACCACATCTGGTGAAGTCTCTGCACCCTGGCGGTTGGATAAAGCATACAATCGGTTGCGACCACTTCGGTAGTTGAAGTAGCACCCTTAAGAGGAGGATCTATGGAGGAGGCTTGGTACTTATCCCCTCCCCCAACATTACCTCAGGCTGAAGGACAATCTTTATGTATGTATCCTATTTGGCCGCAGGAGTAGAAATTTCTTCTCTCAAAGTAACACTTCCCTGGGTGGTTCTTCCCATAGTTACTACAACAAGGAAATAATTTAGTGGATTGAGTCACGCTTCCCTGTGAATAAATGTCCTGCATCCTCCAGCCACTATTAGCTTGAGGATTAAAGGGTCGTTGATCACGTGGAGGTCTAGGCACTGGGGTGCTGGTTGAAGGTTGTGCATTACCTCAAATCATTTTCTTGGACCACCTGTTACCCCAATATCCATCCTGATGTTGAATATAGTGTTGATCTGTAGATCTGGCGCTCTTGGCTTGCCTGTCTTTTCCCCTTGCCTCAGCCAGTCTCTTTTTCTGCTCTTCAATCTGCTGGATATGTACGGACAGCCTAGAGAAGTTCATATCTCTGTTCAGCATTGCCCTTTTCCATTCCAACACCAAGTCCTTCGAAAGATCGGATGCAAACTTACTCATACGAGCCCTCATGTCTCTCGCCAATTTCGGAGCATACGGGATAGCTGATTAAATTTCAAGGTGTACTCTTTAACACTTATCTTCCCCTATTTTAAGTTCATGAATTCTTTAGTTTTAGACTCCCTCAACTCCTAGGGAAATAATTAGTCCAGGAAGGCTTCCGAAAATTTGCTCCATACAGAATGCTCAACATTATTTCCCCTCGAATATTTCCATTCGTTGTACCACTAATTTGCCATCTTTTTCAGCTGATAGGCCGTTAGTTCAACCCCTTCCACTTCATTCGCATGCATAACTCGGAATTTTTCTCTATCTCATCCACAAACTCCTATGCGTCCTCCTCAACCTTTGTACCCATAAACATACGCTGGTTCAGTCTCATGAACTGGACCACCCGCGTGGTCTCAGATGCACCAGATGCAGACCAAATATACTCCGACCATCGGGCCTGGAAAGCCACCAATTATGCAATCATATGCATCGACTATCTGAGCTCAGCATTTGATATCTCTCTCTGGAGAGGTTGGGTGTTGGTAGTCCCAGACCGGGGTTCCCTGGGTGGGCTAGTCTGAATAGGGAGGACTCCCGAAGCAATAACAAATTCAGGAATGTGAGACCTATTTTGTATCATAATCTCATGCTCTCAATAGTTTAACATTAGTATCATATGGGGTACATAAACATCATCATGGGGATTGAAAGATTCACAACTCATGTTCATAACACCTTTCAAAATCCATAGCATATGTCCGCTAATTCAATAATCAAGATTTTTAAGAAAACAACCCCATGATCTTTCAAATATTCTTCTCAAAACTTTAACACAATGCATGTTTTTGTTAAAATTGAAAACCCCACACCTATGATCGTAAATATACTTAAATAACCATTAAAAATTGTTTAAATCCTTAGCAAAATCATGCCCATGATATTAGGACAACCCTACGTACCTTAGCTTACTTAGGAGGGAGACTAGAAACCCAAATCTTGATTAAGTCCTTGGAATTCTTGACCTTAAGGATGAACTCTTGATCTTTGAGGAAAAGATTAGGGTTTTGATTTTAGAGAATATGAGTAGTTTTTGATGTGTTTTGCACTAAACACGTTTTAATTTCCTGTTATAACTGAGTTTAGATGAGAGGAAATAGACTAAAATACCACTCCTGGCCCAGAATTTAAAAGAAAATATGAACTGGACACTTGACATATTACCCAATGTGACGTGTCGATATCGTGTTGATCTACTGTTTCCTTGACGCATTCATTGATGCGGAGCGACGACTTCGTGTTGGGTCACTGTTTCATCGATGCAATCATAGAAGCGGTGCTACAACTTTTCGTAGAGCCACTATTTCCGACATCCAAACACATTCCATCCCTTGTCCGAAAAATCCAAAACTTCTCCAACACACCCTTCTTACATCCCTGATTGTGAATCAACTTTAAAAACCAAGTCCCGAGGTCAGAAAGGTCGATTTAAGGAACATCAAATTTTAGAAGCTAAAAAATTAAGCTAAGTCATTCTTGACACTTAGAAAGATTTCAAGTTGCTAGCTTCTTAAGCATGCTACTAGGGGTGGTACTACACTGAAATTTTTTTTGGGGTGTTACAGTTCAAGACACAAATAATAAATATGCAAGCCATCCATTGGCTAAGCTAAGTTAGCCTAACACACTTTGGTCATTTCCCATTATTTTTCCCGTTAAATTTTGCCCCTTTTCATTACAAATTTTTAGAAATTAGATCTTTAAACCCTAGATTTTAGGGGCTGATTTGGGCCCCGATTTGTGTCTCATTTGTGCTCGACTTTTAAGCACACATACCTTGTCCTTCGAGGTACCTCGTGACGAATTCAATTTTGGAAATACTTGTTATAGTTATAGAATCCTATCACCCTAGAATATAAGTTTGTTAATCATAGTTGATGTTAAGGACCCCTTTAGTATAAAGTTCATTTCTTGACTTAGTGAATTGGATCATAGTTTCTAGACTATAGTATTATTTTTATACTAGTGATAAACTGTTGGGTCCAAGGCCGTGATTGTGATACATGTTGGACTCCAGGTGAGCATCCTACCTTAGAAAGGGCGAGTTCCAAAGTTTATGGAATTTAGGCACTTTTGTTGTATTGTTTAGATATTTGTGATGGCATGCATATTATTATGCGTGTTCATACTCACTTAATGGTAGGATTCCAACCAAAACAATGATTTTGCTACTGATTTCAAAAAATATATTAATTCCCACTTTTCACTTTTAAGACTGGTTCTTTTATAACGAGAATTGTACCACCTTGCTTACTGATTTACGATATTTTGGAACTAAAGATGATGTTTTGGAAATTAGAACAAGATAGATTCTAGTCCATGGTTTATCCACTTTTTTACCACTGCAAGTTCTCTTTGATAGGCTTTCTCCTCAGGGTGAGCTGCTCAAGATGTATCAGAGGGACAAATGTGATGTTTGATTGTTAAAGAAGTTGAGGATAACTTTGTTTGGCCTTCAAGTTGTGCTAAGTGATGCAGAGAATAAACAAGCATCAAATCCATATATGAGGCAGTGGCTTAGTGAGTTTTAAGATATTGTGGACGGCTCTAAAAACTTAATCAAAGAAGTAATTTATGAATCTCTAAGACTTAAGGTGGAAAGTCAGCATCAAGATATTGTAGAAGCAATTAGCAACTTACAGGTAAGTAACCTGAACTTGGGCTTAAGTGATAAAATTTTTATTAACATAAGGGAGAAGTCAAAATAAATAATTGAAACATTGGAAGAGTTAGAAAAGCAAATTAGTTGCCTTGGCTTAAAGGAGTATTTTGATTCGATAAACAAGAATATAGAAGATCTTCAACTTATTTGGTTGATAAAATTGATGTCTTTGGTAGAAGAATGAAATATATGATTTGATTGACCGTTTATTGTCTAAGGATGCTAATGGTAAAAATCTGATTGTTTATCCCTATTGTTGGAATAGGGAGCGTAGGCAAGACAACACTTCTTAAGCGATTTACAATGATGAGAAAGTGTAATTGTAACACCCCAACTTAGGAAGAAATCCCACATCGGCAAAACATAAGTTTGTAATGTCCCGATTATCTGAACCAGAACGCTACACGATGCTCATGACCCCAAAGGACCAACAAATCTATGTCTGATATCTGTACTCGTATACTGCATAAGATAACATGATAATGCAGAAACATGCACTGAAAGGCCATAAGGTTCAATCGTGAACATAACTGGATAATATAACATAAGTGTGGGGTAATAAAATACCCAAAACATAACCGAGAATATTGATTTCTGAAACATAAAAATCTGTATCTAGTCTGCATTTATTCTGAAAGCCTCTACTGTCTGAATAATCTGAATAAGGAGTTGATGGGACATATCCCCAACTAACTCCAACTAATAAAGTAATTAATGAGATATAAGCTAAATAATCATGTCCCCAAAGGATGAGGACTCACTTCTAACTCTGATTGTTGAGACTGAAATCTACTGCTGCTCTAGAGCTCGTGTCTCTAAACCTATGGTGTAACATAAAAAGAAAGCACCATAGTGCAAATGTATCAGTACGATAAAATGTACTGAGTATATATATGAGGTAGGCTACATGCAAGGGTTCAAATGCATGAGCAATACTAATTGACTGGCTAATATAAACGTGAGAGTGCATACATGAAAACATAGTAACTGAGATTATGGAAACATGATAACTGAATCTATATACTGATGATATAAATTTATTGATATCTAACATAACTGATCATGAGATCTAATAACTGGTAAAACTGATAATATAAGTGACTGTGTCTGATAGTTTCCATACTGTAACTGAGTTGACTGTGTCTGACAGTCCTGATAATCTGAAATCGAAAGAACTATCTGAGTTCTTTTACTGAGACTGAGACTAAAACTGTGGGAAGTAGTTATTTAACTGACATGCCCCAAATGCGCAATAATAGCTGAGCTGGGGTCCAATCTGTGCCCTGATTGGAAGGGTGTCGATACCGCGCCACTAGTAAGGATAACTATGGATAACCCTCATCTGACAGTGTCTCCAAAAGAGAATGGTGGGGCTCTTATCTGATAGTTCTTATCCACCTCATCAACCCTCATATGACAGTGTTGATGTCTCAACCTATGCTGGCTACATAGTTCTAGAACGTAAGAATGACTGCAAAGAATCACACCTTCATCTGACAGTGTGTGTTCCCATCCTTGGGTTCACTCGGTGCTAATTTCTACTCCCATCTAAGGAGACTGAACCTGATTAACTGACTTTACGTGGACTGAGTTACTGACTTCTATTGACAGACGGAATAATACTACTATTTGATAATTAACTGAGATCATGAGCTTTCTGAGATTTCCTGAGTCATATGACTAACTGAATTCTATGGAACATGGCTTGACTGAGGATAACATGAAAACATGACTCTGGCTCTAGGCACACAGCTATATTTTTTGGGTATAAGTACCCCCAGGACTCGATGGAAGGAAACTGACACAACCATAACACTTCTTGATCATAAGAATAAAGTTCATAATGTATAATGCCATAAATTGGGGGTTGCACACTTCACATAGTTATCATATTCTTTTTCATGGAAGGGAATGCATAGAACATTTAAATACTCGCATGGTTTCAATATCCTGAACAACTCCATAGCTCAACAATCAATGCATAACAACATCATGGAACTTGTGTTGAGTCGTAGGGATAGCATGGACTTGTCAATTGGGTAATACTAAGTCATGAAAATATGATTTCTATTATTTTGAGCATTTTATCGAACACCTTGCATGCACAACTTTGAGCATAGGTGTCTTTTATCAATTTAACAATCTAAAACTACCCAAATGCATAGGTTTTCAATCAACAAACTCAGATACTTCATGAAAAGTCATCAAGACACCATCTTGAAACATAAATGACAATTATCAACATGAACATGATCGAATCACAACAAGCAAATCACAGTATGTTATTTAAAACATGATTCTTTGACTCCACGGGTGAAAGGAATCTGTGGATGAACACTACGCATACCTTAGTTCGTGATTTTATGATGATTGATGGTGAAATTTCCTTGAAATTGAATCTTCTATGAAAACCCTAGAGCTTGTTCTTGAGATTTTTTTAGAGTAATTGAGTATAAGTTGCTGAATTATGGCCAAATATCGTGTTATAAGGCTTATATAGGGTGGAAAATTGACCTTTTTAACCCTAGGACACGTCTTTAATTTTTGAGAAAATTTTCCGATTTTCATCCTTGGCGCGACGCGCCACTATCGCGCCAAGTCACTGGAAAGTGCCAAATGGGAAATTGCACGGTCGCGCGATGCGGAGCTATTGCGTTGCCACCTTGTCAGCGACCTGAAAGTTTAGAGCGATGCGCCACTATCGCGGAGCAACACTGGAAATTGACAATTGACATTTGAGCTATCTCCGCGATGCGCTGGAGGCTCAGGTGACACACTGTCTCTCTAAAAAGGCTCTAACCCTTCGTCTGGGTGTCGGATTTAGGAGAATTATATATTGATGGAAAGCTTATTGAATTTCCGATATGAAAAAAGGTGAAAATCTTAAAAATTCCTCATGGAATAATCATTATTCACTTTAGAAGATAATACTAGGAATTCTTGGGACGAATTTAGCTAGGAAGAAAATTTGGAGTATTACAGTAACGCCCCGAATCTGGTACCCGGAATACTACATGGTGCTCATGATCCCGAAGGACCACAATCTAACCCATGACTAATATCTGTACCTGGATACTGCATAAATTATTGTATAATGCGAAAACATGAACTGAAATGCCATAAGATTCAAAACTGTAACATAAGATATGACAAATCATAATATATGGATGGGGTATGAAATACCCAAAACAACTGAAATAAACTGTCTGAACATAGTGTAGTCTGAAAAGCCTCTAAACATGATTGTCTGAATAAGGAGTTGATAGGTTATGTCCCCAACTAACTCCAACTAATCAACGTCTTATTGTATCATCGTTTTTCGTAATATTAAATCAATCTCGATGTTAAACAGTTTTTCAAAAGCAATCTGTTTGGTAACATAAAGTTATTCTTTTTGCAAGTTAAAACAAAGTGTTTGTCTGTTTTAATAATTTTCAGCAATACAATTACTTTTTTAGTATATTAATATTAATTTCCAGCATACAAAGTCATTTTCCCTGCGTGTTAATATTAATTTTCAACATATAAAAAATTAGTTCTCAACATAGTAAAATGGTTTTCAGTACCTAAAACATAATTTTCAGCGTCAAAATCACATGTAACGTTGATTTCCAGCATATTAAACCAAAAAATGATTTTTTCTGTTATTGAAATAAATTTTCATAATCTGAATTTCCAGCAACATTATTCTAATTTTTTTTATAAAAAAAAATATCCAATATATCAATAGTTTTGGCTAGTGAATATTTTTTCTAGTACTCCAAATGAATTCTCAAGCCTTTTACTAACTGACAACCCGTTTTGCATAAGAAAAATGATAGGTATTATTCCCCGACATACTTACTTTATTTTGACATTGTCTTTTATTTACGACATTGTTAGGAATAGTTTGACAATTATCTTTCTTGTTTATCACCTAGTAACATGTTTATAAGCTTAACTAAATAAAAATAAATAATTATTAGTCTTAACATGTCAATCACCTAACCAACTTTAATTAACCAAGAGGCTCATTTGAGACTATTACATGCTACTTGTTGTTCAATATGTTTACACACTTTGAGTCTTAGGATAACAAAGTTTTATTTGTCTAGACCACAAATCCGAATTAGCAAAGCTCAATGCCTCTTGGGCAATAAGTGGGATGATAAGACGTTAGTTTTATTCCTTTTTTAGAATGCCTTTAGATTTGACAACCAGCCTAGGTGGGGTGGGACGGGTAGTCACTCGGAAGTAATAATCTCCAGAGACAATACACAACATTTGATATTGTTACTTGTTTAAGAATCCGGCTAGTGGGTCGGATAAGGATTAAACAAGTTGGGGTTCTGATATGAATTAAATCAAAAACTTTCTTTTTTTGAATTCGTTCTTTTTCTTACATTTACTCTATATTTTTATTTGCTTAGGGTAGTTTTGATTCTGAATCAATAAATTTTTTGTTATAAATTGCTTTCCTTCTCTGTTCTAGCTTATCTACTCTACATTATTTGTTGTCTTATTTTTATCTCCACCTGGTTAATAATTAGGAATAAATAAAAGAAATTTGTTTATTCATTATTTTATCACTTAGCAATATAAAAGTAGTAAAAATAAGCGATCTTTATTTGATCACATATAATTCCCACGTAAAATATGAATTCGGCCGGAAACCACCTTTGTAGACCTCGAAAGGTGCCTAACACCTTCCTTTTGAGGTAATTTGAATCCTTATCCGAATTTCTAGTGAACTAAGACTAAAAAATAAAATAGGTTCATAGTTAGCCTAGACCGGTGCCCTAACGCACCTTAATACTTTAGGTGGCGACTCTTCACAATCTCCCTTAAACAAATCCCAAAAAGAGTGGTCATATCGAATCCCGTTTTTCGCAAGAAAAATGAGGTTTGACAGCAAGCGGAGGAGAACAAGAATTAAAAGAGAAGATTACCTTTGAAAATTCGACGAGGTCGATTATAGATGCTTCCAAGGCTTGTGAAGGACCTTCACACCAAGTCAAAGAACAATATTCTCAAGAACTTCAAGGTAAAATAGCTAACTCTTACACTTTTTTATATGTGAATGATGATTGTGTGGCTAGTAGCATTTTAGTGTGAGTAGTAGCTTATCTATAGAGTAGTAACTTATCTATATGTGAGTCTCATAATTCTTTACCTCTTATTGATGATATACCCATTGAGAGTGTGAATACACTAGTTCATCCTATTGACAACCTCATTGACTTTTCTAGTAAGATCAATTTGAGTTCACCTAGTGTTAAAGTCAGTCTGATGAATGATGGTACATTGTCTTGTGAAAATTGTGTTGGCCAACTTGTGGGTGAAACTAGTACACCACTTGAGTATAATTGTGATGTGATTAATGAACCTCAAGTAAGCGATGATGTTGAAAATATTGGTCAAGTAAATAATAGTGACCCTTTGAGCATGTCCTTTATTGAATATCCTATTGTTTGTCTTGCTCATAGGGATGATTTTGTGTTTAAAACTTCTTTGAAACTTGATAGTTATGTTATTAAGAGTGAACTTACAAGTTCTAATCCTCTGATTGATCTTTCTCTCTTTAAGTACAATATCTTGTTCGAAGATGGTACAATCACTCCTGGTAAACCCAGTAGTGTAAATAATGTTGATGGTGTAGTGATACAATAAAGATAAGAGAAACACGAAATAACTCCAAAACAGTCTGCAAATCTTAAGGATCTAAGGACCTTTTTGGATACCACTCTCGAATTCGCTATCAACAAGAAGAATACAAGATACAATGATGTATATATCACCAAAAAATAGCTACAAAACATGATGAACAAGATGAACAACAATAACACAAGTTTTGGATTCAATAAAGGACCCAAAACATTCCACTACACAAGATAATAACAACAACAAAAGTAAATGATAGATAGTGAGACCAAGATTATTACAATATTAAGAACTAAAGAGTGTGTTAAACTCAAAAATCCCTAATGAATGTAATAATCCAAACCGCACTCTTACGGTGACTGCCAAGGGAATCAACTCACCTCAAGATTCACCGTTTCCAAGCAAAGATAAATATTAGCTTTTTCAAGCCCTAAACTAAGACTACCTAAAGTGTTCTACTCTCAAGAGAGAGGATTTGTGTTTCAATCTTTAATTCTTCCAAAACTAAAGAGAAAAGACCTGAAATGTACTACTTATAGTATATTACAAAAGTAGACAAAAAGACCACATTACCCTTAATCACCAAGGGTGGCCTTGGTGTATTGGAAAATAATATGAATTGTCCAAAATGCCCTTAAAGCTAAGTGACCAAAATTCCCTTAGTAAAGGGAACCAAAATCGTGAACCAACAAAGGTGGTCCAAACCCGAGAGTCCTTAAGTCTTCAAGGCTCCAAGCAATCTTCCACACTTGGTTTTGATCAATGGTAGGCTCAAAACATCCCCTCCAAGTATGATCCCATGCCCTCCATGCGACCAAAGCTTGATTCTTCACATAGTGACTTTGAATGATGTCGTCAAAAGCTAAGGCGGACATTATTCTTGTATCATGTAGCTAATCTTAGGAGACATAGCCTAAATGACAACCCACTATGGTGTAACTACGTTCCTCCTAAAGATGTAAATCTCTTCCTTGAAGACGATAGTACTCTTAAGAGAAAAGAATATGAGGTTTTGAAAAGGAATGATCAATTGGGTGATTATAACTTTGATTTTCTTGAATATTTAAGAAACCCAATTAGTGATTATTCCTATGAAAATCCTTGTGGTTGTGATCCTTTGTACGATACCCAACCTTTGTTTGATAATTATGAGAATGAATTGCTTGATTCTTGTGATAACTTGAGTAATGATTCCTGTGATGTTAGTTGTGGTATATGTCTACTTGAGGATTCTTCCCTTGAAAGAGAAAGAAATAATTGTTTGGAAACTGTTTCTTTTTCTTCTTTATGTGCTCCTATTGTTTAGAATACTCATGGTGATGATCTTGTATCTCATAGTGAGTATATACATGAGGACACATTGGTTGAAGGTAACTTGTGTGATACCTTTCTCTACTCTCCATTTGCTTTCAATGATGCTTATACTAGTGTGGAGAGTATATCTTTTGATTTGGGTAATGTGTTTGGGAAAAGAGCTATTGTCTAGACCAATGTCTATGGCCACTCTATCCATTTGACCCCAGTGACAAATTGGAATGTGGTGATTTCCACACACCCAACTTGATGCTTAGTCTAGTTGACAAGCAAAGTTTAGATAAGGATGTTGAAATTCTTCCCTATGATGGAAAGTCCTTCTTGGGGATTTACAACCCACTTGATAAACCCAAGTTGTGCATGGGAGGCATTTCCAACAAAGATAACATTCATTAAAGAAGGGAAGCAAAGAAAAGATCTAAGAGAATTCAACATTGTGTGTTTCCAATCTTGACCAAGGTTTCACTACTTATAGGTCAAGGAGAGAGTCCCCTCTTAAAAACACTTTGGATGGACTTCATGCTTGTGATCCCCTTGTTTGTGAATTGTTTACAATTGGTGACCCCTTTCTTAAGGAAAGTTGTTTGAAAAGAAAAAATCATATATGCTTAAATATTTTTATTCCATCCTTGTGTGCATTATGTGTTATATCTTTTGAGTCAAACGTCCTTCTCGTAAATATTATCACCTTGGATGATGCTTTTACACTTGATTCCTTTCTATATTACCTCTTTGCTTATGATGATATCCATTCTAGTCTTGGATTTGCTTTATGTAGAGATAGAGAACTTGTTGGTTGGTCCACTTGTTTGAATGACAATGCTATATAGATCTTGTGGACTTTAAAACCAAGTGAGGTACCACTCTTGATGTGGTCTCTTAAAGATTTGATGAAGAAATTGTGTCTTATGGCTCCTAAGGTGAAGGTAGACTTACCTTTTGGATTTAATGATGTCATTATGACATTTGTGGTTTCCTTACCTCTTGGTGATTTCCATAGCCAACTCCTTTATGCATTTTTCAGTAAGTTTGTTATGTTTACCACGAAGTATACTTGGTTATATCTTAAGTGTGTCCAACCTTGGCATGATGCTATGATTATTTGTGCTAACCCTAACCCTCATGTCATGATGATGTTGTATTTGTTTGTCCTTCCTTTAGTTTTGCAAGATTTGGATTCGAGGTCGAATCCTTTTCAAGAAGAGGAGGATGATACAATTCAAATTGCCTCCGAACCTTTGGATGAGATACGTATGATGCTCGAGGTTATTGATGACTCCTTAGTGCTATTAAAAGATGTCACATGAATGAAAATTACCATTAAGGAGGGTCAAAGGACTTTGATGAGGTCGAAGGAGTGCAAAATGGAGCTCGAAATCCTCTTGAAATAGTCATGCACTCAAGGCACTTTGGATCCGCTTTTGATCCACTCGAACATTTTAAGAGCGGGTCAAAACAACCCCTAGTGGGCCTTTTCTTACATTTGGGTCACATTTGTGCCCTAATTATGTAATTTTTAGCCAAACTATAAATATTTGGTGGCTAGACATTTTTAGTTAGTTTTTGTGGATTGATAATGATGAATTCATGACCTCCATTGGGAGTGTTTTGAGAGCTTGAAAAAGCGAATGTTGATCTTTGATTAGAAACATCGGTTGTAAGGGAGATTCCATCCCTTTTGCGGTCACGTAAGAGTTGGTGCTATTTGATAATATTTAAAGGAGGTTTTTGGGTTTGACTAGGGGTGGCAAATAGGGATGATTATCGGTTTGACCGGTTGGATAATTATGCTTAGCGGTTCGGCTTATTGGTTATCGGTTTTTAAATATACTAATCTGCTAGACACCCAATAAGATAACTGTTGGTTCGGTATCGAATTAGCAATTCACGGACGGTTATCGGATGGTGTAACGGATAAATTTAAGAAAGAATGAAATATCGAGCGATTATTAGTAGTTCTTCCGTTTCTTCACTGACTAAGTTGTTTGTATACTTTGATTGATCTATTTATCAATCTTTTAGGCTCCTTGAGTTTTGTTTGTGTAGTTATTTAATAGTTTAAAATATCGAATTAAATAAGTTTTTTCTTCTAGACTTAAAATGTATGTAGAAACATTTTTAATTACTGGATTGACAGAAAAAAATTAAAACTTTAATATTATTTGAATTTTTATGTTTTATATCAAATTTTGTGAAGGACACATTTGGGTTGTTTCATTTTTATTGCGGTCATTATATATCTAAGGGTTGTTTTGGGTTGTTTTATATGTTGGATTGACAAAAGATACTTATATATCTAAGGGTAAAAATATAATTATAATAATTCTTAATGGGTTAACGGTTTATCCGATAAGAAAATTGAGTAATCCTTCTCCGCACCAATAAGCCATTAATTATAAAATTTTAATCCGTTCTCCAACCATTAATCTGATAAACCATTACCAATTAGCCAATAAACTAATTTTACGGTTGGGTTAACGATTACGATTCGATTTTTAACAGCCCTAGTGGCAAATAGGTTGTTTGGGCTGAATTTGGGAGGGTCAAAATGGGTTGAATCAATTGATGGGTCATTACCCAATCCTGCCCAAAATAACTTGGGCTAATATGGGTTAGGTCAAAATGGGCTAAGCAATGGATTGTAACCCAACCCGCCCAACCTGACCCACCGTTTCTTCTTTACTTTTAAGAAATACTAAAAAACATTAACAACCAAATTTTTCCAAATAAATACAACAGAAAGCACAAATTCAAGTTATAAGTTCTGTAATTTAGGAATTTGGAATATTTATATGAAGAAAATTTTTTATTGTATATTTATATATCTCCCTTCCTTTAAAGTACGAGCATAGGTTTTCTTTTTCTAAATTAAATACAATCTATAATCCCTCTTAATTTTGTTTCTTTTCCCTTTTTTTCTTTCTTTTTTTTTTCCTTTTATTCATTTTTATATCTTTTACCTTTTCATTTTTTCTTTTTCGTTTTTTTTTCTATTCCAATTTTTTCTTTTTTTGTTTCTTTTTTCCATTTTATTTTTTTCTCTCTTTTTTATATTTTTTTCAATTTCTTTTTTCATCTTTTTTATTTATTTATTTTTTATTTGTAGTTTTTTTATTTTCTCTTTTTTTCTGTTTTGTTCTTGTTTCGTGTTTTTATTTTTTATCATTTTTTCTCCTTTTTATTTTTTCGTATTTCCTTTTTCTTTTCTCTCATTTTTATTGTTGTTATCATATTTTATATTTTATATATTTTTTACATTTTATATTTATTTGTGTCATACTATATATTTCAAATAAATTTATTATTTGTATTTGAATACTTTAGCCGTAAATACAATTTATAGTTTGTACTTGTATCCAAATAATTATATGGAATAATTGTGTTTACTTGATTCTAAAATATTGAATATGCAATGTGTCATTCAATGAAAACATATCATTAGTATTTGTGTATCAAGTTTATCATTTGCATTTGTATATAAACAAGTATCATTTTATGTGTATGGTTCAAGTTGTATAAACATGTATCATTTGATACATATGTAAACGTTGTATTTGTATAGTTTAACATTTTATTTTTGTAATTTATCATTTATATTTGTATTTTTTAAATTTGTACTAATAAATTACAATTCCTATCAATGAATAAATATAGGTATAGAAAAATAACAATTCTTTTTCAATTATTTAAAAATACAATTAATGTTGTCAACTACAAATTCAAATAAATGAAACAAGTGAAATTACAAATACAAATACAATACGTGGTCAATTTACAAATATATATACAAAATAATTCTTTTAAAAAATAAATGCATCGACGAAAATAGAATATAAATTCAAATACAAATAAAATAAAACCACAAAATACAAGTACAATATGCAGTCAACTATAAAATATAAATACAAAATAGTTCTTTAAAATACATGTGTAAATTGTATAAAATATAAATGATGGTGAGACCTATAAAAATAAAAATACAAGTGTGAACTTTAAAAATAGAAATATAAACACAAGCGCAAACTATAAAATACAAGTACAATTGTATCAACAAATACAAAAATATAAATGATGGTGTGAACTATAAAATAAATATAAGTAAAAATAAAATACAAATACAAATACAAACTATAATATAAACACAAATGCAATTGTATCAATGAATACAAAAATATAAATTATACTGCAAATATAAATACAATATGCGACAAGTATTTTTGTTATCACCCATAACTTGTGCTCGACATAGCCATATTTTTTAAAAGTATAAATAAAATTTTAAAAAGAGAGAAATAAAAAAAAATTAAAAAAAAAATACAAGCTACAGATAGAAAAGAGAAAAGAAAAGAAACAAAAAACGAAAAAAATAAAAATAGAAATAAAGAAGGAAAAAACGAAATAAGAAGCAAAAAAACAAAATAAAGGGGAAATATCAAAAAGAAAAAAAATGAGAAAAAAGTACAAAAAAATTTAAAAAAAAAAAAAAGAGAAAAGAAAAAAGTGATGGTGAATACAAATACAATGATCGATTATGATGTATCTGTCATAATCCATGATTGTACTCAATGTTATCGTATTTTTCAAAAATATAAAAAATATAAAATACAACAAAAAGGGAAAAAATGAGAAAGAGAAAGAAAACAAAAAAAGAAAATTAAAAAGGAAAAAAACAAAAAACGAAAAAGTAAAAAACAAAAAAAAAGAAAAGTAGAGGCTAGAGATAGAACTGAGGAAAAAATAGAAAAAAAAAATCTATAAATTGTAATTTTAAAAGTTATGCTCGAAATACTCCCATTTTGTTGAAACCTAGGTTATTTTTGTAAGTCCCCATCAATAAAATAAGATTTGGGTAAAAGCTTTAAGCAATTTGATGGGTCAAGTTTGGGCATCATCATGAGTCTATTTGGGTTGGTGATTTGTAATGGGTTGAATTGGGCTAGCCCAAATTAGTCCATTATCAAAATCACTGTTGCCCAAACCTAACAAGCTGTAACGCCCCAATTTTCTGAAATCGAAATGCCACACGGTGCTCATAACCCCGAAGGACCACAAGCTAACCCTTTTACTGATATTTGTACCTGAGCACTGTATAATATAATATGATAAAAGCAGAAAACTGGCGGAAACTTGCCATAAGGTTCAAAAATGTCTAAAATACTCAAAACTGAACACTGATACATCTGTCGAAAAAAGCCTCTAACTGTCTGAACTGTGCAGTTGATGGGACATGTCCCCAACTAACTCCATCTACTGAAAATAATCTGAATCTAATGAAATAGTAAAAATAAGGATCATCCTTGAATGAAGAGGACTCACTGCTACGTCTACTGCTGTTGACTTGATCTGGAAGGCTAAGGGCGCTCTGGGGCTCGTGCTTTTAAACCTAAGGCATAAAGTAAAACACCATAGCCCAAATATGCCAGTACGTGGGAATGTACTGAGTATGGAAGATGGGGTAAGGTTAAATGCAAGGGCTTATGCATGGACATAACTTAACTGAATAACATGAGAGTATTGAATGAGGATACATGCATGAATGCACTAAGTATAGCTGAAATCGCAGTAACAGTGAATACTAAATTCTGAATACTAATTTCTGAATACTGACTCACTGATTACTGGGTCTGCTAACACTGATATCTAAGTTTACTAACTCTGGAATACTAAATAACTGAATCTACTCATATCAATAAATGAGTTCTGAGCTTGCTACTATCGACTGACCTAATCTGAAATCAAACCTCTCTAACGGATGATCTCAGAATCTACTGATAATGATAAGGAGTAATTGTATCTGAGATCAGGCCTACCTAACGGGTGATCTCTAGATCTATTAATACTGAATACTGATTAACTTTATATGAGACCAGGCCTATCTAGTGGATGGTCCATAAAGCTATGAAACTATCTGAGTTCCTTACTGAGATGGGTGACTGTATTTGACAGTCCTAATTTCTGAATTCTACTCTGAAGACTGATACTGAAACTGCAACTGTGGGAGTTCTCACTTAACCGACATGACCTGAATCTAAACTAGTGGGGTCCAACCTGTAACCCCAGCTGGAAGGGTGTCAATACCGTGCCACGAGTAGAGACCTCTACTATGGTCAAACCTCTCTAATGGGTGACCTTGAACATGAAGTCAAGCCTAAGGCAATATAATAGTCAAGTCAAGCCTTAATCTAACGGGTGACTCCTGGTCTTGCGCTGGCTACGCAGTTCTGGAGTACGGGGATTGCTACTAACGACTCTGTCTCTCTAAAGAGAAAGTTGTCATCCCTACACTCGCTCGGTGCTAGTTCCTACTCCCAACTAAAAGACTCTGAACTGATTCTTAACTGAACTTAGGCTTAGCTCAATCTGTTATTATTCATATTTCTTGACCGATCTGACTGAGTTTGCTTGGTTTCGTTATATGATGGAATACTACTGAATCTCGTTATCTGGATGGATGATGCTATGTTATGAATTGATTACTTAAATGCTACTAAGGTCTGAAACTGAATTCTTAAATACTAATAAGATCTGAGCTGAGTACTGAACTGGAGCTGGAATGCTAACGATACTCAAATTACTGAGATTTTTTAAGTTCTATAACTATCTGAGAGTTCTGGACTCTGTAACTGACTGAGTTCTATTGGTTATAGCACGACTGAGATTATCTTGAGACTGACTCAGCTCTAGGCACACAACTATATTTTTTGGGTACAAGTAACCCCAGGACTCGATAGAAGGAAACTAAGAAGACATGACTTCTTGAATTCATGACCAACATCAACATCATAACAATAGATTCACCATTCCCTCAATAAAACATCTCTTCAAGGACTTGGAAATACTAATATGCATTTACATAGGGAATGCACACCAACATTTCATAAATCATCCCATAAGATCTTGCATTAAACACATAACATGCATTCAAGTGTACATAATTGAGGATTTCATGTTAACATGTCACAATTCATTCACTAAAGCTTTTTATCAAGCACTTAGCATGCGTGGCTTCTACCATATTGGGGGTTTCTAGTCAACATGCTATAATCGCCCTATTTCCCTCACACAAGCATTTTATCAAATATATGGGAAACATGCTTTGGTCATATCACAATTTCTACACCTAATTCTCATGAGCAATCCATCAACATACAACTTGAAAGGGGTTTATCATGAACATCTCATAATTACTACATAATAGGGTCAAAGCTTCAAAATTTAAAATCATAACATGATTTAAAACTTAACAACCACATGAACTTCAATCTCAATTCACATAAATCATGGAAAACACATAAATCTATAAATCTTGAATTTAGAAAAAGGGATTCTTGAACTCCTTGGGCCGAAGGGACCCAAGGATAAACATCTGCATACCTTGTTTTTTATGATTCTTGAAAAGTTAACGGAGGAATCTGGATGATTGGAGTCTTGATTTAGGAACCCTATCTCTTGTTCTTGAATAATTTTGAGAGAAAACTAGTATTTTTAGGTTAAATGAGGCCAAATCCCATGTTAATGGACTTATATAGGGGTAGCAAAATAACCCATTTACCCTTGAAAAATGGGGCTGAAACCTGATAATTTTCAGGAGCATGCGTCGCATGCTCTATCCCTCCGGACTGGAGCATGCACCGCATGCTATATCGCATGGTGCTAGGAGAGAAATGAACCATGCGACGCATGCTAATCGTATGGTGCCACTATTTTAAAAACCAAACATGCCTTAAACGGATTCCAAAAATTCCAAAACTCACCCGAGATATGCTATTGACTTGCTCCATCGTGATGCAACTTGAAAATCCAAAAACAAAGATCGAGAAGGTTACAAAATAATTCGTCAAAGTTTCAAAGGCTTATGAAATGGAAAAATTCCAACACTTAGCCAATTTTTCTAAGTGTTAATCCTTTCTTTGCATGCTTTAGAAGCTCTCAGACTAGGGAAATTTACGGAGTCTTACATTATCTCCCCCATGGAAACATTCATCCTCGAATATGGCTGACTAAGCTGAGATTTTTGATAGACTGAACTTACTTAAGGGACGTGAATACCTGAAACATGACTATGCGACGGAGAATATTGGTATTCTGAATCTTCTATTGCATATGCATAGCTGATGTATAGAATACCCGGCTGAAATTATTGATAAACTGAAGTCTCATAATGAACATGCAAATCTGATGCATGGGTACTTGAATGAGTTACTTTCATGAACGCATGACTGAATACACTGATAAGCTGAACTTTTCTACTAAGCATGCTTAGCTAATGCATGAATGTCTGACTGAACTGACTCTGAATGCCTAACTGTGTATGCAATGATAATCGATGCAAAGCTTGCAATGAGAATATGAGCTTGAAACTAAATGGATTTAAGGAATTGATAACTTCGGGGAGTCATGGAGTATCTCCCCCTTGGTACACTATGTCCCGCTAAGCACACTTATCTCACTGATATACTGGGGTGATGCACAGGGCATCTATGAACTAGATTATAACTGAACCTCGAGAGTCTGAAACTAATGCATATCATGAAGATAAAAGACTCATACGTACCCGAATCTATGTCAGGAAAACTTTCCGGATCATGGCGAGTCTAAAGTGAATAAAGTCAGTTCTGACATTGACCACTAGTGGTACTAGGGGTGGTGCCCTGCTGACGCGAATCTCTACCCTTCTAAGCTAACATTCTGCACTCCCACATATTATGGTCTGGCTTACCATATCCAAAATATACCTGACTATTAGCTCTGCACACACCTAGATAGTTCTTGTCACACTCTCCACAAAGCGGATAGGTACGAACACCACTAGCACTACTCTGGGCTTTGGAGCCTGGCGCCCCATCATGACTGACATCTCTGAATCTTAGTGAGAGCACACTAGCTGAGGATGGAGCTGGGACTGAAGTCTTCTAACTATAGTGAGAACGATTACCACCCTGTGACCCGTCCTGAGAAAAACTGTAACTACCTATTCTGAATCTCTTATTAGATCTCTCTCTCTCCTTAGATTTATATACCTCTTTCTGTTGGACATGCATCATTAACCTAGCAAGATCCATGTTTCTATTGAGAATAACAGTTCTACACTCCTTTAACACCAACCCGGATACACCAGTCACAAACTTACTCATACTCTCTCTAGGTTCAGCTATCAAGTCAGAAGCATACCTAGCTAACTGGTTGAACTTAAGACAATACTCCTTCACTATCATAGAGCCTTGTCTCAGGTTCATAAACTCTTCTACCTTAGATTCTCTCATCTCTAGCGGGAAAAACTTATCTAGAAAGGCATCCTGAAATACTTGCCAAGTCATGGGAGTTGCATCCTCCCCTCAACTCTTCTTCCACATCACTACCCAATCATGAGCAATATCCTTCAGCCTATAAGATGCTAAATCTACACTCTCCTCCTCAGAAATATGCATAATCTGGGTGATCTTCTTTACCTCCTCTAGAAAAAGTTGTGGGTCCACACCTACTACTGACCCAAAGAATTCTGGTAATTTTATTCTCATGAAATTTCTGATCCTGGTTGCGGCTGAATCCCCATCTTGCTGAGGTGGGGCTGTAGCCTGACAGTTTTCCTGAACATTAGTGGTCACAGCTTGAGCTAGCGCATGAAAAGCTGCTTGAAACTCTGCATGTAAAACATTATCATTCAGAGGATCTACGAGCTGAGGGGCTGACTGACTCCCTGTTCTCTTCTTAGGAGGCATGTTCGGCAAACGGAAGAGGAACAAGGATTAGACTAAGAGTTCAACTTGAGCTTTTGCTCATTGGCACGATATGAATACTGAAAGAAGGGAAACTGTTCCTAAAACATTTTATAGCCTCCTGTACATAAACGTGGCGTGCAACACACCCATGCACAAGACTCTACTATATACGGTTTTTCAGACTTCCTAGGACACTATTGAACCTTAGGCTCTGATACCAAGTTTGGAACGTCCCAATTTTCTAGAATCAAAATGCCACACGGTGCTCATGACCCCTAAGGAACACAAACTAACCCTTTTGTTGATATTTGTACCTGAGCACTACATAATATAATATGATAAATGCAAAAAACTGGCGGAAACTTGCCATAAGGTTCAAAAATATCTAAAATTCTCAAAACTGAAAACTGATACATCTGTCTAAAAAAGCCTCAAACTGTCTAAACTGTGGATTTGATGGGATATATCCCCAACTAACTCCATCTGCTGAAAATAATCTGAATCTAATGAAAGAGTAAAAATAAGGATCATCCTCGAATAAAGAGAACTCACTGCTACGTCTACCGCTGCTGACTTGATCTGGAATGCTAAGGGCGCTCTGGGGATCGTGTGTCTGAACCTATGGTGTAAAGTAAAACACCATAGCGAAAATGCATCAGTATGTGGGAATGTACTGAGTATGCAGGATGGGGTAAGGCTAAATGCAAGGGCTTATGCATGGACATGACTTAACTGAATAACATGAGAGTACTGAATGAGGATGCATGCATAAATGCACTAAGTATAGCTGAAATCGCAGTAACACTGAATACTAAATTTTGAATACTCATTTCTGAATACTAACTATGACTGGGTATGCTAACACTGATATCTGAGTTTACTAACTCTGGAATACTAAATAACTGAATCTACTCATATTAATAACTGAGTTCTGAGCTTGCTACAATCGACTGACCTAATCTAAGATCAAACCTCTCTAATAAATGATCTCAGAATCTACTGATAATGATAAGGAATAATTGTATCTGAGATCAGGCCTACCTAACGGCTGATCTCTAGATCTAGTAATACTGAATACTGAGTAACTTTATGTGAGACCAGGCCTATCTAGTGGATGGTCCATGAAGCTATAGAACTATCTGAGTTCCTTACTGAGATGGGTGACTGTATTTGACAGTCCTGATTTCTGAATTCTACTCTGAAGACTGATACTGAAACTACAACTGTGGGAGTTCTCACTTAACCGACATGCCCCGAATATGAACTAGTGGGGTCAAACCTGTAACCCCAGCTGGAAGGGTGTCAATACGGTGCCACGGGTAGAGACCTCTGTTATGGTCAAACCTCTCTAACGGGAGACCCTGAACAGGAAGTAAAGCCTAAGTCAATATAATAGTCAAGTCAAGCCTTAATCTAACAGGTGACTCCTGGTCCTGCGTTGTCTACGCAGTTCTGGAGTACAAGGATTTCTACTAACGACTCTGCCTCCCTAAAGGGGAAGCCATCATCCCTGCACTCGCTCGATGCTAGTTCCTACTCCCAACTGAAAGACTCTAAACTGATTCTTAACTGAACTTAGGGTGAGTTGAATCTGTTATTATTCATATTTCTTGACTGATCTGACTGAGTTTGGTTGGTTCCATTATCTAACGGAATACTACTGAATCTCATTATCTGGCTGGATGATGCTAGGTTCTGAATTGATTACTTAAATGCTACTGAGGTCTGAAACTAAATTCTTAAAAGTTACTAAGATCTAAGCTGAGTACTGAACTGGAGCTGGAATGCTAACGATACTCAAAGTACTGAGATTTCTTAAGTTCTATAATTTTCTGAGAGTTTTGGAGTCTGTAACTGACTGAGTTCTACTGATCATAGCCCGACTGAGATTATCTTGAGACTAACTCGGCTCTAGGCATACAGCTATATTTTTCGGGTACAAGTACCTACAGGACTCGATTGAAGGAAACTGACAAGACATGACTTCTTGAATTCATGACCAACATCAACATCATAACAATAGATTCACCATTCCCTCAATAAAATACCTCTTCAAGGACTTGGAAATACTAATATGTATTTACATAGGGAATGCACAACAACATTTCATAAATCATCCCACAAGATCTTGCATTAAACACATAACATGCATTCAAGTGTACATAATTGAGGATTTCATGTTAACATGTCACAATTCATTCACTAAAGCTTTTTATCAAACACTTGGCATGCATGGCTTATACCAAATTGGGGGTTTCTAGTCAACATGCTATAATAGCCATATTTCCCTCACACAAGCATTTTATCAAACATATGGGAAGCATGCTTTGGTCATATCACAATTTCTACACCTAATTCTCATGAGCAATCTATCAGCATACAACTTGAAGGGGATTTATCATGAACATCTCATAATTACTACATAATAGGGTCAAAGCTTCCAACTTTATAATCATAACATGATTTAAAACTCAACACCCACATGAACTTCAATCTCAATTCACATAAATCATGAAAAACACATAAATCTATAAATCTTGAATTTAGAAAAAGGGATTCTTGAACTCCTTGGGTGGAACGGACCCAAGGATGAACATCTGCATACCTTGTTTTTTATGATTCTTGAAAAGTTAACGAAGGAATCTTGATGATTGGATTCTTGATTTATGAACCCTATATCTTGTTCTTGAACAATTTTGAGAGAAAACTAGTATTTTTGGGTTAAATGAGGCCAAATCCCGTGTTAATGGACTTATATGAGGGTAGAAAAATGACCCATTTACCCTTGGCAAACCGGGGTTGAAAGCTGAAAATTTTCAGGAGCATGTGTCGCATGCTCTATCCCTCCGGACTGGAGCATGCGACGCATGCTATATTGCATGGTGCCAGGAGTAAAATGGACCATGCGACGCATGCTAATCTCATGGTGCCACTATTTTGAAAACCAAACACACCCTAAACGGATTCCAAAAATTCTGAAACTCACTCAAGATGTACTATTGACTTGCCCCATCATGACGCAACTTGAAAATCCAAAAATGAAGGTCGGGAAGGTCACGGAATAATTCGTCAAAGTTTCAAAGGCTTATGAAATGGAAAAATTCCAACACTTAGCCAAATTTCTAAGTGTTAAGCCTTTCTTTGCATGCTTTAGAAGCTCTAACGACTACGGAAATTTACGGGGTCTTACACAAACCTTGGGCGGGGCATTTGGGTTTGTACTAATTTTGCCACCCCTAAGTTTGATACACCCTTTTATTACCCTTTTGTTATCATATTTGTGTCTATCTTTCTATCAGTGATGTCCTATCCCTCTATTTTTAATTTTTCGTATTTAGATTCGAGTTTTCGTAGTGAGAATCTTACCAAATATGCTCAAACGTATATTTATCCTGAGATGTGCAATTTATTGAGAATGTTTTTCCTTTTAAAATTATATTGTCCAATGTTGCACTTAACTCGTCTCTCTTGAACTGGGAAAATACCATAACTTTAAAGTCTTCACGGCCCACACCCGACCTTCCCTACTTCCAGATTTACCTCCTCCCTTAGAAATACATACACGCATAGTTGCACACTCCCCATCCATATTTGTTTCCTCTCAGGAAAAATCCCAGATCAACTCACACTCACAACCCTCCTCGGATAGTGCATCAGTGGTGGACGTAGATTCAGTTCCTGTAATTTCTCCAGGTAAATCTTTATCTCTCTCTCCTTCTACAATTGCTACTGTACCGAACTCCTCTTTCCAAACTACGGACCTGTGTCTCCCACCACCACATCCCACTACAAGTTCACCAACACATATCCCCATAAACATACATAGTAGCCCACTTCCTTTTCTTGTTTATCAATGCAGGAAGACCACAGCTCCAACTTAAGTGGATCCTCAGCCATCTGTCCTTTCCCCCAGTCAAAACTCGCTCCCTTGTCACCTCACTGTCTGTCTCCCTTTACCTGTGTTGTCACTCACTCCCAGAACAATATCACTAAACCCAAATAAATTTTTGATTACTTGGTTAAATTGAACCCCACTACCACATCCACCATTGCCAAACAAGAACTAAAACATCCCGAGTGGCATGAAGCGATAAAATAGGAACTTGATGCTTTAATTAAAAAACATACTTATAAACTTGATCCTCCTGACCCTACTAAAAATATTCTTTCCTCCAAGCGGTTTTTTGTCATAAAAAAGGAAAAAAGATAGGTCCATTAATAGATATAAATCACGGTTGGTTGCGAAAGGCTTCACTCAAAGACCGAACATTGACTTTCACGCGACTTTCATCCCAGTCGTCAAGCCTACCATGGTCCGAATAATCCTTTTTGTGGCACTTCGCCATAACTGGAATCTTTGCCAGCTTGATCTCTACAATGCATTTATCCAAGACAGCCTGGACGAGGAGGTGTACATGGCACAACCTTTGGGTTTCACTAATGATGACCAACCTACTCATATATGTCGATTGCGCAAGGCAATCTATGGCTTGAAACAAACCCCTCGGGCATGGTATAATGACCTCACGGGTTATTTTCATCCATAGGATATATTAAGAAGAAATTGGATGCCTTGCTACTCATCAGGCAGGGTCTAGGTAACACAATGTTTGCCCTTGTCTATGTGGATGACATCCTTGTTGCAGGGAGAAACACTTTCCATGTCGATCAGGTTATTGCTTCCCTTCTCAGTTTTCTATTAAAAAATTGGGTAATTTTCACTACTTTCTTGGTGTTGAAGTGATACACATCTCTGACGGTTTAATCCTCGCCCAAGAAAACTATGTGAATGAGATCCTGAATGATGAATTAATGACCGACTACAAAAGTGTCCACACGCCAATGAGTGTATCTGAGCTAATCACACTATTTGATGGTACTCACTTGACTGATGCAACACGCTATCGTCGGGTCTTAGGTAGGCTTCAATACTTATATTTCACTAGATCGGACATCCCATATACAATAAATAAGTTGTCCTAATTTATGCAAGCACCATCAAATCTCCATTGGTAAACTGTGAAACGTGTTCTTCGTTACCTTCATGGCACCATCCAACTAGGCCTACATGTAATCCCCATTAAGGACTTCAATATGCACGTGTACTCTGATGCGGATTGGGGTAGGGATATTGCTAACAGATCTTCCACATTTGGGTAAATCTTGTTCCTTGGTCACAATCCGATTAACTGGTCCTCAAAGAAGCAAAATGTCGTCTCTCGCTCCTCCACTGAGTTTGAGTATATGGCAATGGATAATGCCCTTTATGAAACCCTGTGGGTAACCAATCTTCTCACTAAGATGCACTTTCAAGTACATCAAATGCCTACCATTTATTGTGACAATCTTGGATCCACATTCCTAAGTAAAAATATGATCCTCCATGGCAAAGTGAAGCATGTTGCAGTGGACTTTCACTTTGTTCGCCACCATGTCGACATCAAAAAGGTTCGAGTTGTTCACGTCCATGCTTCCGATCAAATCGCTGACACCCTCACCAAGGCACTGCCTAAACCTTCTTTTGAGAAGAATCTATTCAAGTTAGGCTTAGTGACTCATCGCCAAACTTAAAGGGGCATATTGAAAAATCACGTGTCAATTAGTTAGTAGTTAGAAGTGTAATCAAAATTTATATTTCAGTAGATCTGTTTATTTATGACTAGTCTAGTTTAGTACGTTTAGGACTCATCTTAGTTTATCTTTAACTCTATTTAATATGTTTTTTGCTTTATTAATAAAGCATCTTCTTTCCAGCACTTTCTCCGTGCTTATATTTGGAACAGAGTAAATGTGAGTAGCTCCCAACAACCGCAACCTTACTACGCTTTTGATTCCAACTGGGACTAAAAATCTCTAAATTTAAAATTGTAAGAATCTTGAAATACTTATGTTTGCATGTGGGACTCAGACGACATCGTTGCTTTTTTGGAACTAGATAAATGTCCAGCAGAGTCCTTTCCAGAAGGAGGATTGCCCTCCAATTTAGAATTCCTTAGGAGTTGGGATTGCAAGAAACTGGTGAATTGCCGAATAAAGTGGCATTTATAGAAACTCTCCTCTCTCAGAGAGTTATGGATCAAATATGATGGCAGTGACAAAGAGATTCTAGCGGATGAGAACTGGGAGTTTCCTTGCACTATTCGAAATCTTCTCATATCGAAACTGAAAACATTAAGCAGCCAACTTCTAAAAAGCCTCACTTCTTTTGAATATCTATATCTATAAATTTACCTCAAATTCAGTCACTCCTGGAAGAAGGGTTTCCCTCTTCTCTTTCTGAGCTATATTTATATTTCCATCATAACCTCCATTCACTACCAACAGAAGCTCTTTTTCCCTCATTTTACTTTGTAGGCTATTAATCTTCTCCTGCGATCAACTCTAATTTATTCCTGAATCATCCCTGCCCCCCTCCCTCTCTGAGTTGCACATCAATAATTTGTTGGAAAGAAAAAAGAAATCTAAAGAGAAAGTGAACAGAAAACAGAGCAAAAGAGAAGAAAACATAGTTGATTGTCGGTATTTTCTAATGCATAATAAAAGTAAAGAGACCTGCCTATAAATAGGCTCACAATAAAACTGAAAAATATTAAAATCTAGGTCCGCTAACACACTAATTACTGATTGGCTACTAATTTGCAATACTATCTAAACTTGTTAGAATAAAGAAAACTAACTACCAACTTTCTGAAGACTTGGCCAAGCATTTTTTGAATCATTTCTCATACACTCCTCCTTGATTCAAAACTGTAAACTCCAAGTTGACCTCTGAAGAACTCGTGCTTTGCTTGCAGAAGTGACTTGGTAAAGATGTCTATTGCTTGCTCATTTATATCACACAACTTCAAAGTAATTTCTCTGGTAGAAACAAGACTTCAAATACAGTGATAGCGGACATCTATGTGTTTTATGATACTGTGGAAAGTTGGATTCTTCGGCATTGCAATGGCAGATCTATTGTCACAAAAAATCTCAATTGCACCAGTTGTCTTCTGATTAAAATCTCCAACAAGTCTCCTTAACAATACTGCTTGACAAGCTATGGAAGTTGTTGCAGTATACTCAGCCTCTCAAGTTGATAAGGCCACCACTTCTTACTTCTTTGAACTCCATGAAATTGCTCGAGATCCAAGATTAAACAAAAAACCAAAGGTGCTCTTTCTGTCATCAATGTTGCCTGCATAGTCACTATCAGTAAAGCTAGTTAATGTGAAACTTGTTACCTTAGAATACCAAATTCCATGATTTGATGTCGCAGTAATATATCTCAGTATTCTCTTTGCAACTCCAAGGTGAAGTTTGCTTGGATTATGCATAAATCTAGATATGACACCGACAGAGAAAGCAATGTATGGTTTTGTATGAGACAAGTAGTTCAAACCACCAATTAAACTTCTAAAATAAGTTGTATTTTCTATTTCATAACCTTCATCACGACACAACTTCTCATTGATATTCATCGGAGTACCAGCAACATTACAATTTACCATATTGAACCTTTTCAAAAGATTTGTTGCATACTTTCTTTGTGAAAGAAATATGCCATCAACTTCTTGTTTCACCTCAAGACCAAGAAAGTAATGCAACAGTCCCAAATCAGACATCTGAAAATTCTTCATCATGCAATTTTTAAATTCAGTGACAATAGACTCATTCGAACCCATATATATCATATCGTCAACATATAAACATAAACCAGAAAATCATTTTTACCTCCTCTTTTTATATAAAGAGTAGGGTCATTGTTACTCATTTCAAAGACACTCACCTGGAAATAAGAATCAATTTTGAAGTACCATCCTGTGGCGCTTGTTTTAAGCTATAGAGTGCCTTTTTTAACCTGTAAACCTTGTCTTCTTTACCATTAACTACAAAACCTTCAGGTTGTGAGACCTAAACTTCCTCTTCCAAATCACCATTTAAAAGGGTGGATTTAACATCAAATTGGTACACTGACCAATTTAATTTAGCAGTTAAGGCTAAAAAAGTTCTCACAGTTTCAAAGCGGGCAACAGAATAAAAAGTTTCGTCGAAGTAGATACCTTATTATTGAGAATAACCCTTTGTGATGAGACTTGCCTTGTGTTTTTGAATGCTGCCATTTGCATGATATTTGGTTCTAAACACCCATTTGAGCCCAATAACTTTCTTTCCTTCTGGAAAATTTACCAAGTCCCAAGTCTGATTCTTTTGAATAGCTAACAGATCCTCATCCATAGCTTTGCACCATTTATCCTCTCCTTCGGTATCTTTAAAAAAAAATAGAATCTGAAATAAGTAAAGCAAAAGTACAAGATGTACTATCAACATATCTGGAATTTGATTTCCTATCCCTTGTTGATCTTCTTAATAGAGTTGTCTCAGTTAAAGGTTCTTCCAATATTGAAGAAGTTGTTGGTGCAATTGATGAGGTAGATGGACCTACCACAAAAGGATCTGCCACACTCTTTTGATCAATAATATCATCAGAATGCAACAATTGAATATTTGAACTTTCATTTTCAGAATTAAAGTTCCATCTTGCATCTTCATTAAACACAACATTTCTATTTGACCATAATTTTGCCACTCATTGGATTATATAGCTTATAAGCCTTGGATTGTGTAATATATCCAACAAAGATACATTTTTCATATTATTCATCAAGCTTACGTCGATTTTGTGAATTTACCAAAGCATAAACTATACAATCAAAGACATGTAAGTGGCTTACCTTGGACTTGTTACCTCTCCAAGCTTCATATGGTCTGTCATTATATACTTCCTTGGTGGGGGAAATAGCCAGCAAATAGACAGCAATGGAAACATCTTCAACCCAAAAACATTTCACACTTCTACCTTCCATCATACTTTTACCCATCTCAACAACTATGTGGTTCTTTCGTTCAAATGGTGCTCCGGTGTATACGGTGTTGTGAGCTCCCGATTTATTCTATTTTCTTCACAAAAGAAATTAAATTCTTTTGTCAAGAACTCACCACCTCTATTTGTACGAAGAATTTTAAGTCTACATCCACTTTACCTCTCAACAAAAGATTTAAATTTTTTGAAATTGTCAAATGTTTCATATTTAAATTTCAAGAAATATATCTAACTCATACAACTATATTCATCAGTATCGAACTTCCCCCTAAGGACTCAACACCCATAGGACCGCATAAATCTGCATGTACTAACTCGCCCTGATCCTCTCTCTCTCTCTCTCTCTCTTACTCACTCACTCACTCTCCCCCTCCCCCCTCTTACAGGAAAAAACTTTTTACTTTGTTTTCCATAAATAGAACTTTCACAAAAATCAATACTCTCAACTTTTAGCAATCTAAAAACTATTTCCTTTTAGCTCAATAACTTCAACCAGTTAACATTTAAATGCCCGCAATGCAAATTACATAGTCTAGTTTCATTATCAACACTAGCTACCATAGCACATTTCTCGACCATTCAACTTCTAAAGAAAGTATTTTATTATTAGTCATTGGAATTTTAGCAATGGTTTTTCCAGATTTCTTATTTTTAATAGTGCAAACACCATCGTCAAAAGAAATTGAGTATCCGTTAATCATTAATTGTCCAATGCTAAGCAAATTATGAGATAGACTAGGAACAAACATCACATCTTGTAAAATCTTAGCATTACCTTGGCTGGTCATAATGCTAGTAGTACCTCTGCCTTCAACCTGAATCTTCTTGTTGTCTCATATCCTTACATCTGATATTTTGGTACCATCGAGCTCCTTGAACAATGGTTTTGTTCCATACATATGGTTGCAACATCCATTCTCAAAAAATCAAACATCATTAGGAGTCGCTTTTTCATAATAAAGGGACATAAACAACTTACTTTCATCATCATTTTCCTCTGCAAAGCTTGATTGACTATTTTCATCCCTCTGTTTTTGCTAGCAATAAGCTTCTTTATGACCTAGTTTTTTGCAGTGGTTGCATAGAAACATTTTGTTCTGCTTCTCTCCATTTGATCCTCCTCTATCTCGACTTCTTCCTTGTCCTCTTCCACGACCTCTTCCTCGAAATCCACCTCTGCCTCGGCCACGATTAGCAAAGTTTTCTAGCTTATCTTTTTTATGAGTGGACTCCCCCTTCACTTGAAATGCCTTTTCTTTATTTTTTTTTCATGTGAGCTTAGGAGGCTCTCTTCATGACTTGCAAAGAACTCATTAGTTCATCAAAAGTGTAATCAAATAAGTTGTGAGAATTCTCAATTGCAGCAACAATATGTTCAAACTTTGGAGTAAGACTCCATAAAACTTTTGCTACAACAGTTTCTTCAGATATATTTTCACCATAAGACTTCATTTGATTAACAAGAGAAGAACTCTAGACAAAATAAGTTTGAACAAATTCATTACTTTTTTATAGAAAGAGTTTGAAAGTCACGATGGTAAGTCTGCAATTTGACTGTAATCACGTTAGTTGAACCTTGAAATTCCTTATTCAAAATCTTCTATGCCTCTACAGACGTAGTTGTTGTTGCAATTCATGAAAAAATTATGTCATGGACTGTTTATTGAATCAAGAACAATGCTTTGGCATCATTCTTTTTTATCCCTTTCAATTTGTGCCTCTTTGTCAATGCCTGCTTGATCCACAAATCCTGTTTCCATCAACTCTCAAACTCCTTGTGAATTGAAAAGAGTTTTTATTTTGATACTCCAAAACTCATACTTTTCACCAGTAAAAATTGGCATGAGCAGTTGCGAAACCTCACGATTCACTGCTATTTTTCTTTTGCTCTCACACTTTTTCTTTCATTCCACTCAAATGCTCAATTGATATAAGCCTCACAATTCACTCAATTTCAAAAAGAAACCAAGCTTTGATACCATATTTGTTGAAAAGAAAAAAGAAATCTAAAGAGAAAGTGAACAGAAAACAGAGCAAAAGAGAAGGAAAAAACAACTGACTGCTTGTATTTTCTGATGCATAATGAAAGTAAAGAGACGTGCCAATAAATAGGCTCACGATAAAACTGAAAAATATTAAAATCTAGGTCCACTAACACATTAATTATTGATTGCCTACTAATCTGCAACACTATCTAAACTTGATAGAATAAAGGAAACTAACTACCAACTTCCTCCTGAAGACTTGTTCAAGCATTTTTTGAATCATTTCTCAACATATATTGCCCTAATCTCCAATCACTTCTGGAATTAGTGCTGCCATCTTCCCTCTCTAGACTATCAATTTCCTACTGCCCATTGCTCAAACCACTCCTAGAATTTGGCAATGGGGGGTACTGTCCAGAAATTTCTCGTATCCCACCATAGATGTCGATGGGGATTACCTGTGATGATTAAAACCGTTGTCACTCTACAGATGTAAGTTATTCTTTCAGTCAGTAGCTTTTTATTTTTGTTTACCTCCCTTTGCTTGTTTGATGTTTCTTTTCCTTTGTTAAATCATCTTGAGAAGTCTGTAGCTTCTATTGCACTGCGAAGCTGAGGAATCATCTTCAGATCAGGGTGAATTTAATGTTAGATTACCAAAAAAATTCTGTTTAGAATCCAGGTTTTCTTTCCAACATACCATTACAGATCATATGCAATGTTTGACGAAGGCAAACCATTTTGCGAGGAGTCTCTCTACTGAATCAGTAAGCTATATATCTTTTTTCAGTTAAACCGAACCATGAGCTATGTGATCTTCTCTTGATTAAGAAGAATGATTCATCTTTGGTTGGACATTTTACCAGTTATCTTGAGACTTGGACATGGAAAAGATTCTGTTTCTAACAAAAGTTCTTACATTCTCGATCCTGTGTTACATGAAAAGGGTGCTCGCATCTGATACAGAAGTTGTATTTCTCATCACCTACATCTTAAGATTTGGGATACTTGTTGGGTACTTCTAACAGAAGTGCACTAATAAATGTATCTATAGAAATTTTTGTGTGTTTTATACTCGAGTTTCCACCTGAAGGATTGATGGACATTCCTCTGATTTAACACAAATAATTTTTGAAGACTCTTTTCTTGTTTATCAACCTATTTTCTCCCTCAAATCTTGCAGATTGGAAAGTTGATCGCCATCGTGAAAGCTGTTCCAGAGAGATGAATGGTCCCAAGAAAGGCAACCTCACTTTCTCAGCCGGGTAGCCAAAATTAAAGAAATTTGAAGAGACTTCCAATATCTGTTTCCATTAATTAGCATAATAGCTTGTGTTTATGTGTATATAAATCGAAAAACTGAAACCAAAAACTCGACTGTGCTATACTTGTTTGTAATTGATGTAGTCTATGCCTACTTGGTGAATTGACCAAATTTGGGTTGAGTGCATATCCCTCACTCACACCCAGATTGTGTCGGGTCAATGTAAATTGGTGTCTATCTCTATACCATATCTGCCTTGGGACACAAAATTTGCGAACGAAGAGTATGCATCTATATGCCTGCGCTAAGGCGAGGACTGACTCAGGATTGCTTTAACCTTGTTTGGATTGATGGTCATTAATCTGGTAGGTCCATGATAACCTTTCTAAAAACTTTTTATTTCTTTCTTTTGTGTAGTTTTTTTTTCTATCACATACCAATGTTTAGTAATACAAGTAATTGGTGTATCTTACTTGCCTCTACTGTTTTCTCCTCAAATCTTGCAGAATGCGAAATTAATCACCATCATGAAAGCTGTTGAGATTTGTTCCATAGTTTTGTCCCTTGAACAGAGATAAAAAGTTGAAAGAAAGGAAAACTCACTTTCTCATTCCCTAACCTTTGGGGAAAAAAAAAAGTCACATCAAGCTTGAAAAGAACTATCTTGCTATACCTGATTCACTTCTCGCAAGTATGATGATGTGTTGTGTTGATTTCAAGTTGATGCGACTGCATTTGATAGCAAATACTGAGGTTTGGATCTTTGGCACAACGGTCAAAACAACATTTCTTTATTAATGTGATTATTCAAAGATGTGCACTGAAGTTCTAAGCATTAAACTGATAAATTTTGGGATTCTTCAAATCTTATTCTATTTCTTCATGTTGTGACCTCACTGCACCTGTTGCTGTTGTTTAATCAATAGATGTGGTCTGTTACTAACTTTTTCTGCAATTCTTTTGTAAGTTCTAACGTATCGGAATGTTGTTACTGATACAGTCAAACCAAATAATACTGTAATATAATACAAGCATCCAGACAAGCTGTAATTGGGACTACTTTACCCCATTCTCAAACTTGCAGGTCCAACTTATCACGGATATGAAAATAATGGTCAACTGCCCCTATCAGAAATAGGATTGACCACCGATTCCGAAGGAACCGTTTAAAACTTAACAGAAACTCTTTATCAAAGTAACACTACACAACACTTTCCCCACAAATGCTCCTACTATTTACTACAATTCTCTCCCAATCTAATATCCTATGTCATATAGTATGGTAAATAATTAACAACGAAATATATACTAGTGTGCAACAAAACTTGTGCAGTTCTGATTAAGCATGTTCATTGGTATCGGGACTTTGGTCTCAGACTTAAGCCAGTTCTCGTACTCGGAGAGATCTGCAATCTCCTCCTCTAAACCTTTCCTCCTGCGGATGTCACAGACTAGAGAATAAGCTTCTGAGAAAGGGTCTAATGGATCGGATGGCACCATATCCCAGTGATCGAAAACTAATTGACATGCTTGCCATAAAGTTGCACATTTCAAATTATATGAGAAACCGTCTGACTCAGTAACAGGAAGGTATCCCTTGATGTTGTAAAGGGGGGTTCCGGGAATCTGTGTCTCCTCAAAGACATATCCACGTTTCTCATTCAGAACGCTGTAGATGCCACCAAGATCTCGTGCTGGAACTTGAATCTCAACGAGGTAAACAGGCTCCAACAAACGAGGCGTGGCAGTGAGTTGAGAAGCATAAATAGCCCTCCTAGCAGTGGGAATAATCTGTCCAACACCCCTGTAAACGGTATCCGCATGAAGATCGACGTCACAAACTTCAAAGCATATACCTGTCATTTTCTCTGCAGCCAAGGCACCTTCCTTGGAAGCCCACTGGAAACCAGCAACGACAGAATCCTTAATTTCGTTCAGGTATTGGACTCCCTTGCACATATCAACCATCATGTTGGGACCGGTTGTTTCAGGACCAAAGCACCAGATTTTCTTGGCAAGATCCTTGTCCCAAGCGAATTCCTCAGACAAGATCTTAGAACGAACCTTGGGATCATCACTGGGGCCAATCTGTCCGCTGTCAATAGCCTCAGCAAGTCCTTCCTCCAGCGGCCTAGCTTGCATGTACAAACGGTTGTGCTTGTTCGGGAACATGCTCATCACTGTCCGACTAGACTTCTCAAGGACAGTGGAAGTTTCCAGCACCAGCAATTACATGCTCCCCAGACTCTTCAATGGTACAGAAAACCATAGGATCAGACTTGGCCAGATGTTTCATCCCTTCTACGAGCTTGGGAAGATCAGATGCAACCCTGCATTGCACAGCAATGCGTACAACAGCTGAGAGAGAAAACTTCACTGGTCTGATTGGATGGGCATCGACTTCCTTTTCATTCGTCAATGTTGCATTTTTGGTAATAAACTGATCCAGGCCAAACAAGGCAACAGTGTTACCACAAGGTACTTCCTCAACAATTTCCTGCTTCTTGCCCATCCTAATAACAGTTCTCTGGACATTCTTCACATACAAGTCCTCCTTTTCACCGGGTACATAGTTGGGACCCATGATTCTGACCTTCGAACCGGTTGAGACCTTCCCAGAGAACACACGACCAAAAGCTAAGAATCTACAACAACAACAACAAATCCAGTGTAATCCCACCAAGTGGGGTCTGGTGAGGGTAAAATGTACGCAGTCCATACCGCTACTTCCGAAGAAGTAGAGAGGTTGTTTCCGATAGACCAAAAGCTAAGAATCTACCCTTGTCTAATGCTGGAATCATCTTCAAAACATAGAGCATAAGTGGCCCCTCAGGGTCACAGTTCCTGATAGCATTAGCATAAGCATCATCAAGGGGCCCTTCATATAAGTTCTCAACACGGTATCTTTGAGCCATGGAATGGAAGGAGATGGAAGATGAAAGATGATCATTTCCAGAAGAGCAGTACTTGCAGGCAGCCAGCTCTGCATGACACACTTCATCAGTGCCTTGCCCATCAAATCTTTCTCTTCAGACTTCATGGTTATACCAAGCTCCAGCAACATTGGCCAAAGCTTATCTTTCTGGTTGTTCATACAAGTGTCGATAATTTGCTTGATCAGTTCATAGCAGAACTGAACAAACCCACGCTTGCATGTAGGAGAGCCGGAGTTCTTGTTGGTCCACTTCTTGGTGGAAGAATCAAAGAAGTTCTCACCCCAAAGCCTTTCCATCATCTTAGATTCATCCACTCCAAACTTGGAGGCATACATTTTGGCGAAGTTAGTGAGAGTAAAAGCCCATCCATGCAATCCAGCAGAGAAAGCCGCTGTACCTTTCTCCGGGTAAACCTGGACATCACCGAGAAGAGGATCTTCATAAGTTCCTATAATAACATTGATATTCTCAATGACTTTTTGGAATGTCTGATAAGCCTCCTCGCCATCAACTTGAAGTTCAAGGAAACGTCTGTCCATCTTGTTAACAGTCAAGACAGGACGGGTCCTTTCTCCAAGTGCCTGACGGAGCACTGTTTCTGTTTGGACACGGACACCTTCAACATAATCAACCACAACAAGTGCACCATCAGTGATATGTAGAGCAGAAGTCACTTCAGATGTGAAGTCAACGTGTCCAGGACAATCAATGAGGTTGATGAGGTATTCGCTCCCTTGACTCTCTCCCATGTAGTTCTTCAAGGATTCATCACTCATCTGATAATAAAATGAAATACTTGTGGATTTGATGGTAGTACCCCACTCGACCTCATCTGCATATGTATCTGTCATTCTGACATCACCGGCAACTTCTTGAGCAAGGTTACCACCAACATCCACCAGTGAATCAATCAGGGTAGACTTTCCTGTCAGATCCTAGACTCTATCAGTAATTTGAATTCATATTAGAACCATCAATGTCATTATTTGTTGTCTTCTACTTCAAATATCATATTATAATGTTGTAGTTACTGTCCTGTTACTATCTTTTCTTTATGTTCCCATCTGCTATTTCTTGTACTTCTATTACTTCGTTATCTGGACTGCTTTGGACAATTTTTTCCTTGAGCCAAGGTCTGTCAGAAACAAACTCTCTAACTCTGACGTAGACATAAGGTTCGCGTACACTCTTCCCAAATGCTTTGGGGGCAGTGATAACAATGACAACAACATGCCTACAAAGTACCATCAAGAACCTCTAAGGTGGCATAGCTCAAACAACACAAAAGATCTGGAAAAGGTCCCCTTTTAAATTAATAATGGAATCAACAGGATTATCCCAATACTGACATTATTACACATGCAGGGACATAAACATGAAGCTTTCCGCACCGTGGTGAACGTGCCCAATAACAGACATTATGAATGTTATGCTTGTAGTCCATGATCTTCCGGAGCTCGTCAGATGTCTTCACCTGTGTCAATCAGGTAAGATTCAAAATCAAAAAAATTCTGAGGGAAAACCATGAAACTACAACAAGGAGATTGGCTACGTACACTGACCATCTTGACAGTTTGCCAACTATCACAGCATAGGTTATACGGAGTATATAGTGTTCCTGCCATTTGAAACCATTAAGTAGAGTAAGACTAATAGTAAACGAGAATTGTTCTTAACCAACAAACATTTTTCAATACTAAAGCATCATTCATGTCAGCAGGGTCATCAACTAATAAACAAGAAGTGAAATGATGAGAAAAACTGAATTGTTCTTGCCTACTACACACTTTAGTAAAGCATACTCCGCGACACAGGTTGCTGACCAATAAACAACAAGCTAGTTGTTCAAAAACCTTTTTATGTACGCCTTCGGATGCACTAGCCCGTAGGTGTGAAACCATGGTGAATGAAGGTGTTAAAAGAGGATGAGGTAAGAAGTTCCGAAAGATAGGACTCAACAGATGATCTACATGGGCGATAAATATTAGCAGAAAATATGTCTTACACATGTTGACACTTTTATTTTTTATTTTCTTTCACGCACTTCGACTAATTCAACAGCATATCTACCACCTCCCTCAAGATGTTAGCACTTTTATTGCAGGTCCTATACTTTCTGGTGACTTATACATTTAGAAAATATGTAGAGAATTTTAGTTTGTATTTATAAAATATTGGCATGAGATCAACTTAAATATGGAGCAACATGGTCAGTGAGGATCATATCGCCAATCCCAACTTATTTGGGATTGTTGAGTAGTTGTCTTCCAAAAATTTATTTTTTCAGAAAAATTAAGGGAACAAGTAACACATTATATACACTATAGAGCAAGTAACAACACAGCACAAACATCGTTACATAAAAGTTTTCAATCAAAGATAAGATTTTTCTTTTTCTGTTTTTCATGGTTAAGGAGAGAATCTTACAGGTATAGCGAAAAGGTGGCAGCAAAGGTGTAATATATTATATGATACGTACGTAGGGGATTGTGTATATATATAATTTTGTGAAGGACAATTCTCCTAAACTACTAAGATTTCGAATATTATTAGGTCTTTTGTTGAACTTATTATCATAGCTTTATCATATATTAGGAATAATTTCAGACACCTTTCCTAGCCCGAGTTTGTTTCATAATACTAATTTCTTTAATACTGATTTGTAATATAATGCTTACTTTTCATATTTAAATTTTTTATAATAATTTTTCTAACTTATTTATCTGTAGCACTTTACTAAGGGTGGATTAATCAATTTATATTTACTTACATTATAGATAAATAAGTTGAAAGAATAATTACTACCGTGGAATAACTTATAAATTTCTATATATTAGAAGAGTCACTTCAACATGACTGCTTAAAGCCATTTAAACAAAAGAATGAGGGTATTATAGTCATTAAAATAATTTGTAGTTGACATGGGATTGTCTTTTATGTTTTCTAACTTGTACTTTACAACAACTTCCATTAAATGCTCACCCTTCTCATTTAAATTACAAATCGCGCCCTTTAAAAATGACCACTATTTTTCATTTAAATTACAAATGATGCCCTTCATGAAAAAATATCATTGAATATTGTGGGCCCCATCAAAACTTTTAAAAATCTAACATAAATTAAGTAATTTTGAAAAAATATAATTTATATTAATTAATTATAATTAAAATTTAAATAAATGTTATATGTTTTTTATTCTTATACTAAAATAATATATAGAAAATATTGTTTTACTCATTTATTTTAGCAATTTAAAAAATATTAATTATTTTCTTCTAATATTAACCTTGTGATTTAGTAACTCGATCAAATATTAAATATCAAATTTAAGTTTTTAAACACATTAATAAAATTAATTTAATAAAATAAATTTTTAATAAATAATATTTAGGATGTGTGTCAAGTCAATATAGACCAAGTAAAAAAAATAGAAATATATTTAATAAATTGGCATAAATTGTTAATAAGATTTTACTTCCGCTTGATCAATTATATATTAATAAAATTGATTAACATTAAAAAAAATATGAACTTATGACATTATTATTTTTTCTTTAATAATTGAGAAGACTTTACATAAAAATAAATAAATATCAAGAGCATATAAACATTTTATTTTTTTGGTTTATGTGATCTATTTTGAATAAAAATATACTCTTTCATTTTCATAATATTTATCTTTCATGTGATTTAAAATAAATTTTGAGTAATAGAAAATTAATAATATTTAATAAAAAAAAAAGTAAAATAGACATTTTTCACATGTCTATTTAAACCATAATATTACTATATTATTTTTAATTAATTATTATAAGTCATCTAAGTATTAACAATTAATATTATTTAATTAAAAAGATGAAATAGATATAATATGACAAATTAATTCTTCATGTTTTTAATTAACTTTACATCTTATATGAGGCTCATTTAAAAAAAAATCGCAAGTATTTTTGTAGTAATTTTGCTATATCCCTTCTAATAAGTTATTATACGTCATTTAAGACATGTCTGCTTCATTGATTCAATCGTGATTTTACTCTATCACCACTAATTTATTATTATCATCATTTAAGCATTAAAAGATTAATAATATTTCATAACAAAGAGTAAAATAGCCAAAATGATATGTCAACAAAAAAAATTTGATTGACTATCAAAATTATATTAGTTTCATATAAATTGGGACGGGACAGAGGAAGATATAAAGTAACATAATTATTTGAAATGAGATAAAAAGTACTGTAAATAACAATAATTAACAAAAAAAATTTAAAAATTGATTGTTTTTCAAAATTTTATATGTGCCGCATAAATTGGGATGAAGAGAGTATTCATATCTTATTGAAAAATTATGCATAAAATATTATAAATCACATAATTAATAATTTTAAAAATATAAATATTTGGCTGGCTCTCAAAATTATATCATTGTCATTTAAATTGAAATAGAATAAAAAGTATTATAAATCACAATAATTAAAAACTTAAATTTTTTTAATGATTAATTATTTAAATTCTATTCACGTCACATAAGTTGAAATAAAAAATAATATATTGGGCCCGTGCTAACACGGGCTGTGAATATCTAGTAAAATAATAAAGACTAGTTACATTTAAATAAGGGAAAAGGACAAAAATAACACCTAAAATAAATTAATTCTACAAAATTAGCACTCAAATTTATAATACCGATAAATCGCCACTCGCTACTCGCATAATAAATTCGATAAATAGCCTTTCTGTCACTCGCATATGATTAACTACCGGGAATCACAATTCGGCCCTTCCCATTTTATTTACTGGGCCGACTTTTCATCTTTATGTACTGTGACTCAAAAAGTATGAACCACTCTTCATTAGCTTTATGTGTGAGACTTGCTACCAAATTATTACACCTGGATTGACACCAAGTCCCTACCACTTTCTACATTATATTACAGCTTTCAAGATAATTAATAATAATATTAGTAGAGGGGAAGAGTATTTTGAAGAAATTTATTGTATAATATTTTTTTTAAATAATCGAGTAATTGTTTTTTTTTAGATTATTTTGAATTCACTAATATTATTAAAATAACATACTATTTATTTTGTTTAGTTTTACTTATTTATACAATAAAATACAATATCATATACTTTTAATATAATACAATTGTTAAAGATATATATTTATATATAATAACGATACTGTTTCTATACATATTCTATATAATAATTATACACATTCTATACAATTTTTAACTACAATTATTATTTAGATACATATTTTATACGACTCTATATAGTTTTTACATGCATTCTAAAAATGTATCAATCTCGTATAAGAGAGTATCAATTGAGTATATGGACACTGTAAGGGGTCGTTTGGTTTGCGGTACTAAAGTTAATAATTCCGGGATAAAAATTGAATCACTCGTTTGGTTATAAATATTTGGGATAACTTATTTCGGGACTAATAATTAGTCTCAGGATAAGTTATCCATCCAACTAGTGGGATAACAATCCCAAGACTATTTTTCTTTGGTATAAAATTATACAATGACTAAAATACCCTCAAAACCTATGATTTCATTTCACACATCTATATATATATACTAGTATTTTTGTTATGAATTTTAATAAAAGTTAAATACTTAATAATTTTGACATAAATTTTATATTTACATTAAAAATTTATTAGAAATATATAATAATTTATCAAAAATTTAAATCTAAAATTCAAAATTCTTATTCCATCATTATCTTCAATTATCTGTTTTCATTAACCCGCCTCACATAAAAATATCAACACCATTGTTGAATTACATATTTAAATTTAAAAAAAAATTATTTACTTAAAAATTGATATGATATATATAAAATGAATTTTAATATATTATATGAGTGATGTGTGTTTAAATGAAATGAAATAAACAATAAATCCTCTTTTACTTTAACAAACTTAAGTTGAAAGTTTTTATTTCAAACTAAATAAGATGTAGTAAGATTTTTTTTAAACACATACGACATAATCATGAAAAGGCACATGCAAAAAAATTAAAGCTACATAAGATGAAAGTTTTATTTTTAAAATACACACGATATAATTATAAAAATGCACACACACAAAAAAATTAAGCTAAATAAAATGAAAGTTTTATTTTTAAGAATAAATATTTAAAGCTTGAAAAGAAATTATAAAAAAAAATAGTTAAATAAGATGGAGAGTATTTTTGTAAGCACTTAATTTATTCTTAGAAATTATACCATACATATTACTTTGAATACAACAACCAAACACTCAATAAAAAATAATCTCAGCATAACTAATCTCAGTATAACTTATTCCATCATAACTTATCCCATCATAACTTGTTTTCAAACCAAACGGCCCCTAAGTGTATCAATGTAGTATAAAAGTGTATTAATGTGGTATAAAAGAGTATCAATTGGGTATAGGGACTGCATGTGCTTGCATAGAATTTCCTTTCTATTTTTTAAAAAGTGTATCAATATAGTATAGAAGTGTATTAATGTAGTATAAAAGTGTATCAATTATTTATAGAGACTGCGTGTGATCAATTGGGCCAAATGGCTAAAAAAGAGAATTAGTTTAGCCGATTGGACAACCCATGTCCACCTTTTCAAATGTGGGACATTTTTTAAAAAAATGAACAGCCCATGTTTTTTTCCCTTTAAATAATGAGTACAAAATCACCCCTACAAAGTTTTTTGATTTCTAAACTAATAGGAGTAAGTTTATTTTTAAAAAAGGAATTTACGTGACTCCCACGTCAACAAAAAGACCAATATTAACTAAACCAAAAACGATATTTAGCGGAGTTAATGAGAAAAGTTTAATTTTGTAAAATTATATTTTTAGAGACAATAATTAGTGACAATTAAAATTTAGTATTTTTGTAAATACCCTTAAAGCCTATAGTAACATTTAACTAATGTCGGTAAAAATTTTAACACTTTTCTTAAAATGCATATTTATTATCGCTAAAATCTTTATTGTTGGAGTGATTAAATAGACTCATAATCACAGCGTAATTATGATGGTGTGTTATACTTTGCTCAATCACAACTTATATCAACTCAATCTGCTCATTTAAGATTAAGACTAATGGCACTAAACTAAATTGGACAGTATAATATATATATATATATATATATATATATATAAAAGAAGAACACAAGGTTGTTGATGTGGCATGCCTCTAAAGCCACAATTCATATTTATCTTTTTTCTGATTTTTTTAGAGCTTTTATTCCATTTTAATTATTTTATTTAAATTTTCGTTGATTTTTCTTTAATAAACCATTTAAGTGTCATTTATTGTTATCACACATAGCATTTGAACCACATAGAAATAGCGTACATAATTTTTGCTGTTTTGAAAAAAAAACTTCTTCTCTCACCAACAACCATTAATCCTCAGAAACTGTTCATGTTCTATAACGATAAAGAGTTAAAGATTGGATTAGCAATAAAACTTCACAAACCAGCAAATTAGACTAAATGACCGAATGAAGAAATTTGATTGTTGAGTGAGTCGACCTTCTCCGACAGTAATACATCATCCTATTTCAAGTTAGTATTTATGTGTTTTTTCAAGCATCAAAATATGTTAATTTAACTATTTTTTTATTATATTGATATGAGAAAAATTATAATTTTAGTACTTTTAGTGCTTTTTATTGTTAGTTGATTTATTAAAAGCTGGAATCTTTCCAGTTTTGATGGGTATCTCGTGAATTTTTTTTTTTACTTTAAGGTCAAAGTTAAAGGGTAATATGAGTTAGATTTCGTCTTGATTTGATAAATAATCAAGAGAAATTGATGTTTGAGATTTGCATGTATGTACGTTTTTGTCATTTGTGAAATGATGTATGCGTAAGTATTAATGTTCCATTGGGTTTAGCTGTGAGTTTTGGTTTCTGTTTTTTAGATTGGATGTTCTGTCTCGCCCTGATTTTGTTGTTGTAACTCAGAAGCAGTTAATTATATCATAAATTTATTGTGGTTTCTGATTTTTATGTATTGTGTTGTTTGTTGATTTATTAAAAGCTGGAGTCTTTCCAGTTTTGATGGGTATTTTGTGGAAATTTTTTACTTCTCAGGGCAACATTGAAGGGTAAGTTGGGCTAGATTTGGTCTTGGTTTGATAAATAAGCAAGGGAAATTGATGTTTGAGATTTGAATGTCTTTGTACGAACGATTTTTGAAGTTCTTTACGTGTGTTTGTCATGTGCTATATGATGTATGCTTAAGTAGTTGGATGTTCTCTTGGTTTCTATTTTCGGATTGGATGTTATATTTCACCCTGATGTTGTTGTTGTAACTCTGAAGCAGTTAATTATATCATAAATTTGTTGTGGTTTCTGATTTTTTTGAGTTGTGTCAGTTGATCTCTTTAAAGTTGGATCTTTTCTATTTTTTGGTGGGTATTTTTGTAACTTTTCTACTTTTCAGGTTAATGTTGAAGGGTAATCTGAGTCAGATTTGATAAATAAGCAAGGAAAATGGTTAAAGTCGAGACCTTGAGAAGTTAGGTGATGAATTTATTCAACTGTTTGGAAAGTAGAAAGTAACCAATAAGCAAGGAAAATGATTGAATTCGAGACCTTGAGAAGTTAGGTGATGAATTAATTCAACTGATTGAAAAATAGAAAGTAAAAATCAAAATTATATGGGTAAAGTGTCACCCAATGATGGTCAATCCAAGACTCCAAAATAGAAAAACCAGTCGAGGAGTACAAAGGGAAAGTATTTGAGACCAGGTGCTTTGGCACAACTACGTTACACTAAGGTAGCCGCTGCTAAATCTTGTACGGATCTTGGGAAGAAAAGGGTGGTTGTAATAACTTCAGATGAAACAAAGGATCAAGCTGCACTTCAAAATGATGTTATTGATGAAAGTCCCATATTTTAATCACCCATGAAATTTTGTTATGGTTCTGGGAATACACCCATTGATGTATCTAAGCAGAATAAATTGCAAAGGACACCAAAAACACCTGGTGCATTTGAGTGCACAGCAGAGTCAAGGCTCGAGTCTCTTCCAACGGATTTATTGGTATAAAGAGTTCTATTCCTTTTACTTTCATTTAATTGTTGATCATATGTTATACATGTGTGTCAAATGGTCTGATTAACATTTATTTTTTTTATTTTTGCTAGAATAAGAAAGCCTTTAAAAATTCAATGCCTACAGAAAGAATTTATGCCTTTCTTTGGAAGTCAATCACCAATTAACTTGGTAAGTCTCCTGAACAAGTAAATATCCTCCAACAATGTAGAAGACCCAATTTATGGAGCCATAATAGGCCAAACTCAATATTGTTTCCATCAATACACCCATTCACAAAGCTTTTTATATTGTCCCTTTTTGTACAATGTTATCTCAACCTGATTCACTTCTAAAATAAAATTCAATGATATCAGGATCAGCAGAGATAAATGGTAACACCACACCGTTAGCTAATGAACATAAAAAACCGACTGAAGATGGCAAATGTAAAACACCGAGGCACTCGTAATGGACCAGGAAAGAAACACTTGTTCTCATACAAGAGAATAAGGTTGCAGAGAAAAGAGCTCATAGGGGGCGTAGATCCAGTTCCATTTTTGGTTCAAACAAGCCTAAACCCAAATTGATACGAGTACGACCACAAGGATGGACGAGAATGAGTACATATTGAATCCGTCCAAGGAAGTGCATAAGTGAAGTGTAAAAGAGGGCCTAAATGCACTAAAAATAGCCCCTAAGTTACACTTGATGGGCACCTCACCTTTGAGGGGTATTGTGGTCATTTTGTATTCTATTTTGTAATACACTATATATAGAACCTCTTAGGGTTTTTAGTCTTAGTTTTTGCTGAATATGAAAGAGTAACACTTAGGAACATCTCTCTTGTGAGAATGGCCCTTCCATGGCCGAAATTGTAACTAGGGAAATCAACTTAAGTGTGGAATCACTTGTGTTGGATTCAAGATTGGAAACGTTGGATGCTTGGGAGATCGGGGTCACTCTTGTGCCAACGTAAGAGTTAGGTATTTGTTGTGTATGATGTTAAAGGTCCAAGAGTGGAATAGACTTTTGGGTTGTTAAGATTATACCTTCAATTTGTCTAACTATCTATCCTTTTATTTCTTTGTAATCGTGTAGTAGTGTTGATGTTGTAACCGTGTGTTTGTGTTGTTAATGTGGAATCCGAAATTTTTCTATTATTCATCTTTTTCTTGTGTGTTGCTACTGTTTTGGTGTCAAAAACACCCTTTTATTCTTGTATTCTTGTTGTTGTAGTGAATTTGAGAGTGGTCTCCAAAAAGGTCCTCAGATCCTTAAGATTTGCGTTCTTTTGTCTTTCGTGTATCATTTGGTATCAGAGCATGGCTTGATCTTATTCCTACAAGATCAAATCTTGGGCTAGCTCACTTGAAAAATAAAAATAAAAAAATTAAAATCTGAAAATTCCAGAAAAAGAACAATCTGTCCATTTTTTGTTCTTGGCCAAAATTGTGTCCTTGTTGTATCTTGGCCGAGATTTTTTTTTCTTGAGTGTTTGTAGTGTTAATTTTGTTATCCACTAACACTTTGAGTCTAAATCTAAGTTTGAGCTTTTATTTGTTGAAGTTGTGGTCGTGAACTTGGACTTGGTCGATTTGTTGTTGAACATTGTTGTGGTGGACTGTTTTGGCCTTGTGGCCTTCATCTTGTTGTTGTTATATCTTGGTCACGTGATATTGTTGTTCACTGGTGGCCTAAGAACCATTTTGTTGAAGTTGTAGTTGTCTTGGCCAAGTGTTGAAGATATTGTATTGTGAAAATTGGAAGTTGGTCGTGTGAAATTGTTGGTGTTCTTGGAGATTGTTGTTGGTTGTTCTTGGTGATTGTTGATTTTGTTCTTGAAGTTCTTCACAGCCTTCATAGCTTGTAAAAATAAAGTGAACCTTAGATCTATAAAGGTGAAGGGGAAAAGGTGAAGCTTTGTTAGTCTTGAAAGACTTACCATCACTCATCAACTAGTCAATCATATCTTAATCACTTTCCAAAGAACTTTCCATGATTCAAGGACCCATGTTTTAAGGAGAAGTACAAGTAAAGTCAAAGTGTTGAAAATTAAAAATTGAAAAAAGGCTCCAAGACTTATTTTTCCCTCCTAAAACAAAATCCCACCAATCCAAATTAAATTTTTGACCAAGACATGAACATTTGAGAATAACAATTCGTTAGAAAGACCGCAACCAATACGTGGCTGCCACGTCAAGTTACTGTTCACGCATCAAATTTTGGCTCAAATTTCAGATTTTTATTAGTTTCTTTTTATTGTTCTGTAGTTTCGTTTGTTGGTTCCAATACTAATTGGTAAACTAGTACTCATCTACTAGATTGTTAGTTAGTCTTTGTGTTCTTTCATTCGTGTTAAGCGTTTGTTGTGTGCTTTTCTCTTTTGTGAATTCGTTGTATCTTGTTGGTTCAAGTCCGTAAACAAATTTCCTTTGAGACAACTCAAACGAAAATCTATTCCGAGAAAGAGTAGACTCGACCTTCAATCACTCGCAAAGTACAAGTCGGCTTTCAACACGTGTGAAACCAAGTGTGAGGTAAAATCGAGAGTGGGAGTGTGGTGAGGCATTTTGAACTAACAAGTTTGTTTTGTTATTTGTTGTTGTCCTTTGCTTTAGGTACCATGGCTGCCACTAATCTTGATATCATGTTTGATCGCATCAATGACGATATTGAAGAAATAAAATGGCACGTGGAAAGGCTATGCCAATTGTTACCTAAACTTATCCCACAAAATCCAACTTCCCTTGTCCAAACACCTTATGCCGAGAGCTTCCCAAAGGAAGAGGTGGGTTGCCCCAACCCACACCAAGGTAAAGAGGAGATTGAAACATCTTTGGTACTTGATAGTGAACTTATAGAGAGTGAAGCACTTGCTAGTTCCAAATTTGTCCGTGAGATAGATCATGATCTTTTTAGGTTTAATGTCTTATTTAAAGATGATATAAACACTCCTAATGGACCTAGTGGTGAAAATGATGGTATAGCTTGCCTTGAAGGCTTTATCCGATATGCTAACCCACTATGGTGTGACAACATTCCTCCTAAAGATGGAAATCTCTTCTTGGAAGATGAGAGTACTCTTATGGGCAAGGAATGTGTAGTCTCGAAAATGAGTACTCTTGGTAGTACTCTTGGTGTGCATGATGATCAATTTACTCTTAAATGTAGTTCACTACTTGAGCATGTAAATGGAGTGCTTGAAAATTCTCGAGTTAGTGATGGTGTCTATAGAATTGATCTTGATAATGTGCATGTCTCTTTGAACATCTTGTGTGGTAAAATCATTGCAATTAGTTTTGTTCATAGAACTCATGTGTATAAAAATGTTTTTGTGTGTGAATGTGGCAGTGACATCCTAGGGGAAGGAAGGGCTAGCCTCGGCTTAGACCCTTGGCTAATTTTTCCATTTGATTTTGGTACCATCTTTGGGTGGGAAAGGATGACTCTCGGCCTATTTTCCTTTTGTCTTGATGCTTGTCCAAGCCACTTTCTTTGTAGCAATTGTACTAATCTTTTCATGATTAAAACAAAGGACTCGTGGCTATACTTTAAATTTTTCCCACCTCGACATGGCATGTTGATGTGTTATTTGTGTTAACCCTAACCCCTTAGTCATGAGGATGTGTGTTTGTTTGTTTTCTCTTGATTTGCAAGGTATGGATTCGAGGTCGAATCCTTTTCAAGAAGGGGAGGATGATACGAGTACGACCACGAGGATGGACGAGAATGAGTACGTATTGAATCCGTCCAAGGAAGTGCATAAGTGAAGTGTAAAAGAGGGCCTAAATGCACTAAAAACAGCCCCTAAGTTACACTTGATGGGCACCTCACCTTTGAGGGGTATTGTGGTCATTTTGTATTCTATTTTGTAATACACTATATATAGAACCTCTTAGGGTTTTTAGTCTTAGTTTTTGTTGAATATGAAAGAGTAACACTTTGGAACATCTCTCTTGTGAGAATGGCCCTTCCATGGCCGAAATTGTAACTAGGGAAATCAACTTGAGTGTGGAATCACTTGTGTTGGATTCAAGCTTGGAAACGTTGGATGCTTGGGAGATCGGGGTCACTCTTGTGCCAACGTAAGAGTTAGGTATTTGTTGTGTATGATGTTAAAGGTCCAAGAGTGGAATAGACTTTGGGGTTGTTAAGATTATACCTTCAATTTGTCTAACTATCTATTCTTTTGTTTCTTTGTAATCGTGTAGTAGTGTTGATGTTGTAACCGTGTGTTTGTGTTGTTAATGTGAAATCCAAAAATTTTCTATTGTTCATCTTTTTCTTGTGTGTTGCTACTGTTTTGGTGTCAAAAATACCCTTTTATTCTTGTATTCTTGTTGTTGTAGTGAATCCGAGAGTGGTCTCCAAAAAGGTCCTCGGATCTTTAAGATTTGCAAACTGTTTTGGAGTTATTTCGTGTTTCTCTTGTCTTTCGTGTATCACAAATGGGACTCGGTCTCCTCTTACTGCATGCAACATGGAGCAGACAGAGGAACTGTTCAATGCAAAAAATGTTGGAGCAACATGATTAGTGATTTCAAGAAAATTAAAATATGGGAGTCACAGACAAATGAAAGCAACGAATCTTATTGGATTATTAGCAACGATCTCAGGCGAGAGAAAAGGCTACCAGGTTCTTTCGACAGAGAAGTCTATAATGTCTTGGATGGGAAGGAAGTCTCAGCAGAAGCATACCAACTAACTCTAGTAACCTAACCACAGATGATAAATTTGGCTATGGTATAGAAACAGTCGAAGAAGAGGAAGTAAAAGAGGAAGAGAATGCCGATATTTCTCATACAAGGGAATATAACATGGAAGATGATATTTTACCTCCAGCCATGAAGGAAGTTGGAAGCAACCCACTGAAGGAAGGAGACATCAAAGATAAAAAAAAATCTAAGTTCATTCCCTCTCCAACACCTATATCAGGTAAATTAGAAGTGTTTCAAAAATTTGCTTTGTTCTCAACCAAAACATCAACACATATTTACACAAACTTCTGTACCAACTCTTTTTTCTTGCTTGATTTGTAACAATGAAAGTACATGTTGCATTTTCACGAATATACGGTCTGATTAACATCATTTTGTGAACTTGTATGTTTTGAACTCTGTGTGTTGGATCTTGTAAATAAATAACAACATTAATCCCTTAATCATTCTATTGTCTTTCAAAATTTTGACACTTATCTTTTACAAAAATTTAACCAATCCAAAAATTTAACTCATTATTTATAAGAATTGAATATAGAGAACAATCAAGAAAGAGGAAAAGTTGTATAAATACTACATACAAATCCACAACAGCGAGATAGACCATTTATCTTCATACTCATTATCTGGACATAGTGCTTGATTAGGGTTAGTTTTTCTAATATTTTGAATTTGGAAAACACTTATATAGGATACTACAATAGATTAAAATAAATAGAACATGAACATCAAATTACTTTGAAAAAATTGTAAAGATAAATTATTGATGAAAACTTTATTAACCACATATATCTAAATGTTCGCGCGAAGTGCGGCCACGTTCCCTAGTACAATATTAAGACTAATGAGACATTAAACTAAATTGGACAATACATACCATGAGAAGCACGTTAATTATTAATCCAAGCGTGAAGAAGTAACTTGACGCTTTCATCAATGACATAATCATGGTTATGTCATATGATTTTGATTTAGCTCTGCTTATAAATGTTGGCATTAAGAGAGTAAAAGCTAGAAGCCATTTTTTATCACCCATTTTCTATTTGAAAGTCATTTCATTGTAAGGAGTAACAACAAGACTCGCTTTATGAAAGGAGTTTTCTTTTTAAAAAAAAGAGAGAGAGAACGAGTGGAATTTCGAGAATAAGAATCAAATAATTTTATTTCTTTTTCGTAGTAAGAAGACATTAAGACGCACCCACTACACACGGAGATAACTAGCGTGGTCCTTCCCCCATCGAAGAGCCACATATTCAGGATTGACAATATCATCACTGTTTTATCAAGGTGTGGTCATGGTCTCAATTGAGTCATTAAGAAAAAATACAACTATAACTATATCAATCAGACCTCTTTATAGCGGTAGTTTTTGTCTGAAGATTTAATGGTTGTTATAGCGAGGTATTGTTATATATGTGTTTGACATTTATTTTAGATCTCATTTAGTCGTTATACATAAAAGAGAATGTGGTCTAAAAAAACCCTAATCTACACCTGAAATCTCAATACACATTCGAGATCCTATTATCCTTGAACTTTTTATTTTTAATATTTTGTGACCCTTAAATGTTGTCCTTTATCATTAACCAAATATATACACATGTTTGTACATATTAGTGATATCTCTTGATTGATACTATGATATCTCATGATTGATCTTCCATATCTCGGAATCTCATCGATGATTTAGTTTCTATTTAGGAGAAGATGACAATTCTTTATTAGTTATTTTTTCCTTATTTGGTATGTGTTTTCTTGTATATATACACATACATATCAATAAAATGAAACACTTCTCTTCCAGTAAATTTTATATGGTATCAAGAGCCTAAAAGCTTCACAACATTTTTTTTCCTGAGAATTTGTGTTTTCTTCTTTTTCTCTACCAAAACAATGGCTCCAAATAATTCCTCCACTGAGAACACCTCAACTACACCTCCAAACAATTCCTCCATTGAGAACACTTCCACCACACCTTCTCATGTGTCTAAAGATCTCGGCTCTGAATGATTCCATGCCTCCATTACAACGAACCGCTCCTTGTCCAATGTTTCATCAAAATTTGAATGCCAACCGAGGCTATCAAATTTGCAGTACTTTAGCCTCAGTTGACATTCAAATTTTGATGAATGAGCTCTTTCTTCATGCTCCCCATGGACTTCTAGCAAAATATGACACTATTACTACAGCTCTGTGTGCTCGAGAATCTCCGGTAACATTTGAAGAACTTCATGAGAAGCTCCTTGATTTTGAGTAGAATCTTGTTTGCTCATCTTCCTCTACCATAGTCCTAATTATAGCAAACTTTGCTGCTAAACCATCGCCTCACAACAATCGTTCTCCGCCCAATCATGCTTTGCGTCCAGGAAATAACTCAAATCAACTTTCTGCTAACAATACTGGTGCTTAACTTGGTGGTCAAAACAACCACAGGAATCGCCCTCATGTTACTTGCCAGCTTTGTGATAAGCATGGTTATCACGTGAAGCAGCATAAAAAAATATTGCCAATCCTTTCTCTGATTAATTAATCTAAATCAGATGGAAATACAAGAAACAATGCTCAGTCTCAAACACAACAGCCACATGCTAACTATGCAACTCACAGCACTAGCAATAATGGAAATTGGCTTGTTGACTCCGGTGCCTTGCATCATGTCACACAGGATCTCCACAATTCTACCCTTCAGTCTGATTATGATGACAGTGAAAACATGATGCTTGGTAATGGTAACTAACACAAAATCACCCATACAGGATCTACTTCTTTACTATCATCTTCTCAGGCTTTAACTTCATCCAATGTTTTATATGTTCCTGAGATAAAGAAGAACCTTATTTTTGTTTATCAACTTTGTAATGATAATTATGTCTCTGTCTCATTCTCACCTAATTCATTTGTTGTGAAGGAATTTTGTACAAGGGCGCCACTACTAGCAGGAAAATTTGAACACGATGTTTATCCATGGCCTTCATCTCTTCGATCACCAACCTCTCCTTAAGCCCTTGCTGCCACCACCTTCATAACTGCTTCCAATTGGCATCGACGTCTTGATTACCCTTCTTCTCCCACTCTTCATCAAGTTCTCAAGATTTTAGATATTTCATCTTCAATAGAAAAATCATTCTTTAGCAAATCTTGTAAATGTAGTAAAATGCATAAGTTTTCTTTCTACAACTCTACAATAAAGAGCAACGCTCCGTTGGAATACCTTTATTCAGATATTTGGGGGCCTTCACCAGAAATTTCAATAGATAGTTTTCAATATTATTTAATATTTTTTGATCATTATACGAAATACATTTGGTTCTTTCCAATAAAATGAAAGCCTGATGTATCCATTATTGTAGTAAATTCATCCATCTTAGATCCTTCTTTGAAGATAATGAAATTTCTCACCTTCTCACTCTTCCACATACCCCTGAACATAATGCAATTACCAAACGTCGTCATCGCCATATTGTTGAAACAGCCATCACCCTATTACATAATGCAAATCTCCCTCTAAAATTTTAGTCCTATGCTTTTACTACTGTAGCCTACTTAATTAATCGCTTACATGCCAAAATTTTAGAGAATTTGTCTCCCTATTTTTGGTTGTATGTAAAACAACCAAACTATACCAAGCTTCGGGTCTTTGGTTGTTTGTACTACCCATGGTTAAGGCCTTATAACCAAAATAAATTGCAACCTCGCTCCAGCCTATGTTTTTTTCTTGGATACTCACGAAATCAAAGTGCTTATATTTGTTTTGATCCTATAAAGTCCAAGTTGAATGTCTCCAAACACGTGGACTTTATAGAGCATCTTTTTCCGTATTTATCGATGGAAATTAAGGCCAATTGACCTGATTCTAAGACTGTTGATATATGGATTCCCTCTAATTATACTATTCCTTTTACATCAAGTCCATCTGGTGACTCTTCTCATGTTATATCTACAATATCAGATTTAGGAAGTACCTCTCATGAGGCCGTCACCAACAATTGCTCTTCATCTAACGATCCTGAGAACTCCATTACATCCTTTTTAACTATGATTTCTGCTACTTTTGGTTCCTTCATTCCTTGTTCTACCCCTATACCAAATCATCCAATGACTATCCATTCTAAAAATAATATTAGAAAGCCAATTCAAAGTCTTTGTCTTAGTGTTACCTTAAATCCTAAACCCGAATCATCCCCTGTCGCACAACCTTTTAAACTACAAGCCATTTCCTCAAATACCATTAGAAAACCCAAGCCTATTATATCATCTCTTTCTTTTAATTCAATGCCTAAACCTATTGATCCTAGGAGTGTTAACCAAGCATTAAAAGATCCTAAATGGAATGCTTCCATGAATGAAGAATTATCGGTATTTAAGGATCAAGGCACATGGTCTCTTGTACTAACAAATTCTAAGGTCAAGCCCATCGGGTTTAAGTGGGTTTTTCATGTTAAATATAACTCTGATGGAAGTATTAGCCGTTATAAATCTTGACTTGTTGCTAAAGGTTTCTTACAGCGTCCAGGTGTTGATTATGGTGAATTATATTCTCCAATAGCAAAGCATACCACAGTGCATATTATTCTCTCACTGGCTGCCTCATTTGATTGGCCACTTCGTTAATTAGATATTAACAATGCCTTCTTGTACGATACTTTAAGTGAGGAAGTTTATATGTCTCATCCTCTTAGATTTGTGAATAAGACACATTCCACTCATGTTTTTTGGCTTCACAAAGCCATTTATGGGCTTAAACAGGCTCCGCGAGCATGGTATGAGAAACTCAAATCCTATCTTATTTCATATAGATTTTGCTACTCTCAATCAGATCATTTCCTATTTATATATGCTAAATCTAGAGTTACGATCTATCTCATTGTCTATGTTGGTGATCTAATTATCACGGGTAATAATCAAAGTTTGGTGGAAGATTTTATTGGGTGTCTTGCTAATCGTTTATCTGATAAAGATATTGGTGATTTGTATTTTTTCTTTGGTGTTCAAGTTATTCACTCACCTTCTGGAATTTTCTTAAGTCAACAGAAGTATATACACCCTCCGTCCCATTTTATATGTCGTTATTTTCTTTTAGTCCATCCTAAAAGGATGTCATCTTTCCTTATTTGATACTATATAATGGTAACATCCCTATTTTATATTTATTAGGTCCCACTTAATAAGAAGAGACAAATAAAAAATAAACTTTAAGAGGGGCAATTTTGTAAACTTTACAAAGTCATCACTCATTTCTTAAACTCCGTACCCGATCAAAAGATGACACATAAAATGGAATGGAGAAAGTATATGAGATCTTAGACAAAGCCAACATGGCTGCAGCTAATCCAATGCCCACACCAATGGCAAGTGGATATTATCCCATAAGCAGTGATGGCTCTCTACTTGAGGATCCTCAAGTGTATCAAAGTATAGTTGAAAGTTTACAGTATCTCCACCTTACTAAACCGGATGTGGCCTTTGTTGTAAGCAAATTATCTCAGTTTACAAGTGCTCCAATGACTACACATTGAGCTATGGTAAAATGAGTTCTTCTCTATCTTGCTGGCACATCTGCCTATAGTTTGTTTCTTCGCAAAGGCAAGTCACTAAATCTGCACGCCTTCTCTGACTTAGATTGGGAAGGTAATTGTGAAGATCGCTCTTCTACTACAGCATATATTGTGTTTTTAGGCTCCAATCTGATCTCATGGAATTCTAAGAAGCAAAGAGTTGTTGCTCGCTCCTCTACAAAAGTTGAATATCATGTTATTGCTTCAGTGTCAGCTGAAATTTGTTGGGTCCGTAAATTTGTTAAAGAGGTATCTGTTTCTCTTAAGTAACCACTAGTTATCTACTATGAAAATCTTAGTATGACCTATGTGTGTGCTAAATCAATTTTTTATTTCAAAATGAAGTACATCGAGATTAACCGTTATTTTGTTCGAAATCTCTACCAACAAGGCCTTTTACATGTTTCTCATGTCCCGTTCCAAGACCAACTTGTTGATCTTCTGACCAAGCTGCTTCCAAAAGCTCCATTCGAAGCACTAAGGTCCAAGATTGGTATATCGGACCGATCTACCATCTTGCGGGGGCATATTAGTGATATCTCTTGATTAATACTAAGATATCTCATGATTGATCTTGTATATCTCAGAACCTCATCAGTGATTTAGTTTCTATTTAGGAGAAGATCATAATTCTTTATTAGTTGATTCTTTCCTTATTTGTTGTGAGTTCTCTTCTATATATACACATACATATCAATAAAATGAAACACTTCTCTTCTAGTAAAGTTTATAGTACACACGCGCCTACTTCCTTCACTTTTATTTTTCTATTATTTCTTATCCAAGTGGCCCCACTTTCTTTACCTTTTTCTTTTAATTAGACTAAAAAATTTAATTCCAAACTTAACCAACAATATGTCTATTCTTTAATTGGATATCAACCATTCATCTTTATCTCCAATATTCTTGTCAAGTAATTCTTATATATCCAGAAATCATTTTTCCTTACTCTCACTTTTGTTTTCATTTCAAAAATCAGCTTTTTAAAGAATTCCTTTTGTGTAGCTCAAACAGAAAAATAATTTGCTTCAAGCAAAACTTTACAAGAGAAGTATGTCTTCCATAGAACACAGATACTACTACAACAAAGTTCAAGCCACGTTATTATGTCATCTCTACAACTACAACATCTTCCCTGCTATAAACGAAGTTGTTTATATACGAATTTGCTACTTGAAGTGGTGAAGGAAAAAAATATTTCTATTATTCTTCTTATTGAATAAAAGGGGGAAAGAAAGGGTGTAAGTACTCTACAGCTCTATATTTATGTGTTGAAGAGAAAATAACTTATTTATGGGCATTGTCATGGAGAAATTTTGACCTTTACAGTTATATCTTGGTACCCTATGATTCTATATTTATTTAGTGAGGAAAAGAAATTTCAAACCCTAAATCTGAAATCAGACAAAACTAAAGTAGATTACGAACCCTAAAGCTTCAATTTTATAATGGAGGTTACTATTGAAATCTTTGAGATGGAGACAACAGAGTCCAAACTTCAAGCTTAGAAAAAGGCAAAAAGAAGGAAGAAAATGGAAGATTTAATGACTAAAAAATGGGAAACTTTTAAAAAAATGAAAACAGATGTGGACTTAGACGTGGATTTAAAAAAAATATAGATTTGTGTGTTTTAGATAAGTCCTACGCGCCTAGGGGGAGGGGGTGTAATGTATACACCTTCTTGGATAGATCAGCATTTTAGGGTCACAAAATATCAAAAATAGAAAGTTCAGGAGGGTAATAGGACTTTCGTGAAGTCCGGGTGTGTAGTTGGGATTTTATGTAAAACCCCGTAAAATTTTAATCATTTTATTTTTAACCCTTTCGTATGCGTAATATTAATTTTTGACTTGAATTATGATAAGAGATATTAAAGGGATGTTTTGACAAAGTTTTACAATTTTCAAAAGGAATTTGGGGTCATTTTGGGATCCTGAGGGAGTGAGGGTCCACGATAGTGGTGTGTCACGTCACTTAGTCACCGCAATAAGAGTATGGCATGCTAGCTATGCTCCGCGATAGCGGCGTGTCACACTGTTATGTTAATTTTGTGCAGTTTATTTTTTTCAATTTGGGGTGGGTTTGGTGCTTTTCACTTTTAAAACATCATGAACGACTCCCAATCCCAGAAACCCCCAAATTCACTTAACTTTACATTGCTTTGTCCTCTCAAAATCCCCAATTCAAGTAACTCATGGATTTTCATTTGTCGGGCTCCAAACTTCGATTCTTCTTCATATTCATCTAAATTTCAGGCATGTTACTCATTCCTTAACTTGCATTTTATGTTGTGGCATAAATTTACTTGATATTCATTTGTTTTGAATGATGGTTTTAAAATTGAGTTGGGGATGTTTTAAATTATGACTTTTGAAACTTAATTGGTGCATTATTATAATAGTTGGAATGGGTGGCATGAGTTTTCCCAAATTGATAAATTTTTGGTATGATAATGGTCTTAACCTCAACCCACATTGTAATCTTGAATTTGAACATGAATTTTTACATACTTTAACTTATCTTTGACACCTTGCATTTATATTAAAGGATAAATGGATTAAAAAAATAAATTTTGAAATGCCCTTGGTGACTATGATTTTGAAATGACCTTGGTGGTCATGATTTTGAATTTTAAATGAAATTATGGATTGGTTTGACATAAATGGAATAGCTTGCAAGCATATTGGTATGACGATACCAAGTTGGTAAATGCCTTAATAAAAAAATCTTTGGTTAATTGTTGGATTATGTGCAAATTATTTTAATTTGGGCTTAAAGAGAATTATGTAGCTCACTGAGAAGGTGTAGCCCCAGGGGGACCAACATTAAAAATCATGTTTGTCGATGTTATGGGTCTATATGATCATGTGTCTGATGCACACATTATATTTTTGAACGGCTATTGTCTTGGTGTCTTTAACCTTTCCTAGGTACATGCGGCTAACATGGACTGGGGCCCTTCCGGCAGGGGGAGCCGGACCCATATAGCCTGTGGGTGCCTGAAATGTCGATACGAGCTATATAGTTTGGGCTATTATTTTAAACTACCATGTTTCATGACCCTTATCCCTATCCCGACATCCTATATACATATATATATATATATATATATATAATTAAAAGTGTAAAGACCCTTAGAAAAGTGATTTGAACTCTTTGCCCTTCATTAAAAGACTTTTCTTTAGACAAAATTATCTTTTCACTATTTTCTTTAATTTATAATTTAATTATTTTTTATTATATTAACTATACTCCTAAAATATATGAGACTCTATAATATATATATGTAAGAAAAATTAATTAATATTTTTCTTTGTGCTGATGTCAAACTCATGCAGTCGTAAGACATCCACTCTGTAACAGCCAATAAATCAGTCCACATCTCTGAAGGACAATGAACAGGCTATTGCATGAAAAAGATTTATTTACAATTTAATAAAACAAAGAACATATGTTTCAAACCCATGAATTTAAAATAATGTGGTATATTGTCTAAAACAGAGACTTATTATGAAGGGCAAAAAGTCAAACAATATTTCTACAGCCTTTCACATTTTTAATATATTATAGATATAGATTATAGATTATAGATTATAGATATAGATAAATATAAATATAAATATAAATATAAATATAAATATAAATATAAATATAAATATAAATATAAATATAAATATAAATATAAATATAAATATAAATATAAATATAAATATAAATATAAATATAAATATAAATATAAATATAAATATAAATATAAATATAAATATAAATATAAATATAAATATAAATATAAATATAAATATAAATATAGATATAGATATAGATATAGATATAGATATAGATATAGATATAGATATAGATATAGATATAGATATAGATATAGATATAGATATAGATATAGATATAGATATAGATATAGATATAGATATAGATATAGATATAGATATAGATATAGATATAGATATAGATATAGATATAGATATAGATATAGATATAGATATAGATATAGATATAGATATAGATATAGATATAGATATAGATATAGATATAGATATAGATATAGATATAGATATAGATATAGATATAGATATAGATATAGATATAGATATAGATATAGATATAGATATAGATATAGATATAGATATAGATATAGATATAGATATAGATATAGATATAAATATAAATATAAATATAAATATAAATATAAATATAAATATAAATATAAATATAAATATAAATATAAATATAAATATAAATATAAATATAAATATAAATATAAATATAAATATAAAAATAAATATAAATATAAATATAAATATAAATATAAATATAAATATAAATATAAATATAAATATAAATATAAATATAAATATAAATATAAATATAAATATAAATATAAATATAAATATAAATATAAATATAAATATAAATATAAATATAAATATAAATATAAATATAAATATAAATATAAATATAAATATAAATATAAATATAAATATAAATATAAATATAAATATAAATATAAATATAAATATAAATATAAATATAAATATAAATATAAATATAAATATAAATATAAATATAAATATAAATATAAATATAAATATAAATATAAATATAAATATAAATATAAATATAAATATAAATATAAATATAAATATAAATATAAATATAAATATAAATATAAATAGGTATCAAACAGCTATGGTGGGCGCATGCATACGCTTCTTCCACTTTTACTTTTACTTTTTCTTCACATCTTAGTTTTAACTCAAGTTGTTTTGTGCAGTGGTGTCTTTCTTTATTTCTTTTAGTTAATAGTTTTAAAGATTATACATATATGTGTGTGTGTATGCGTGTATGTGTGTGCGCGCGCGCGTGTGTATGTATGTATGTATGTATGATTGTGTGCATATGATTTATAACTGAATTTTTGGCAATTGCAGTATTTTATTCCTTTCTCTTTAGTTACATGTCAGTGTTCGTCCCATTGATCGTCCCGAACACTGTATCATTTCATGATGTAGGTTCAGAGGACTTTTCTGTTGCTCCTGTACGGCGTTAGGTGGTTTGATATGTATGTTGACCTGCTATGAAGTGGTGAGCCTCCATCTTTTGGAAGATCCAGTTATTTCATTGATTTCATTATTGTCTTAGTACTTTTTGAATTCTTTTTATCATAGTCAGGGAATATTCTGACTTAGCTGGTATTCTAGTTTAGAGGCTTTGGTGGACAATACTGGAATGGTTGATTTTTTGTTTTGACTTTTAGATTTTCATTTGAATCATCTATCATTGTTACTATTTTGGCTGGCTTCCGTTGTCTTCATTTGTGGTGCTCTTGAAGTAAGGCTAAGGAAATTGTTTTTGACCCATAATGGGCTTGAGATTGCCCATTACGGCCAGATCAGGGTTCGAATCGTGACATTTCAAATATATATTGGGGGGCTTTTAGACTATTTTCTCTACATAAAAAAAAAATAAAAAATATGAACATGCAAAAGACATTACGGATAACGATTCGATCAAGTATCATTTTGTCAAGTGATATTTAATTGCCTTGTAGATTCATATCAATTGTATCATAACATAATTTATGATTGAGATTTAATTTTAATTTATATTTACAATTTAAGAGAATTAAAAATGGTAAAAATACACTAACTATAGTTAACTTATAACTAGGGGTGTACAAACCAAACCGTTAAGTCAAACCGAACCGATGAATCAAACCAAACCGAGAAAAAAACCGACTTATGGTTGGTTTAATTGGTTTGGTGTTGGCAAAAAAAAAACAACTATTCTTGGTTTGGTTTGGTATTAGAAAAAATAAAATCAAACCGAACCCAAACCGAACCGATGTAATACATATATAATTTAAATTTTTTATACGTAAAAAAATATTACTTATAATCTACTTTCTAATTACTTTTATTATTTTTTTATATTCAGAAAATAGATATATATTCTTGGACCTTTAATTATAGTATTTTTTTTCATTAATAACAAATTAATACAAAGCCCAATATCTATATCTATATCTATATCTATATCTATATCTATATCTATATCTATATATGTATCTATATCTATATCTATATCTATATCTATATCTATATCTATATCTATATCTATATCTATATCTATATCTATATCTATATCTATATCTATATCTATATCTATATCTATATCTATAATCTATATCTATAATCTATCTATAATATATTAAAAGTGTGAAGGGCCTTAGAAATATTGTTTGAACTTTTTGTCCTTCGTTAAAAGTTTTTGATTTAGACAAAATCGTCTTTTCACTATTTTTTTCTAATTTTTAAAAGTTAATAATTAATTAATATATATTTATGGTAAAATCTTTTCTTATTAGAAGTCGTTAGAATTAGTGACAACTAATACTTTTTTCATTAGTTTAAGAATTATAAAAAAACTAAATTTGATTTTAATAAGATTTGAAAAATCTAGAAACAAATATAAAAGCCTTAGAATAAGAAAATTTTAATAAGTATTAAATTTTAAAAAGTTTTAAATACGTAATACGAAACATCTTTTTATTATTTTATCAAATTATTATTTAACTATTTTTACTAAAAAAACACGTCCCACCTCAAAAAGAAAAAAAAATAAGTAGTGCCAGATTGTAGTTAGCATACGACCTAATTTCTTTCTTTTAAGTATGGTTTTTGATTTAATTAGGATTTCTTAATTTTCTTTTCTTTTAAGTTTCGTTTGTCTTGATTTTCTATAATAATTAGTTTTTTATGAAAAAAAATTCTCAAATTAGATTAGATTCCTTCCATGTTTCATCAACTCTTTCTTACAAGGAAAAAAATTGTACATCTAAATATTGAGCATTCCTTTTTTCCAATAAATTATAGAATAACATTCACAATTTAATTGTTAAAGAGTATGTTCAAGAGAAGATTAGTTTTATGTTCTTTAATATTAGTTTTTAATTTGTAGGTCAACAATATTAAATATTATGCATCTTTTATTAATGTTTTTTTTATTGTATGATTTACTATAATTTCAATTGTTGGCTTTCAGATTATGTGCAGGTAAAGAAAAATTATGTGAGTGTGTGGTTGAGACTTCGTGCTGATTACGAGAGGATTTAAAGGTATGTTTTAAAAAAAAAGAATTATTTCTCATTCATATCAGTACGATTTATGTTGTTAAGGCATTGATTAGAAGTGCATGTTCTGCTCTTTGATTCGATTTTATCAAATTTCAATTCAATTCTTTAATTTATAATTTTAAAAAGTAGACATCGAACACCGAATCGAACTATTTCAGTTTGGTTCCTTTTCTTTCAACTTCGTTTTTATTTGATTCGGTGTTCAGAAATATTTGAATTTTTTATCCTTCGTTAAAAGTGTTTGCTTTAGATAAAATTATTTCTTCAATATTTAAGAATTGAAAAATTATTAAATATTTTAATAAAATATATGTTATATTTGCGCTATTTTATTAAAGTGTGAAGGATCTTTGAGAAGTGATTTAAATTTTTTGCTCTTCATTAAAAAAATTTGCAATAGACAAAATCATCTAATTTTAAATAATCAAATGTTACACATGCGGCCTCGAGAATGTTGTGTGATAAGAAGGTGCCGCCCAAACTTAAAGGCAAATTCTACAGAGTGACAGTCCGTCCGGTCATGCTGTATGGAGCAGAGTGTTGGACAGTCAAGAACTCCCATATTAAAAAACTGAAGGTGGCGGAAATGCGTATATTGTGTTGGATATGTGGGCTTACTAGGGGTGATAGGGTTAGGAATAAGACTGTCCGAGAGAAGGTTGGTGTGGCTTCGGTGGAGGACAAGATACGGGTAGTTCGGTTGAGATGGTCCGGGCATGTGATGAGGAGGGGTACGGATGTCCCAATTCGTGGATGTGAGTGGTTAGCTTTGGATGGTTTCAGGTGGGGAAGGGGTAGGCCGAAGAAATATTGGAGAGAGGTGATTGGACGTAACATAGAGCAATTACAGCTTACTGAGGACATGACCCTAGATAGAAAGTTTGGAGGATGCGAATTAGGATAGAAGGTTATTGCATGCGGGAGGGTCGTAGTTAGTAATTAGGGGAGCGTCGGGGTGGGGGTGCCTTTGGTTCGTTAACGTAGGGTATTACTTTATGGGTGTCTTATTTCTATTATTCCATCTTGTTTCATGTTTTTACCATGAATTTGTTTATTACTCATTGTCTTGAGCCAGGGGTCTATCGAAAACAGCCTTGCTACTTCTCCGGAGGTAGTGGTATGGACTGCGTACATCTTACCCTCCTCATACCCCACTGTGTGGGAATAAACTGTTGTTGTTGTTGTTGAAATATTACACGTGCGAGACACGTGGGGTTTAACTAGTTAATATAAAAAATTAAAACTCTTTAATTGCTTCACTTTTTACATTTTACTTTCCAAGTTTTCAGAGAGTTCTCATTATTTTCTCATCTTACTTTTCTCATTCGTCAAGTTGTGATTTAGGTTTATTTCTCTTCTTTATTTTTTTATGGAATTATGTTATAATTAATTACTTTATGGAGTTAAGTTTTTAATAAGTTGTCTCCAATTCATCATTTTTTTGTGTGCTCACATTTTATGTGAAGGAAACTTTCAGACAAGCTACTGTGACTAGTGACTTAGAAATTGAACTACTTAGGTATCCACATAATATTACTTTGAGAGATAGTAGTTTAGACGTCTTAGTAATTTGCCAACTTAATTTTTATTGGAACTACACTATGACCATTATTATTATTTTTATCTTTTTAGTGAAAACATTTAATTTTTTTCTTCAATCACATTATAATTGTAAAAAAACTGAGAAAACCAAAAAATTGAAAAAAATGAAAAAAAACGACTAAAACCGAAATAAAAAATCGATTGTATATTGGTTTGATTGGGTTTATAAATTTAGAAAACCGACATTATTGGTTTGGTTATATTTTAATTAAAAACCGAACCAACCCGACCTATGTACACCCCTACTTATAACCCACTCTCACTTTTTAATTTTAATTTTTTTTTTTATGTTTAAGTTATAAATTGAAACAAAATACACTAACAAATTTTTTACGAAAAAAAATTAGAAGGGCGAGAATATATTTTCCAATCTTTTTGACCCGCCAAATTCTTTTTCCTTTTGTCAAAGACATATCAGTGAAGATATGTAGCCTACATTTTAAACACAAAAAAAATTATCAGTGCATTTTGTTGCAATTTATATTTTAAACATAAAAAATAATACTATATTTTAATACATAAGATTATGGGTGTTATAAGTCAATTGTGGTTAGTGTATTTTTGTCATTTTAATTTTTTTTATGAGTATCTATGAATTGAAATAGATCTCAATCATAAATTATCTTATGACACAGTATACACATGGCATAGATCTACAAGTCCATTGAATATTACTTGACAGCATGGAACTTAATTGAATCTTTATCACAAATATCAATAATCTTTTTCTTCATAAAGTTATATATGACCATAATTGATGGACACCATATAAATACAACTTATATGTTTTAGCTATTTTTACTAAAATTTATTATATTCATGTCATTAATAATGACTGCTATAAATACTTTATTATTTAATTTTTAATAAATAATATATTCTTACAAAATATTATGACAAAATAATTGAGTAAAGTTGTTCTAGAAGAAAATTTTTACAAAAAGGTATTATAATGAATTATTGTTACGGATAAAGTGTTATTACTATAGAGAAGTAACCTAGGGGTTTGGGTTGTAGGTGATAAAAGAGTTTTGAAATGAGATATAGGTGACACAAGTTTTAATAATTGAGTGGAGGTGACAATTACTTTATTATGGATTAAGAAAGTTTGGTAAGTTTGAGAATAGCCTACAAGTTTTTAAATTTACACTTTGATCCAAATGTTTACTAATAAAATGGGAAACAGAGGAAAAATAATATGTTTTTCTCTCTCCTCTCATCCATTGTTGTTTTTCTCTCTTAGTGATTTTTGTTGTTCATTGTTGCTGCTCCTTTATTCATCATCTTCTGCTTCATTATCATCATCTTCTACTTCATTATCACCTTCATCTTCTTCTTGTTGATCATTGTCGTTGTTGTTGTTGTTGTTGTTACCGCTACTGTTGCTATTTGACCAATTTCTTAGGTCAAATTTTGTTTCGTACATCACTTTCCACTTTGGCATTACTTCATAGGAGACTTTGGTAAGTCAAATTATGATTTTTAGTTGAATTTTTCATCTGGGTAACTGCTATTGTGTTGTTTTTTCAACAATGGATAGAACCCAATCATGAATCCAACATAAGATCCATCTGTTTAAATAGATAAATCATTTGTTGCGACAGATGAGACATCTATTTCAACGGAAGACTGATATGTTGGATTAATGTTTATGGTTCTATAGGCCATAACATGAATCAAACAGATGGGTCATCTATTGCAACAGATGATTTATCTATTTAAACAGATTAGTTATCTGGTGCAACGTGATAAATATATGTTGCAATAGATTATTAACCTGTTGCAACAGAACCTGAACTCGATTTCAACAGACATGTTGTCTGTTGCAACGGGGTAATATCTGTTGCAACAGATTATTAACCTATTGCAACATAACGCGAACACGATTCCAATCGACGGTAAATATCTGTTGCAACATATTAGTAACTTATTGCGATAGAACCTGACCTCGATTCCAATAGATCGTAGTCTGTTGCAACAGGTAAGTCATCTGTCGCAATAGGTTAATTACTATTGGAACATGTCACTCATCTGTTGGAATCAGCTTCAAAGGTGTCTCAGTACTGTAACATCAATCCTAACAGATATATAGTCTGTTGCAACATATGATTCGCTTGTTAGAACAGATGACTCGTCTGTTGAAATTAGCTTCAGGAGCGTAACATGAATCTCAACAGGTAAGTAATCTGTTGCAACTGATTACACGTCTGTTGGGATTCATTTACGGCACTATAAAATCACTATGAACTTTTTTTAACAAATGACTTTATTTAGGTACCACTAATGGAGGGATCAATAACAATAGGGGTATATTATCATGGTCAATGGATCGAGAAGAGTAATCGATATGTATGGCATTGGAACGAGGGTGAAATGCTAGAGACAATAGCTATGACAGTCTAAAGTGATGTTTTGTATGATGATTTTGTGAAATTAATCATCAGTTATTATGGACTGAATTGTCAATCGGAAGAACTCGTCATCAGCTGCATGCACAGCTCTTTTGAAAATTAGAGGGTACTGCCTTTCAAGATAACCGATCAGGTTCGGTTGCATGTTTATCTTAGAGATTCATCTAGGCCGGTGTTAAGGGTGTACGTAGTTGAAAAGACGAGAGAGAATGAGAATCAGAACATAGAAGAACAACAACAAGACATCTTTGATGATAGGTTGGATGATCTAGACAAGAATAGTTCAGATGATGATCAAACACCTACGCTCGTTGATGAGACCAATACGATGCGCAGTTCTTCTCAATCGACACAGTCTGGAAATCTTCAAGACGAAGGGACCGACTTTTTTATTGGAATTTCATTCAAGGACACGAATGAACTATCTACCACTTTGTTTATTTCTTGCTTGAAAAAAGATTTCAGAATAAAGAAGGTGATTAATTTGAGCAGTGTCCTTTGCTTCAAATGTGCTAATTCGAACTACAAGTGGTGGTTGAGAGCGGTTAAGTATGCAAGTTCAGACAGATTTGTCATTCATAAACATTAAAAGCATCACACATATGGTTCCGAGCATATCTCGAGCCAAAATCCTCACGCCACGGCAAAGGTCCTCGGTGAATATTTTAGGAGTAGTTTCCCCAATGGCAAAGGCCCTTCAACAAAGGTTATGGCCAATCAACTCCTTACGAAATTGGGTGTCCTGGTTAGTTATTGGAAGATATATATGGCCATGGGTATTGCCAAGGACTTGGTTAGGGGGACACTCAAGCATGGGTATGCAGTCCTAGATGCCTACCATTACATGATTGAGTCCACAAATCTCAAAAGTAAGACGACATTGCATCTTGATAAAAACGGAAGGTTCAAGTACTTTTTTGTATCCCCTGGTGCTTGGATTCAAGGTTTTTGACATTTCAGAAAAGGTATAGCCGTCGATAATACCTTCTTGAGGAGCAGGTATAATGGAGTTCTGCTAGCGGTGATGGCGTAGGATGCGTAGAATTGCATCTTTCCTGTCGTTTTTTGTGTAGCGGACAAGGAATGTGATGCCTCTTATGGATTTTTTTTAACAACTACGAAGTTGCATCGAAGATACCGAAGAGTTATGTTTTGTATCGGATAGGCATCCAAGTATTCCAAAGATGGGTTCACGTTTCTTCACTTCAGCTTACTTTGGTTGTTGCATCAGGCATCTTGGAGAGAACATTCGAACCAACTATCACAACAAAAGGGTCGTGAACCCTTTTTTATAGAGCAACTAAAGCATATAGTATAGAAGAGTTTTTAGACCATTTTAATCAAATAACGGATGTGAATTCCAAGGTAGCAAAATTTCTCGTACGTGTTGGTTTCGAGAGATGGATCCGGGCATTCTATCCAGCAAATAGGTACATTCTTATCGATTTTAATGTCTTGTTTGAGTTACAAGTTTAGTATGATGTCGTACTAAGTGATTATTTTGTATAGGTACAATATTATGACATCAAACATAGCTAAATCGGTGAATTCATTGTTTGGCGATGAAAGAGAATTTCCCATCAAGGCTATGTTTGAAAAAATAAGCCAGAAGTATGGCAATTTTTTTAACGAAAGGCATGTGCAGTTCAAGTGCCCCAAAAAAAGAACCCGATTTATTCTCGAAATTGAAAAAATAATATCAACGAACGTCAATTTGGGGAATAGGTTATTACCTCATAAAATAGCATATTACAAATTCAGTATCACCGGTCATGTGATGTTGCCACGGTCGATCTTCAAACAAGATCTTGTACCTGCAGAGTTTTTGACTTGGATAAAATACCCTATCCACATGCTATGGCAGTGCTTCGAGCTCAATATGGTCATAAATATGGAGCTGAAGTTTACGAACACTCCTCTCAATATTATTTGGTGGAAAAATATGAAATGACATATAGTGGACATATTACTCTGGTGCCTCCCAAAGAATCTTGAGTTGTTCCTGCAGAGCTTATGGAGAGATTAATACCTCCTCCATATATTGACTCAAGCACTATCAAACCGGGAAGAAAGTCATATAAGAGGAGGCGTGGAGTTGGAGAATTATTTTCATCAAGAAGAAACAAGTGCTCCATATGTAAGCGCGCTGGCCACAAAAGAACTACATGCCCAGATCGTAATCCACCATGATCATTGTAATTGCAGAAACTTGTATACTTGTTTGTTGTGGACTTTTATATATTTAAATCATTGTTGTGAATGTAATGTTATCATTTATTATATATAAAATATCTTTTTAATAACTTGTGCATCAATAAAAAGAGGCAAAACATGAACTGTTAAACAATACAGCAGACCACAAGTATTTTCAGCAGATTACCCATCTGTGGCAACAGATGGACATTAGCTGGAAGAACACAACACAGTTCCATAAAACTGGAATGTTTTCCTCCAATGAAAGATAAATATGTCGCAACAGATGAATAATCTGTTGACAGAAACCTAATCGATGACCAATCTATTCCAATACATGGTCCACCTGTTGAAAGAACTCAAAAGCCAAAATTGCTATTGCTACTGGATTCAAAATTGATCCTTACCTCCAACCATCGACATGTTAACATGTAAAATGTTTAGAAGAAGAAATAGACAGAATGAAAATTGAATAAGAATTAAAAAGCCAAAGTCGACTAAAAATATTTTTTTTACTAAGCGAAAAATAAAATACATTAGGTATAGATCCGATATAGAAAAATTAAAATACATATGCTAAAAGAAAAAACACATTCTAATTATTATTATCATTATCATTAATGACAGCCGGACAATCAACTCGCAGCAGCAGGGTCCTCATCAGCCTCTGCATCTCTCTAAACATTATCGCTCTCATGGTGACCAGCTCTCTTTGTAGGTCATTAACCTACCTCTAAAGTTTTTGTACTGTGTCGCGCAGAATAGTAATGTCCCAAACAGGATCAGTCATATCTAAAACACGCATGAATTGACAAATGTAAAGAAAAGAGTCCAAATGTAATACAACGTATACTACAAACTAGTATATTTACACCAAAAAAAACTTACCTCAATGATAAAGTAATATGCTCTTTGAAGAGAAGTTGTTGAAGATGTCACATGAAAAGAAAAAATGCAAGAAATAAATAAAGTTCAGATGGAGAATTCGATTCATCGACTGTTTTGAATGTGTTAGATAAAAAGTCACGACTCCACATTTTTTTTAATAGTCATCAAATGCGTGCAGATGAATAAATAATGTCTGATCTATCACAACAGATTTACAATCTGTTGCAATATATGGATTATTTGTTGCGACAGATGGACCATATGTTGGTGGAGATGTTTTGATTTCTTCCAACAGTTTATTCATCAGTTGTAACAGATGGAGATTTCAATTCATCAGTTATTTTGAATGTGCTAAGATAAAAAAGTCATGACTCTTCACACCTTTTTTTAATAGTCATCATATGCGTGCAGATGAATAAACAACATTGTAGTGTCTTTGATGGGGTAGGAAAAATAAGGTGTGTGCAATGAATCCACTTTCATGCATTGGAGTTATGTATTATTGATCAGTCTACTGCGAGTTATGTATTATTGATCAGTCTACTGCAAAAGACACACATAAAGTGCAATAATTTTGTGAATGCAATTTTTTACCGATTAGACACTGATCCTTTATACAAGATCCTGAATTGTACAGGTTAGTTTGATAGGTGCGAACTGATAAGGCCGAAGGGTTCCAAGATGGTGGTTTCAATACCCTGTTACAATTTAATAATGGTCTATGCTCATGTTTTTGTGTCAAGATTGGGGAAGGGTTCAAGTTTTTGGCGGTAGTGTAAATATCCAATAGTGATTGGATCAGTTTTAATGGCACAATGGACTTCTTAAAAGGCCCCCGAAGTCTTGTACTGCGGCAAACAATGATGGAACTAATAGAAATTCCCCTATTCCAAATTTGCATGGATGGATTGTTGGAGGAGACTATTATACAGTAGTAGGTGCTTGGGAGAATACCTGTGCGGGAAGGGGGAGATAGAGAATGCCATATATCATCTCAGACCTTGTTTAAGAGAAAACACAAGGGAGCAAGCAAGGAAATTCTAGCGAATCTGGCTAATGAAATTGACATGAGAAACGGAAAAACTAGATGAGCTTCAAATGAGGAAGTGTATCCAAATATAAAAATCCGTCAGTTGTTGAAAAAAAAATGGTCAACAGGACTGAGCTGGACACTTTGCTAGAGAATGCAACTAATGAGCGTGGCCTCAATGAAGACTCTCACAAAGCGCAGGACCAGAACTCTAAGGAAGAAGTTTCACGAGCACAGGAAATTGATACAATTATCAGTCAGTTGAAACCTAAACCAACTACTCCTAAATTAAAAATACGGGATCAATCCAAGGTGGAAATTTCTCAAGTTAAACTTGCATCCCATGCCTCATGTTTATGGCTCTGTTCAGGTCGACGGCAGCAGAAACAAAAAGGTCTGAAGTTGGGCAGAAATCCCATGCCTTGTAGTTTCCACTACCTTTGACCTGAACAGATCCATAAACAGGAGGCATGGGATGTAAGTTTAACTTGAGAAATTGCCACCTTGGATTGATCCCTTAGTTGGTTCAGGTTTCAACTGACCGACAATCGTATTAATTTCTTGTGCCCGCGAAACTTCTTCCTTAGAGTTCTGGTCCTGCGCTTTGTAAGAGTCTTCATTGAGGCCACGTTCACTAGTTGCATTCTCTAGCAAAGTGTCCAGCTCCAGTCCTATTGACCATTTTTCTTTTACTTCAACAACTGATGGATTTTCATTTTTGGATATGCTTTCACATTCGTTGCTCATCCAGTTTTTTCATTTTTCATTTCAATTTCATCAGCCAATTTTTCTACACTTTTCTTCCTACCCTGTGTTTTCTCTTAAACAAGGTCTGAGATGATATATGGCCTTCTCAACCTCTTTCTTCCCACACACGTATTCTCCCAAGCACCTAATGATATATAATAGTCTCCTCCAGTAACCCATCCATATAAATTTGGACCAAGGGAATTTTTATTGGTTCCATCGGTGTTTGTTGTAGTGCAACGCTTCGGAGGTCTTTCAAGAAGTCCATTGAGCCATTAAAATCGGTTCAATCACTATTGAATATTTACACTGCCACCAAAAACTTGAACCCTTCCCCAAACTTGACATAAAAATATGAGCATAAACGGTCATTAAATTATAACAAGGTATCAACACCACCTACTTGGTCCCTCGGCCTTACCAGTTCGAACCTATCAAACTTAACTATAAAATGTCATATCTTGTTTGAAGAATTAACGCCTAATAGGTAAACAACAAACATTCACAAAATCATTGTACTGGATGTGTGTTTTCACGATAGGTTGATCAGTAATACATACCTCCCACATATGAAGTGGTTCCATCTAAAAGTAGTTTATTCCTCCAAACACATCTTTACTCTAGCCTTTAATGTTGGTTAAGCAAAAATGGATCCAGTTTCACTTTCTTTTATCTATAAACAAGATAAATACATTTTATGTCAAACAAGAGAAGAAGAAAGAGAACATTACAAAAGGTTAACACAAAATTGAGAAAATCAACAGATGACCAATCTGATGCAACAGATTGCCCATCTGCTCAATCGATAAGGCATCTGTTGCAATAGATGGATGACATGTTGCAACAGATGGGTCATCTATTGGATTAAATCAAACTGGCCCTTGCTACTAGTTTGATTTCTTCAAACAGTTTCTCCGTCTGTACAAAAGAGTAACACAAAATTGAGTGAATCAACAGATAACCAATCTAATGCAACAAATTACCTATCTGCTCAACCGATGAGGCATTTTGTAACAGATATTAAAACAACGGTTCGTTCATTCAAGACTAAAAAGTCACCTTTTCTTTAATTTTCTCAATAAATAGGAAACTGGTAATGGGTAAATCATCAATAGTAACAGATGTAAATATCTAATTTTAATGACATACAAAGAAGAAGAAGAAGAAGAGATGGAAAAAGCAATAGTGAACCATACATGCAATGTAAAAAAAGCAAAGGGATCAGAATATCCCATTTAGTCAAGAAAATATATTAATCGGTTCAGATCCGAAAGGATCCTCATCCGAAAGAAGAGAGAAAAAAATGACAAAAAGGAAAGAAAAATAATTGAGAATAAAGAAGAAAGAGTGATAGATGAGTTTAGTTGTCTTGAGTCTTACTTATGTTATGGCTGAACGAGAGAGTATTCTTCTAGATTTGGGTTTTAAATATTCATTAATAACTTTTGAATTTTAAGGGGCACGAGGAGATAGTGACATTGAAAAGATCAGATAAGACTATTTGCTCAGGAGATTTTTGAGTTATCCAAGTAATATTTTTTACCGCCTTAGTATAAATATTTTAACTTTTTTTTATCTCAAACAGGAAATACCTAAATTGCTTTTTTTTAAAAAGGGTCTTAAAATATCTAAGTGCAACAGATAACAATTTCTATTTGAAAAATTCCAAATCTCGGTCATCCATCGCAACAGATACGTAATATGTTGCAACAGATGACTTAATCTGTTTAATTAATTTCAACAGAAAATACAACTGTTGCAACAGGTTGAACATTTACTTTTATACAATTTCAATTGATTTCATATTTAGACTAATACCTTTAGGGGTCATTTGGTAGAGTGTATTGTAAAATATAATGCATGTATTAGTTAATGTGTATTGCGAGTACCTTGTTTGGTACGACTTTTTGCCTATGTATAACTAATGCAAGCATTAGTTATACACTCTATTGTGTATTGAAGTGTGTACTAGTAAATACACTCTATTTCCTATGTATTAGTAATACAAAGACTTTAAACACATGCATTAAATTATCAAATGACTTTAATACCCCTCAATTTCCCTCTCAAAATATTTCACCATTCTTTTTCCCGCCATTTTAATTTGCACTAGTGATCTTTTCAAAATATTTCATAATTTTTTTTCCACTATTTGAATTTACAACAATGAATGGTTGATTTAAATAACTATAACATATTTCTTATTTGCTTCGAGAGTCTTTAAAAAGATTTTTTAAAAAAATTAAAACTATTTCTTAATTTTATGTCTTGTATTTTATTTTTGTTTCGACTATGTTAATCCATCGGCGTAATATTTTTTCCCAAATACGAAGGTCTTGCAATTAATCCTAAACCTCTATATAATATATAGTTCAATAATATTAATTATGTTTGAAATAACAAAAGAACTTTGTTGCAAAAAAGTGTACAAAATCAAAGAAGGGTATTTTTGTAAACAAAATTTCTTTTATAGAAATTATGTAAGATGTATTATTTCTTATACATCAAACCAAACAATGTATAAGAAATAATACATGCATAACTAATACAAGCATAAATAATACAAGTATTACTAATGCAAGCATTACTAATACACTATATTTTGCATTGTTCTTATACACTCTACCAAACGACCTCTAATTGATTAATCTAGGACCAGGGGTGAGTTCTCATAGGGTCAACTAAAAATTCAATTGAATATTTTGGCTATTGAATGATGAGACAGTATTGCATTCCTCCCGGCCAGATTCCTCGATCGATCACTCTGAGTTAGATTGATTCTTACTACCTCATATGTTAGACCAATACCTTCAATTAATTAATCTAGGATCAGGGGTGAGTTCTCATAGGGTAAACTAAAACTTCAATTGAGTCTTTTGGCAATTTAAGGATGAGACGGTATTGTGTTCCTCCAGACCAGAGTCGTCGATCAATCACTCTGAGTTGAACCGATTCTTACCACCTCATATGTTAGACCAATACCCTAATTGATTAATCTAGGACCAGAGATGAGTTCTCATAGGGTCAACTACAACTTCAATTGAGTCTTTTGACAATTGAATAATGAGACGGTATTGCGTTCCTCCCGACCAGAGTTGTTAATCGATCACTCTGAGCTGAACCAATTCTTACTACCTCATATGTTAGACCAATACCTTAAATTGATTAATCTAGGACTAGGGGTTAGTTCTCATAGGGTCAACTACAACTTCAATTGAGTCTTTTGGCAATTGAATGATGGGACGATATTATGTTCATCCCGACCAGAGTCGTCGATCGATCACTCTGAGCTGAACCGATTTTTACCACTTTATATGTTAGACCAATACCCTAATTAACTAATCTAGGACCAGGGGTGAGTTCTCATAGGGTCAAATACAATTTTAATTGAGTCTTTTGATAATTGAATAATGAGACGGTATTGCGTTCTTCCCGACCAGAGTCACCGATCGATCACTCTGAGCTGAATCGATTCTTACCACCTCATATATTAGACCAATAACCTAATTGATTAATCTAGGACCAGGGGTGAGTTCTCATAGGGTCAACTACAACTTTAATTGAGTCTTTTGGCAATCGAATGATGAGACGGTATTACGTTCCTCCCGGCCAGAGTTATCGATTGATCACTCTGAGCTGAACCGATTCTTACCACCTTATATGTTAGACCAATACCTTAATTGATTAATCTTGGAACAAGGGTGAGTTCTCATAGGGTCAACTACAACATATGGCAGCCCCTATTTGATAATTTACAATAGATGGGTAATCTGTTACGATATGTAACAATCCATTTGATAATTTACAAAAGATGAGTAATCTGTCGCAATAGATTACTTAATCTGTTTGATAATTTACAACAGATGAGTATCTGATGGAACAGGTTAAACATTTATTTTTATACAATTTCAATTGAGTTCATATACCTAAATTGATTAATCTAGGACCAGGGGTGGGTGAGTTCATAGGGTCAACTACAACTTCAATTGAGTCTTTTGGCAATTACATGATGAGAGGGTTAAAAATTATGCATATCTTTTATAATTTTAAAAAATAATTAAGATCAATTCGGACTAGATTAACATTTTCAAAACTTGTCATTCTTTTCCAAATATTTCATCAAATCTTGAGTTCTCACTCTTTTCTCTTTCTCACTCAATTATACAGTACAGACAACAACTACTCAACAAATTGCTCTACCCTTCACAACAGATCAATTTTCTTCTCATTTCCGACCACATAGGTGTTATTTTCGACTTTATTCTTGCTTGTATCAGTCATTTTATCTGTCTTCATAGGTAATAAAGTTTGAGAAGAGTTCTATATTTGTTATTTTTTTATGAAAAATAAGGGTTTTTAAGTTAATGATGAAAAAGAAAACTTTTAGTTGTATTATCTTTGAGAATGAGTTTACAATTTTGAATTTTAATGGTAAAATCGTAGGAAGAACTCGAGAAAACCGTAGTTTTTATCGCAGTGTTCCGTTGATTATTGTGGTATTATTGGATGGTGTTTGTGGTATTTGTGGTGGTGGTGGTGGTCGTCGTCGTCGTCATGGTAGCACTGGTAGTGGCTATTGGTGGCATTGGTTGGTGGTGTTTCTGGTGTCATTGATTTGTGGTGTTTGTGGTGGCTCTCTATGGTGTTGGTATTCGTGGTGTTTGTGGCATTGGTTGGTGGTGTTTGTGGTGGTGATATTTGTTGGTGTGTTGTTATTGGTGTTGTTTGTAATGTATTTTTTAAAATTTATGCATACATCAATTGTAATGTAATTTTTTTTTCTATTGTTTGTAGGTAAAACATGTCTCCCAAAAGAAAAGAAAGTAAAAGTGGATCAACGTCTGACCACCCCCAAAAAAAGGCTACAGTACAGAGAGATTTGGAGGAGCTTTCTGAACAATATCAGTCAGGGAAATAAAGTAAAGATAAGGAAAAATATGAAAACAATGTTGAAGGAGGTGGACAAGGGTCTGTAGATGGTGATGAAGAAAATGAAAGTGAGAAAGAAGGGAAATTAGAGAGTGAGAAAGAGAGAGAGGATGATCATCAACATGATGATAATGAATCACCAATGGGGCATGAATTAATATCGACATCCCAGCATGATTCTGTCAAAACTTTTAGATTGATGAGTTTCAAGTTGCAATGCTAATAAATGACAAAAATGCAGAAGAAGAACTAACTGGTGAAATTATACTTAAATGTCAGATGGAGAGTAAATTTATTTATTTTAGGAAATTTATGAAGGACAAAAACATAGATGGACTTTTTAAGAAGAGCTGCTTTGGACGCTTTATTGAGCTGGCTGAGGACGCCCCTGCCCATTTCCTAATGAGGATGGTATATGGTCTTCCCAAGCACAAGATCAAGTATGTGGGGGATGATAAAGATTCGAAGAAGGGGGCAACAAAAAGATGGATGGAATCTGGATCAACTACTGTGGCATGATGGTTTGTTTTGGCTTGCAAGAGTTTGTCATAGTGACAGGCTTGAGATGTCATCCTCCAAATGAACCACCTATCGCCAAGGGAACACCCCGCAAAAGATCCAAGGAAAAAAAATGCAAGGAAAAAATAGATGGGTTATTTGACATTGCTCGATGTGGCTACAAAGCATTGGATTTGTTAATAGATCTCATGGATAAAACCATACCAAAGTAGTACAGGGAGAAATTGTTTTTAGTTTGATTTGCCCATTCGGTTATATTGGCAAGAAAAGTCAACAAGGTCATAGAAGATGATTTGTTGGCGCGTGCTGAGGATTTTGATAAATTCAACAATTATCCTTGGGGATGTGATAGCTTTTTCTTGACTGTCCAATATTTATTGATAAAGTTATCCTCAGGGATGACCACATTATATGGCTTTCCTTGGGCTTTCATGGTAAAATTAATCACTATTTTAACTCATCAATTAAGTTATATTGAATATAGTTAGTTATTATGACTTTTTTTGGCTTCTTGTTTATATTTTTTAGGCTTGGGCGTTTGAAGTCATCCCTCCCCTCCAAAAGCAGGTAATGGATTACCCGGATGAGGTTTCTCATCTAAGGATGTTTAGGTGGTTGGCTGCAAAGATCAACACCAAAATTAAGGAGGTTGATCTCTTTAACCCTCCGGATGATGCAGTACGTCTTCTTCAAGTAAAATAATTTTACTCAATGAAGATATTGAACAGATGTTATATCTGGTGCACTAGATGGGACATCTGTTGTGACAGATTACCCATCCTGTGCCAACCGGTGCAATAGATGGATAATCTGTTGCGACAGATGATTGATATCTTGCAAAAGATTACCCATCTGTTGCTTTGGTTCTCTGAACCCGACTCCTAACAGATTAACCATCTACTACAAATTATGCAACAGATGTGTAATCTAATGTAACATATTGTTAATACATATACAGATCATCTGTTGCATAATATGTAACCCAACAGATTACCCATCTTGTGCAACTGGTGCAACAAATTGGCAATTTGTTGCGACAGATGATTGATATTTTGCATCAGATTATCCATGTGTTGCTCTGGTTCTCTGAACCCGACTAAACTGGATTTTAACCATCTACTACAAACTATGCAACAGATGGGTAATCTGATGCAACATATTATTAATGTGTTGCACAAGTTGACTGTTAAAATATTAACCCAACTGTGAAAATTATTATATTATATGAGTTAAATGTATCCATCTTTTTTTCTAGGTTGTGCATCCATGGATCGTGCCTACTAAGGAGGAGTCATTGATGACTTCTTATATTACTCTAGGTCATATTGATACTATAGCAGACCCAATGGTGGAGTTAATAAGGAAGGAATTTGCTGGGGCAACAGCCATAAGAAGAGAGTTAGGCAAGGTCAGCCTAATTTTGAGGCTCTTCATGACCAACCTACTAAGGCAGATTCGGGTGCTTCTTCTGGTGGAGTTGTTGGTGTTGGTGGCAGGCATACTGATGCTTCTACCACTCATGATGATGAGTATGTTGATGCTCAGGAAAAAATAAATATGTTGGAAAACACCCCCTTTCACCCTTACATAGGTCCCTCTCACCCCTCTTCACCCTCGTGTTCTCATTGCAAATGCGGAGAGTGCAAGGACAGCCAGGATAAACTCTTTGAAAAAGTAGAGGCTATCTCTAAAGCTGTCGAGGAATTCAAATCCAAGAGGGGTGTCATACCATCCAAGAAGTTTAGGGAGTGATACACTCCTACAGTGTTGGTTAGAAGGAAGAAAAGATCAATAACCGACGTACTCTCCTGCCGAAAATCAAAAATAATTGTAAGTCCTCCCTCTCAAAAAGTTGTTAAAGTTCAGGGGATATTCAAGAAGGTGGAAATGTACGTGGAACTTGGCGCCAAAGAGAAAAGGGATCTGCGATAGGCCAAGAATGTCAAGCCAGGCGCACCAAATTACCCCAGGCCTCCTTTTTCACCCAAGACTTCCAGACTATGACAGATATGAGTATGTGATACGAGGACAAGGCAAGTTTAATTTTCCTAACCTAGCCTTATAATCTAATCTACCCCGTGAATAAGAATCTACGCAACAGATATGAAATCTGTTGCAACAACTTGGTATTCTGGTGCAATTGGTAGTAGTTCTGTTGCAACTTACAATCCATCTGTTGCATAAGTTACGTTGGATTAATGATTCAGAGAACCCTATGAAACATATGGTCCATCTTTACAATTACTAACCTATTTAAAAATTTTCTTCTTATATCACAGTATTTGACAAAATTCTCTGCCTCAAGAGAAAAGGGCAATTAACGTACCAGTAAGATTATGACGCTGTCGATAGGATAATAGACCTCGACTTCTGCAGGAAGCTTAAGGATAAGTACGATCAACTCACTTCTAAAGTGTGTGGCTTGGAACTTTATTTCTTAGTTTCTACGTTGGACTTGGAGGAACAAAAAATGATAAAATACGTTAGAGGGGAGAGGCCAAATCCACATGGCAAGAGTTGGACCAAGACAAAAAGGATTTTTACAGTCATTAGTGTGAAAAACATACATTATCAGGCTGTCGAGATACTACTCGAGGAGGGAAAGATCAAAGTTTATGACTGCAACGAACCTGCCATCGTCAATGTCGATCTTTTTCTCCTCGTGCAGCCACTGATGGAGTTGTTGCCCATCTTGTTGAGGGAGAGTAAACTGATGAATCATTTTCCAAAGGAAGTGTTGATAAAGAAATCATGGGATTTAGAAGGTCCAAACAAGGGCATGACCCTTCCAAAAAATGATATCGGTTATACGAGCGGCTCGCACGCTCTTGCACACATCGAATGTTTGCTGATCGGCACCCAGAAATAGCCGAGCCAACGACCTTTCTATGCGACAATACTATGGCAAACCTGTAAGAGGTCTGTGCTTATGGGGTACTAACTGGACACTTGGAGCCTGTGTATATAGAAGAGCTTGTGAAATAATAATTTTTTATTTCAAGTCACACTTCACTTTACTTTACATTACATGTACATGTAGTGGCAATAATTTTTTTTTGGTGAATAAAAGTAGAGTTTTTTATAATCAAATAGATTGTCAATCTGTTGTAAAATATATTTTATTTGTTCTGGCAGATAATTTATCTGTTGCAATAGGTTGGTCATCTGTTGTATTATGCCGATCTATCTAACCTAAGTCTAATCTGTTGCAACAGCGGAAAGACCTGTTTGATAATTTCCAACAGATGACCTAAATTTTACAACATATGCCTAAATCTGTTTGATATTTTGCAATAATTACGCTTGAATATCTATGTGCTCGACAACACCAAACCAGTAGCAAATACACCGCCATGAAAATTTTAGAAATTAGACTTGGAAATCCCTGTGCCCAACACTACCAAACCAGTAGCAATAACGGCAATAATGTAGTATCTTCTTGCTCGATTCTGTTTCTCTTCAGAAGCCTTGACTTTCTTCAACAAACCCCAGATTACACGATTTGCTTGTGAAGGGTATCGTTCTTCATACCAATCAAAGTAATCGTATCCACTCAATTTCTATAAACATAAGAACATAATTACAAAATAATTACAAGTCAATAATTAATCAACTAAATAAATAAAATAAATATTACCTTTGAAATCTTACAAGTAAAAAACCTATGACCTGGATTTTGTTGAGTCCAAGAAGTCTTCAATAGAGCTTCATGACCGCACTTACAATATCAAAAATCGTTATCACAAAAAACAGTGGAAGATGCGCTCGACATTGTCAAGCTAAGTTAAAAAAAATAAAGAAAAGAAATATCAAATGAAAATAATTTGAAGAATTTGGATAGATAAAAAAAAGATGATGACGAAGAAGAAGATTTAAAAATTTAGGGTTAAATTTTAGGAAGAAGATGAATATATAAGATATTGGGGGGGGGGAATAATCGTTGGGGGCAAAATCAAATGCCAAGTCAGCAAAAAGTGTCAACCTGACACATTTGTGCCTATTTTATTTTATGTATTTAAAATGAACATTATCTACTTGATGCCTATTTTATTTTAGGTGTTTGAACTAAACACTGTCAATGGGTTCCGCCTTTTTTTATTTCAATTCACTTTCGCTTTTTTACATGTAGTGACAATTTTTTTATGTTCAATGAAACTTGAATTTTTATAATGCAACAGATTCTCCATCTGTTGTAATAGATATTCTACGTATTCTGACATATGGTTTATCTGTTGCAATAGGTTGGTCATCTGTTGCATTATGTTGGTGTTTCTATCTAAGTCAATCTGTTGTAGCAGTGGAAAGACTTGTTTGATAAATTCCAACAGATTTCCTACCTATTGCAACATATGTCAAATATGTTTGATGTTTTACAATAGATGTTCCGTCTGTTGCAACAAATACATTATCAGTTGTAATATTTTAATCTAGTATTCCATTTCAATTAATAAGTTCAAATCTAAGTAAAAAATAAAATTCATAGCCAAAATAAAATAAATCAAAGCCTTAAAAAATTAGCTGAAATAAAATCAATGAATAAATGAAATGTAAAAAAATTGTTATGGTTACAGATCTCAACAAATACATCAACAATTTAAGTATTGATGTCAAGGATTCCTAAGGAGGGGTGAGGTTATTAACTTGACAGACTCAACTCAAGCTATAAAGATCTACTCAATATGGACAAGTTCTTCATCCGATGCTATGGAATTTGGCTTTGCTCGTCGTGGATATTTATTGTCGCTTACGTACGGTTTCTGCGCTTTCTGTTCTTCGTATTTCTATAAAAAGAGTAGAGTAGCATATTGTCAATGTTGTTCATCAGTAGGTTCTACATCCACCGGGAAAGACAGAATTGGTCAATGCTAATCACGGAGATACAATAAAATGGAAAAGGATAACTCATTTGTTCTAGTAAATCAAACAGGTCTTCCTCATGTTTTAAATTGAAGACCTGTATGACAATTTCCAATGGATGAACCATCTGTTGCAACATATGACTCATTTATTGCAGAAGATAGGTCATCTGTTGGTACAAATAAAAGCAGTATGAAAATTTGTTTGATTTACTAAAACAGACGAGACATATGTCACAACAGGTACTTTATCAGGTGCAACAAGTTAGTCAACTGTTGAAACAGATGTATATATTTGTTTGGGAATTTTCAACAGATGTGTCATCCATTGAAACAGAAATGTGTCTGTTTGTTAGTTGGAAGACATATATATTCACCTTGTTCATCTCGTGTTGCTCTCCTTTGGACATTGTACATTGCTCAGTGCAACACACGAACAAAGGAGTTTCAATTTTGCTATTTTGAATGCTTGATAATGCCTTGGAAATCACATTCCTTCTCTTCTTAGCCTTAATCTCTAATAGAGTGAATGGAAATAAAATCCTTTTTGATGGAATAACACCCCTCTTAGATGTCAATTCCTTTACAGAAGCAACTAATGCATTAATAGCATTAATCACTACATCATGTTTTGCCCTGCAGTCTTGACATTTACATATAGAACATTCGTTGGGAGAGGCAAAATCTGTATAACCAGTATGATCAGACTCATAATGGTTTGTTTTAAATACTATAAGAGGAGCATCATTAGCACCAATAGCAGCACCACTACCACCACCAACAGCTCCATCACAACTAAGACCATCAACAACAACAAGCCCAGCTTCCAAAATTATTTTTCTTGTAATAGTTGTTGCTCCAAACAATTTTATTTTTATTTTGTCGATGACCTTAGGATCCGATAAAGTTTGCACAGATCGTAAAGTAAGAAAAAAGGGCATCTTCAACTCTCGATTGGTCGAAACTAGCAAAGAATGCACAATCTAACATAAATCATTACATATATTAGAATGATGATTAGATCATTGGACAAAAATTATTAATTAAAATACAAACATAATTATAATTATACTTACTGTATCTTTTTGGGAGGTTGAAGAGATCAAGAAATTTTGCATTTTTATTAGTTTTGGCCGACAACCATCTCAAGATTCTTGGACAGGAAACTTCTTCCTGGTAGTTCACTTGTTGTCTCAAATGAGGAATGGCTTCAAACGCCCAAGCCTATAAAATAACGCCAATAAATCAAAACCATTATTGAGTAAAAAATGAATGATATCATAATAAAAGAAAGAAATGAAATATTTACCATAAAAGCCCATGAAAAGCCATATAAGTTGACTGTCTTTGGCGCTAATGGAGTCAACAAATATTGGACAGTCATTTTGAAGCTTTCTGTAACACCCCGTACATTGCATGTACTTTTTCTACTTGTATGTAACTTGGTATAGCCTTGTGGTAGATAATGGATGAGATTTGTATGCGAATATTAATAGTGTAGATGAAATTCTAGACGCTGTCCGTAGCTTTTTATGTGGCACGATCAAGTTAACATCGATACAACTATTTAACTTGGAATTGTAAGTCGGTATTTGAATCTATAATTTAAAGTGATCAGGTGTGTACAAGTTGTAAGTTAGATTAAGGTGATTAGTAGCTAGAAATGGAATGAAATATTGAGGTTCTTGCTTGACTTAATTAAGCTAGTAGGTGAGTCACGTACTTGGGTAATATGAGCCAAGGTAATGGACCAAGTCCATGAATCAGATTTGGGCCTTTATTAGTATACTTATTTGGGCCCAAATTAAGTAAAAGAACAAGGAAAATGGAGAAAAGGCCCAATGCTCAAATCTTCCAAGGCCCAAATATAATTGAGCCCAACTAAGAAATAAAGCATGTAGGTGCATCACCTACTTTGACATTTTGAGCTGCTTGAACTCCTTGAGTAGGTGCATCACCTACTTGGACCAATTTGATTAAATTTGTGGTCCAAAATCAGCTAAGTGGATGGCCAAAATTAGGGATTTTATAAAGCCACATTGCTGGTCATTTTCCCTCATTATTAAGTCACAAAAAAGGTTCCACTTCACAAATTCTCTCTACTCTCTTTTAAACAACAAGGAGCAGCCCTATTTTCCTTTCTAGGGTTCTTGGAAAAACCCTAACTTTTGCAACCAAAGGTAAGTGACAACACTTATGGTTTAGCTTAATTACCTCATGGAAGATTAGGAAAGCATGTTATAAGTGCATAATTATTAATTCATGGCAGAATATAGAACAAGCTACCTGTTCACTTTTTTTTTGTTATTAAGAGATTCCTTTTCTTCTTTGGTTTAAAGTGTGAAGGAAAGTGAAAGTTGAAGTTCTTGAGGGGTTCAAATTAAAAGAATAAGTTGAAGAATTAAGATAAGGTGACTGTCCATTTTTGTTCTCCTTATGTATGAATTTGGGAAAGAATTATGGATGTGTTGTTATTGAGAAATCAAGAGATGATGAGTTCAATAATTGATTGACACAATAAAAGGGATTTGGGACTTTTTTTGTGGACTGTTTTCTATGTATAAGTGATGGGTTGCCAGGTTGATTTTGGAGAAAGGTATGACTAGTTTGAATTGAAATGTAAAAGAAAGATGTGGCGGTACACCACCAAACCAATTATTGCATGTGTTTACTGTCCAATCTGTTTTGTACATTGTTCGGAGGGTGTAATGAAGGTGAGGTAGATTCGGTGAATCTTAGAAGAACATGTATGGTATGGTGGTGTAATTGTAGGAGAAAAAGGTTAAAATAACACCCTTGATTGATAGATTAAGGTCTTACAGCCGGTTACTATTTTGGTGAAGTTAAGTAGCCCAAATGTGTTGATTGGTTGCTAATACAAGTTTTTCATATATTCTATTGTAGATAAGTAATCTAAAATACGGGAAGTCAAGTTGGGTTAGTTTCAGATTTATATAACCAGATATGTAAGGCATACTCTATTTTGCACTCTTTGGCATGAATCGGACATTTAGTCCATCAAGTAAGCTTCCAAGGTTATCCTATAACAAGTGATACATAATGGCAACGTATTATATCCCTTGTAGTTAATGACCTTTTTCCCACTCTCTAATGTGTTAAAACACCTCAATACATGCTTATTATTAAACCTGCACGTCTATTTTCACTAGAGAATTTCAGGAGTTCTTTGTTTACTCAAATAAGACCCATGTATTATTTTCAGCTCCTAAACACTTCATTTTGTATGCCAACATCTCCCTACCTTACTGTTGTTGCATTAAGTGCCCATTTACATGTTTCTTATTGGTAAATTACTGTTTCAAGGTACCATAATGTTATGACCACCAAAGTAACAATCTCAAAGGTTAAACAAACTAAGTAAGGTAAATCTGTAAAACAAGTGGCAGCTCAGGGGAATAAGCCTAGCATGGGATGATCTCAATACCTTTATATGTGGGTGGCATCTCAGGGGCATAAGCCTAGCATGGGCCGATCCCAATGTTCCTATGTGGGTGGCAACTCAGGGGCGTAAGCCTAGCATGGGCCAATCCCAATTTATCGATTTACCACTGATCAGCTGGTCATTTGCATTATATGGTTTACAAAGATTATGAAGTAAGAATGGTAAAATGAATAAATGAATGTAATGTACCTGATCCTACAAATTTATAAAGGTGTTCTACTAGTAGTATTTATTCACTTGTATTTGATTTCTATTGAGATCTTGTATCATGTGTTGTTACCTTTAGCCTTACATATTCAATACATATCTGCGTACTGACGGCCCTCACGGGGGACCTGTATTTCATGCTGCAGGCACAGGTGCTTCAGCTAATACACCTTGCTAGTAGAAGCACAGGCTATTCAGTGACTATTGGTGAGCTCCAGGTTGATTCGGGGCTTTCCGATTTTGTTCCATATGTTTTAGTATTGTGCAGTAGTCAAGAATAGGGTGGGGGTTTGTCCCGACCCTAGATAAGTCTATGAATCTTTTAGAGGCTTTGTAGACTAATGTAAAGTTAAACATGGTAGTGTCTTGTTAAACATGGTAGTGTTTTGTCTTTTAAATGTGTGGCCCCAACGGCCAAGTCTTGTATATGTAATTTTGATCTTGCATACGTAATTATTCTCATCTATGCATTATATCATATTGTTAGAACCTTTGGTTGTCATAGTTACATATATGAGAAGTACATGGTTATGGATTGGTTCTCTCAAGCCTTCACGGCTATAGGTGCCTGTTTGCCCCAATATGATTTGAGGAGTGACAAAAGTGGTATCAAAACAGGTCGTCCTGGGGAGTTTACAAAGACGTGTCTACATAGAGTTTTGCTTATGGGTGTGTCATGCACCGCATCTATAAACAAGAGACTATGGGCATTTAGAGGTTGTTTCTTTTTTTCACATCTTAGATCGTGCAATAGAGCCCAAGTTGTAGGTGAAGTCATATTTAACCACTAAATCCTTTTTTTGCTTTTCTCACTATAGTAAAGATGTCTGTTACAAGAAGGAGTAAGAATATAGGTAAGCGAGTAGACGTGGCTTCTGAAGAAAGGACCAGCAAGTCACCACCTAGACAAGATAATCAAAGTAAGGCTCAAGCTGAATTTGTATCACAAACTTCTTCTGCTCCTCCATCCCCAGAAGAACTGAGGAGGAGAAGAACCGCATCCTCGGAACCACCTATTAATGTTACTGACCAAGATCTAAGGAATGCGGTGCAATTGTTGGCTCTTATAGTTGCTGGACAAACTCATGGACAAGCCATTCCAACCACAGGTTCTAGTGGTGCAGATAGGGCATCTAACCTGCGGACGCAGGATTTTCTTAAATTGGATCCTCCTACATTCACCGAATTAGATATTAATGAAGACCCATAGGACTTTATTAATCAAATCCAAAGGGCTCTAGATGTCATGCATATATCAGGTAGGGAGAGATTGAGCTAGCAGCATATAGATTCAAAGGAGAGGCTATATTTTGGTATGAAGACTGGAAATAATCTACGGGTATCGATGCACCTTCAGCTACTTAGAAAGAGTTTAAAGAGGAATTTCTTGATAATTATCTTCCATTTGAGATTCAAGATGCCCGTGCAGATCAGTTCCTGAATCTTCGCCAAGGGAATATGAGTGTGAGGGAGTACAGCCTCCGGTTTAACTCTTTGGCTAAGTATGCTCCTTATGTAGTCGCTACTATGGATGATAGAGTTCATCTATATGTGGATAGGTTGGATCCTTATCTGGTTAGAGATTGTTCTATTGCTGCGCTAAATAAAGACATGGACATAGCAAGGATATAAGCTTTTACACAAAAAATGGAGGATCAGAGGCAAAGAAGAAGAACACAAGAATTAGAAATAGGGTATTCCAAGAGGTCCAGATCTACGGGGTAGTTTATGGCATCCCAAGGAGAGTTTAGGCTTCGATTTTCTAATAGACCGCCTAGGCTATTATCTTTTTATTCTGCAACTAGTGTTCTACTATAGTTTCAAGGGGCCAAGGGCAATCAGTTTGGGCAAAGAAGTGAGAGTCAAAGTTCACGAACAGCGGGGTATCAAGAGCAAGGGAGTATGAGCCAATTAAGACCTCCTCGGCAGCCATGTAAACAATGTGGAAATCTTCATTTAGGTGTATGTCGGTTCGAGACAAATGCTTGCTTTTGGTGTGGTACGTCAGGGCATATGATGAGAGAATGCCCACAAAGGGGTATAAGTGGTATGACACGACCTACTGGATCAGTCGTTGCATCATCATCATCGGTGCCTTATCCAGGTAGAGATGTACAGCCTATGGGTTGTGGTAGAGGTACTAAAGGAGTATCTAGCTCTAGTGGAGTTCAGAATCGTACATATGCTTTATCGGATCGACAAAATTTAGAGGCCTCTCCGGATGTGGTTACAGGTACATTGTCCATCTTTTCACATAATGTATATGCATTAGTTGATCTGGGTTCTACATTATCATATGTTACTCCATTAGTTGCTGGAAAAGTCAAAAGAACACCAGAATTGCTAGTTAAGCCATTTGAAGTGTCTACGCCGACTGGTAAATCTATTACAACTAGAAAAGTGAATCGAAATTGTATAATAACTGTTTGCGATCGTGATACAATGGTTGACCTGGTTGAGTTAGAAATAGTAGATTTTGATGCGATAATGGGTATGGATTGGTTCGCTTCTTGTTATACCATGGTAGATTACCGAACTAACAGAGTGTCTTTCCATTTTCCAAGAGAGGCAGTCCTTGAATGGAGAGGTAATATTGGTGCGTCAAGAGGTAAATTTATTTTTTATTTTAAGGCGAAAAGGATTATTTCCAAGGGTTACATATGTCATCTAGTTAGAGTGAAAGATACAGATGCAGAGCCACCAACTCTTCAAACCATTCCAGTGGTAAATGAATTTCCCGACGTATTTTCCTGAAGATCTTCCAGGTTTCCCTCCAAAATGAGAAGTAGAGTTTGGTATTGATGTAATTCATGGTACTCAACCAATCTCAATTCCTTCATATAGAATGGCCCCGGCATAATTACGGGAGTTGAAAGAGCAATTGAAAAACTTGCTAGAAACAAGATTCATAAGGCCTAGTATGTCCCCTTGGGGCGCACCAGTGTTATTTGTGCGTAAGAAAGAGGGCTCATTGAGAATGTGTATTGACTATCGGCAACTGAATAAGGTTACTATTAAGAACAAATATCCCCTTCCAAGAATTAATGACTTATTCGACAAGTTGCAAGGCGCCAAGTGTTTTTCAAAGATTGATTTGAGGTCAGGTTACCACCAAGTGAGGGTCAAAGAGAAGGACATACCCAAGACAGCTTTTCAAACATGATACGGTCATTACGAGTTTTTAGTCATATCCTTTGGGCTAACTAATGCCCCTGCAACTTTTATGGATTTGATGAATAGGGTGTTTAAGCCATTCTTGGATGTGTTTGTGGTAGTTTTTATAGATAATATTCTGGTTTATTCTAGATCAAAGGAGGACCATGCCAGTCACTTACAACAGGTGTTACAAATTCTTTGTGATCGTAAGTTATATGCAAAGTTCTCTAAATGTGAGTTTTGGTTAAAATCTGTGGCATTTTTGGGTCATATTGTATCTGATGAAGGGATAATCATTGATACTCAAAAGATAGAAGTCGTGAAGAACTGGCCAAGACCTATAATGCCTATGGAAGTTCGTAGTTTCCTTGGGTTGGCAGGTTATTATAGGAGGTTCGTTGAAGGGTTTTCTTTAATATTTGCACCTTTAACAAAGCTAACACACAATGTTTCTAAGTTTCAATGAAATGATGCATGTGAAAGGAGTTTCCAAGATCTAAAGAATAAGTTGACTTCTACACCCATATTGGTACTTCCAGAAGGTACAGAAGGGTATGTCGTGTATTGTGATACAATCGGCTTAGGATGTGTGTTGATGCAGCATAGTAAAGTGATAGCATATGCCTCAAGACAATTGCGGCCACATGAGAAGAATTATCCAACGCATGATCTAGAGCTAGCAGTGGTTATATTTGCCTTAAAGATACGGTGTCATACTTTTATAGGATTCATGTCGACATATATACTGACCACAAGAGTTAGCAATATATCTTTAATCAGAAGGACCTAAATTTGAGGCAGCAAAGATGGCTTAAGCTATTAAAAGACTATGATGTTGATATCTTGTATCATCCGGGAAAAACAAATATAGTAGCAGATGCATTAAGTCGTAATGTTATGGCGCCATATATAGAAATACAAGGGATGACTAAAGATCTGTACCAACTAGCCAATTTGGGGGTTCGCTTTCTTGAAACTCCAAATGAGGGGCTTATTGTGCATAATACGGTAGAATCTTCATTGGTAGCCGAAGTAAAAAAGAAGAAATCTGCAGATCCTATTCTATTACAGCTTAAGGAGAATGTACAATGTGGTATGACAAAGTCATTTGAGCTAACGCAAGAGGGAGTACTTCGGTGCCAAAATAGATTATGTATGCCTAATGTAGATGGGCTAAGAAAGAGGATTATGACAGAGGCACATCATTCAAGGTATTCCATCCACCTGCGGTCAACTAAAATGTATCATGATTTGAAAGTAATGTATTGGTGGGGTGACATGAAGAAGAACATTGCAGAATTTGTATGCGAATATCCAAATTGTCAAAGAGTTAAAGTAGATCATCAAAAGCCCAGGGGTTATATGCAATGTAAAGATCTTCCAATCTGGAAGTAGGACATAATCAACATGGATTTTGTCACTGGTTTGCCTCATACATCTCGAAAGTTTGATTCCATATGGGTAATAGTTGATAGGCTTACCAAATCAGCATACCTCCTACCGGTTAGGACCACTTATATAGTTGAAGAGTATGCCAAATTGTATATCAAAGAGATAGTTTGACTACACGGAGTACCAATATCTATTATATCATATCGAGAAGCTCAATTTACTACAAATTTTTGGAAGTCTTTTCAGAGAAATTTGGGGACACAAGTGAATCTAAGTACAACTTTTCACCCTCAAACAGACGGAAAAGCAGAACGTACCATTCAAACACTTGAAGATATGCTACGAGCTTGTTTATTGGACTTTAAAGGTAGTTGGGATGATTATTTAGCTCTCATCGAGTTCGACTACAATAATAGCTATTATTCAAGTATCAAAATGGCGCCATATGAAGCTTTGTATGGAAGAAAGTGTAGATCACCAATTGGATGGTTTAAAGTGGGTAAAACTGTCTTGTTCGGGCCAGATCTTGATCATCAAGCTATGGAAAAGGTTAAAGTGATCCAAAAATGGCTAGAGACAGCCCAAAGTCGACACAAGTCATATGCAGATGTTAGAAGAAGGGGGCTAGAGTTTGTTATAGGTGATTGGGTATTCTTGAAGGTGTTACCAATGAAGGGGGTTATGAGATTTGGTAAGAAAGGAAAACTAAGTCCACGTTATATAGTCCCATATAAGATTACTCGGAGGTTTTTCCAAGTCGCTTATGAATTAGAGCTACCCCAATAGCTCTCAACAGTTCATCCAGTATTTCACGTCTCAATGCTTCAAAAGTGCATCGGAGATCCATCTCATATTACCCCTACTGAAGATGTACAAGTTACAGAAGATCTCACATATGAAGAAATACTTATTGCTATTCTAGATCGATAGGTTAAGAAGTTGAGGAATAAGGATATAGCTTCTGTAAAAGTGCTTTGGAGAAATCAACAAGTAGAAGAGATCACATGAGAAGCTAAAGAAATGATGAAATCCAAGTACCCCCATTTATTTGCATATAAAGAGGAAGTCCAAGATTCTGAATTGAAGGAATAACAAGTAAGTATAATAAATAAATACTATGTGATAATAGGTATATTTACATTAGGCTTGAACTAGGTTTGGTTGGACAGTTATGCTAACATTCGAGGACGAATGTTCCTAAGGGGGGAGGATGTAACACCCAGTACATTGCATGTGGATGTAACACCCAGTACATTCCATGTACTTGTTCTACTTGTATGTAACTTGGTATAGCCTTGTGGTAGATAATGGATGAGATTTGTATGTGAATATTAATAGTGTAGATGGAATTCTAGACGCTGCCCGTAGCTTTTTATGTGACACGATCAAGTTAACATCGATACAACTATTTAACTTGGAATTGTAGGTCGGTATTTGAATCTATAAATTAAAATGACCAGGTGTGTACAAGTTGTAAGTTAGATTAAGGTGATTAGTAGCTGGAAATGGAATGAAATATTGAGGTTCTTTCTTGACTTAATTAGCCAAGGTAATGGACCAAGTCCATGAATCAGATTTGGGCCTTTATTAGTATACTTATTTGGGCCCAAATTAAGTAAAAGAAGAAGAAAAATGGAGAAAAGGCCCAATGCTCAAATCTGCCAAGGCCCAAATATAATTGAGCCCGACTAAGAAATAAAGCAAGTAGGTGCATCACCTACTTTGACATTTTGAGCTGCTTGAACTCCTTAAGTAGGTGCATCACCTACTTGGACCAATTTGATTAAATTTGTGGTCCAAAATCAGCTAAGTGGATGGCCAAAATTAGGGATTTTATAAGGCCACATTGGTGGTCATTTTCCCTCATTCTTAAGTCACAAAAAAGGTTACACTTCACAAATTCTCCCTACTCTCTTTTAAACAACAAGGAGCAGCCCTATTTTCCTTTCTAGGGTTCTTGGAGAAACCCTAACTTTTGCAGCCAAAGGTAAGTGAAAACACTTATGGTTTAGCTTAATTACCTCATGGAAGATTAGTAAAACATATTATAAGTGCATAATTATTAATTCATGGCAGAATATAGAACAAGCTACCTGTTCACTTTTTCTTTGTTATTAAGAGATTTCTTTTCTTCTTTGGTTTAAAGTGTGAAGGAAAGTGAAAGTTGAAGTTCTTGAGGAGTTCAAAACTTCAAATTAAAAGAATAAGTTGTAGAATTAAGGTAAGGTGACTGTCCATTTTTGTTCTCCTTATGTATGAATTTGGAAAAGAATTATGGATGTGTTGTTATTGAGAACTCAAGAGATAATGAGTTCAATAATTGATTGTCACAGTAAAAGGGATTTGGGACTTTTTTTGTGGACTGTTTTCTATGTATATGTGATGGGTTTCCAGGTTGATTTTGGAGAAAGGTATGACTAGTTTGAATTGAAATGTAAAAGAAAGATGTGGCGGTACACCACCAAACCAATTATTGCATGTGTTTACTATCCAATCTGTTTTGTATATTGTTCGGAGGGTGTAATGAAGGTGAGGTAGATTCGGTGAGGTAGTAACAATCTCAAAGGTTAAACAAACTAAGTAACGTAAATCTGTAAAATGAGTGGCAGCTCAGAAGCATAATCCTAGCATGGGCCGATCTCGATACCTTTATATATGGGTGGCAGCTCAGGGGCATAAGCCTATCATGGGCAGATCCCAATGTTCCTATGTGGGTGGCAGCTTAGGGGCGTAAGCCTAGCATGGGCCGATCCTAATTTATCTATTTAACACTGATTAGCTAGTCATTTGCATTATATGGTTTACAAAGATTATGAAGTAAGAAAGATAAAATGAAGAAAGTAATGTAATGTACCTGATCCTACAAATTTATAAAGGTGGTCTACTAGTAGTATTTATTCATTTGTATCTGATTTCTATTGAGCTCTTGTACCATGTGTTGTTACCTTTAGCCTTACATATTCGGTACATTTCTTCATATTGATGTCCCTCACGGGGGACCTGTATTTTATGTTGCAGGCATAGGTGCTTCAGCTAATACACCTCGCTAGTAGAAGCACAGGCTATTCAGTGACAATCGGTGAGCTCCAGGTTGATTCGGGGCTTTTCGAGTTTATTCCATATGTTTTGGTATTGTGCAGTAGTCAAGAGTAGGGTGGGGGTTTGTCCCGACCCTAGCTAAGTCTATGAATTTTTTAGAGGTTTTGTAGACTAATGTAAAGTTAAACATGGTAGTGTCTTGTCTTTTAAATGTGTGGCCCCCACGGCCAAGTCTTGTATATGTAATTTTGCGCTTGCATACGTAATTATTCTCATCTATGCATTATATCATATTGTTAGAACCTTTGGTTGTCATAGTTACATGCATGAGAAGTAAAAGGTTATAGATTGGTTCTCTCGGGCCTTCACGGCTACGGGTGCCTGTCCGCCCCAATAGGATTTGAGGTGTGATACTTTCATAACCCCAAGGATAGCTGTTAAGCGCCTCAAGATCCTCGGAGAGCTTTATTAAACCAACGCTTATGTTGTTGTTAACGTCTCTCGTCCAAAGAATATTATGTACAAACCAAACCAAACCAATCACAATGACTGTTTGTGCTTCATTGAAAGTTCTTTACCTTTCAACGCTTCTATTAAATTTTTGTTTTTGAAACTTGGGCCAACAATGGACACCAGGTCATCACGATTACACGACTTGCTTTGCCTTTTTTGGGTGTGTGGGGTACTTTTTTTGGATTAGAATAGGTATAACTTGAGAAGGAGGATAACATTTTAGTCCAGTAACTATGGCAAACTCCTTCCAACCAAAATAAACAGGCATGCCACAGTAATTTATCCACACCTCATCCATCTTATCTTTGTTTTAATACATAAACCTATGCTTGAGAAGTTCATATACCATTTTCATTTGGAAACGACCATTGTTGTCCTCCGGCAAATCAAGATATTTCCCAAAGCAGTTGTCCTTGAAATAAGCATCCAATTTTTTTTCTCGGAGTATTTTTCTGAAGGCGTCGAAAGATATTCCAATGGTTGACTTAACCACAAAATATCCCGTTAAATTTGTGGCACCATCGTACTGCATTCTTACAGGATAATGATCAATGCTGAAGGTTTTGACCAGCTCTTCGACGGAAGGGATATTAGCATTTGGATCATCTCATTTGAAATATTCCTCCTCCCCGTGTCCATCATATTCTACTCCTAATTGAGATAACACTTGTAAAGCAAGCTCATAGAGTGGTGGATGTAGCCTAGCTGTTTCACTTATTCCTTTACTTGGACTTGATTCATCTTTTGTTCTTTTGGGAGCCATATCATCTAAAATTAACATGAACATAAAAAAATATATTACAGATGATTAATGTATCGTAAAAAGGATAACAGTAAATCTAACAAGAAAAACAGTAAAATAACAGTTCCAACAGATCACTTATCTGTCGCACCAGGTAGTATATCTGTTGCAGCATATAACATACCTGTTGTAGCGGATGAGCAATTTGTTGCAATAATACAAAACGTATCACTCATCTTTTAAGACAGATGAATGGTATGTACAACAGATAATACATTGTTGCAACATGAGTGATCTGTTGGAACAGTTACATAACCTATTGTAATGGATGAGTAATCTTTTGCAACAATACAAAATATATCACTCATCTGTTGAAAAAAATGAATGGTCTGTGCAGCAGATCACACTTCTGTTGCAACATCATTTGTTGTAACATATGAGTGATCTGTTAGAATAGTAAAATAACCTGTAGCAATGGTTGAGTAATCTGTTGCGATAATACAAAATATATCACTCATCTGTTGATAAAGATGAATGGTCTGTACAATAGATCACACATCTGTTGCAACACATGAGTGATCTATCGGAACAGTTAACTAACCTATAGCAACGGTTGAGTAATCTATTGCGATAATATAAAACATATCACTCATCCGTTGAGAAAGATGAATGGTTTGTGCGATAGGTCACACATTTGTTGCAACACATGAGTGATCTATTGGAACAGTTATCAACGGTCAATATTATTTAGATTTCTTCCAATATTGGGTCATCTATCGCGGCAGATGAATGATCAATTTGAAAAATCATGTCTTGGACATCTGTTGGAAGAGTTTATAGGATTTTATCCAACAGGAGTTTTATCTATTGCATCAGATCATTAATTCGATGGTTCTTCCGTTGCATCAGATAGTTAATCAGTTGCATCAAATTTTTTATTTAATGCTTAATTTGTTGCAACATATGGTTAATCTGTTGCATCAGATAGTTAAACTGTTGCATCTTATGCTAAATCTGTTGCATCAGATGATTAATTTGTTGTATCAAAATTATAATCTGATGGTTCATCTGGTGCTTCAGATGGTTGATCTGTTGCATTATCTGACAAATCTGTTGCATCAGATGTTAATATGTTGCACCAGATGGATAATTTATTGGATAAAACAAAAAATAGTAGTACGATTTTGTTCAACAGAAAAACAACAATATCATCATTTTTACCAAGAACAAGAACAAAACAAATCAACCCAAATCGTTGTTTTATTTTTATAAACACAAACAACAAAAATTAAACTTCAAAAAAGCGCAACAAACAACAAAAAATCATAATTCACTTCAAAAAGAGAAGAGAAGAAATACCAAAAATTAGGGTTTTGTTCAGACCACATTTCAAATTAAAGCAACAAATATTGAAATTGTTAACAAATACTATAAGAGAAGTTGGCTCAAGTTCCTCGTTTTCTTCAAAACTAAAAGGCCATAAATTTTTACCTGTGAAAGAAGAAAAGGAACGATGATGAATTCGAAGTTGTTGTGGCCGGAGAGCAAGGCTGTCACGTCGATTGAAGGTTGAAGAATTCAAAGTTGTTGTGGCCGAGGAGCAAGGCTGTCACGTCGATTGAAGGTTGAAGTCAAAAAAAACTCGAAGCCCAACTATTTATCGTCGGATGTTGAAGTCGCCGAGGATTGAAATAAGAAATTTGTAGAACTGTTGGTTAGGAGAGAGTTGAGAGAAGTTGTCGAGAGAGAGGAGAGAGATTGGTTGATTTGAATTGAAGAGAGTTGTGGGTTGGTTTGATTTGTATTTTTGAAAATATTAGAAAGTTTTGAAAATATTAATCAAGTTTCCTAATGATGTTTGATCCTTTAAGTTGGTCAATGTCACCAATCTTTCATTCAAGACTTAAAAAACACCTTTTCTTCAATTAATGTTGTCAAATGGGCCGGGCTGACCCGGCCCACCTACACAAACCGGCCTGGTTTGACCCATCTCGATAAGCCCAAGGGCTTTAGGGTACCGGGTACCGGGCTGGTTTTTTTAATTTATGCCCGGCTAACCCGGCCCGGACCAAGCTCGGTCCAGGCCAACCGGTTAACAGGCCCGGCCCGGCCCAGAATAGTTTTTTTTTTTAATTTGGGATTTTGGGCCAAACTAGCCATTGGGCCAACGGCTATATAGCCGTTTTTGGGTCCAAACGGCTAGTTTGGGCCCATTAATTAAAAAAAAATACTTTTAAAATAAATTTTTAATCCCAAAATAAATTCTATAAATACCCTACACCTTCAAATCATTTTTCACACAATTTTTCACTCTCTCAAATCTCATTCTCTCTCAAATCTCAATTCTCAAATATTCAATATATTTAATTTCCGAAAGTGCTTACTTTAAATTTTTAAATTTACGCTTACAAAGTACGAGTGGAAGTTTCTAAATTCGCAACCTTCGGATACTTCCAAAATTTGGTATTCTCGTTCCATCTCTTACGTTTAATTTTTATTTATTGTATTAATTATTGAATATTTAATTTTATTATATTTATGTATTGTGAATTTTTTTAGTTTAATTTAATTTATACTATGGATAAATTAAGAAACCTCTCTACTAAAGGTGTTAAAACGTTTTTTCCGAAAGTGGTAGTGGTAGTAAAAAGCGAATTACTAGTGGTAGAGGTACTTTAAGTAGTAGATATACCCGTGTACCTTCGCCTTCGGTACCGCTTGGTACACCTTTTGAGGAAGAAATAGGTGTAGGTGCTCACGATATGAATTATGTAGAAACTCAGAAAAATTACAGTATAGAAGAAGAAAATAAAATAGATGCGGTTAATTTAGACAAAGAAGATGAAAATATTGATGAGACACCCGCAGTAGGAAATGCTAACGTTAGATATGAATCGGTTAATCTCTCTCCCCGTCCTCTCCGTGCCCCAAGATTTCGTAAAACAACTAGTATTGCATGGCAAGTTTTTGAACGTATATCAGATACTGAGGTGCAATACAATATTTATCAATAAATATAAAAGCGGAGGCAAGCAAGGGGGTACGGGTACGTTAATGAGACATATAGGTGATGCTCACAAAAGAGAGTTAGAAATTGCACGAGGTGGTGGAGATGTTGATGGGCCAACGCAAACTAGAATGGACCCAGCAACCGGTTAGGTAACGGAGAAGTATGATAAATTGAGGGACCGGGAAGAAATAGCTAAAATGGTAGATGTGGGTTGTTTGTCTTTTAGTTTTTCTTCTTCTGATGCCTTTATTCATTATATTCAAGCTATTTATAATCCTATGTTTAATGGTGTTCCTAGAAGTACTTGTTGATATGATATTTTTAAACGTCATTCACAATATTATTTTTATTTATCAACATTGTTAAAAAATATTCAATGTAGATTGTCCTTAACTTCTGATCTTGGTCGTGTTGTAAATAAAAATGATTATTTAACCGTTACTTGTCGCTGGATGGATAGTAATTTTGTGATGCAAAAACGTAGTCTTGCTTTTTATATGATGAAGACCGTAAACATACTGGAGATTTTATTGTTGATTCTATTGTTAAAGTTGCCGGATTTTAAGGTATCAAAAATAAAATCTTATGTATTGCTTTTGATAATGCTTCTAACAACAAGATTGCTATAAAAAAATTAAAATCAATGTTATCTCCGCCGTTGCCTGAAATTTTTCATATTAAGTGTGCATGTCATATATATAATTTAATTGTAAAAGATGGTCTTGAATTTTTTAGCTTTATATTAAAAAAATTCGTCTTGCTGTTGGTTTTATTCATGGAAATAATTGGAGAAAAAAAATTAGAGAATTTAAAATTAAATTTCAAGAAAATGGATTTGCACCGATATTGATGCCTGAGGAAATTGATATTAGATGAAATTCTACATATGATTTTTTAAAAACTTGTTACACTAGCTTTTAACCAACATTGCGGTTCATTTACTGATTCTGTTGATTGCATGTTACATGATTCTGATTGAGTTGTAATTAATGATCTTGTTAAGTTTTTAGAAAAAGTTTATGTAGCTACGATTGAATTTTTCGGTGCGTATTATCCTACTGTTTGTAATATTTTGGAATATATAGCCGATATTTCTGGTTTGCTTAAAGAATATAAAAATAAAGATGGTTATAAAGAAGCTGTTGATGCCATGTTTACTAAATTTAAAAAATATTTTTTCCCGATTCTCCCTATTTACTTGGTTGGTGCTATGTTAAATTTGTGCATTAAATATAATACTATGTGCCACTTTAGTACTATTATTTATGTTAACTTAGAAATAAATACTAACAATGATTCTGAATCTGAAAAAGTAGAACCTGATTTGTGGATGGCTATGAGTGATGCGAATGAATACATAGAAAAATTATATAATCACTATGTTGATTTATTTGACTTAGCCGTACCTACAAATATCACTCCAATTGTCGCTCCTCATCCTCCCGAGGAGCCATCATCTTCTAAAAGGCCGGCACATAGTGGTTTTCCTAATTCCTTTTATGATTTACCTTGTTGGAACAGTATTGATGAGAGAACTTACACCTCAACTTATCGGGAAGAGCTGAAATATTATCTTCGGTTGCCGCCAGAGGATCACAGACGACGGATCAATACGTTAGATTGGTGGAGGAGTAATGAAACACAATATTCCGTGCTTTCAAGATTAGCTAGAGACATCTTGAATGTTTCAATGTCAACCGTTGCATAAGATAGCACCTTTAGTCAGGGACGACAGCAGCTTGGAGACAACCGACACTCATTGGGAAGAAATGCAATGAATATTCTAGTTTGCCTCAGAGATTGGATCAGAGCGGAAAGAAGAAACCAAGGAATGGAACCGGAGCCGAGCGACGAGCTGAAACTTGAAGAAATTATGTATTAACGGGAGAACTCAGCAGAATCAAGTCCAATGCATGGTTTTACCCCCGTTGCCTTTGACTATCCTATGCAAGTTCCCGTTAATATTAACATGAATGAGTTGTAAAAAATGATGCATAATTTGTAGATTTTTCATTCATGTAAATTATAAATTTTGGATCATTTCGCAAATCGCAATCAATAAAATTCAGCATTCATTCACTCCTCCTTAGTCCTTACTTTATAATTTTTTTCATTTAATGATTTAAATTGAATTTCTAGTTTAAATTTAAAACTTACTTCTAATATATTATTAATTTACTACCAAGTATTATTAATAATTTATTATATTAAGTAGCATATGTTTTGTATATTTGTGTATACATCTTCTATAGATGTGTATATTTAATGTATACATGTGTATATGTTTTATAAATTAGTATATAACTCTATATATATTGCAGTAAATACATATATTGTAGTATATGTTTTACTTAAAATAGTACATATATATTGAATGATGCATATATTTGTGTATATATCTTTTATTGACATGTATATTTAATGTATACATGTGTATATGTTTTATAAATTAGTATATAACTATATATATATTGTAGTATATACATATATTGTAGTATATGTTTTACTTAAACTAGTACATATATATTGAATGGTGCGTATATTTGTGTATATATCTTCTATTGACGTGTATATTTAACGTATACATGTGTATATGTTTTATAAATTAGTATATAATTATATATATATATATATATATATATATATATATATATATATATTGTAGTACATACATATATTGTAGTATATGTTTTACTTAAACTAGTACATATATATTGAATGGTGCGTATATTTGTTTATATATCTTCTATAGACGTGTATATTTAATGTATACATGTGTGTATGTTTTATAAATTAGTATATAACTATATATATTGTAGTATATATGTGTATATATCATCTATAGACGTATATATTTAATGTATACATGTGTATATGTTATATAAATTAGTATATAACTATATATATATTGTAGTATATACATATATTGTAGTATATGTTTTACTTAAAATAGTATATATATATTGAATGGTGCGTATATTTGTGTATATATCTTCTATAGACGTGTATATTTAATGTATACATATGTATATGTTTTGTAAATTAGTATATAATTATATATATATATATATATTGTAGTATATACATAAATTGTAGCATATGTTTTACTTAAACTAGTACATATATATTGAATGGTACATATATTTGTGCATATATCTTCTATTGACATGTATATTTAATGTATACATGTGTGTATGTTTTATAAATTAGTATATAACTCTATATATTGTAGTATACATGTGTATATATCTTCTATAGACGTATATATTTAATGTATACATGTGTATATGTTATATAAATTAGTATATAACTATATATATATATATATATATATATATATATATATATATATATATATATATATATTGTAGTATAGGTCTATTTAAAGTAGTACATATATATTGAACGGTGCGTATATTTGTGTATATATCTTCTATAGATGTGTATATTTAATGTATACATGTGTATATATTTTGTAAATTAGTATATAACTATATATATATTGTAGTATATACATATATTGTAGTATATGTTTTACTTAAACTAGTACATATATATTGAATGGTGTGTATATTTGTGTATATATCTTCTATAGAGGTGTATATTTAATGTATACATATGTATATGTTTTATAAATTAGTATATAACTCTATAATATATATATATACTTATATATATTGTAGTATATATATGTTGTAGTAAATGTTTTATTTAAAGTAGTACGTATAGTCGTATATATTGAATGGTGCGTATATATGTGTAATTGTGTATATATTTTTTAAATTTTAATGTAGTATATACTATATATATAGTGTGTGTGTATATATATATATATATATATATATTGTTTAACGTATTTAAAATGTATATAGGTGGGTATATATTGTGTATATTGAAAAAAAGTTTTTTTAATATTTGACCGGGTTTGACCGGTTTTTTAACCGGGTTTAGGTGGGTTTGACCGGGTTGGGTTAAGTGGGCCGGGTTAGGGTGGTTTTTGAATTTTTTACTGTTGAACCCGAACCGACCCGGCCCACTTAACCCCCAACCCAAACCGACCCGGCCCACTTAACCCCCAATCCGAACCTGATCCGGCCCACAACCCGATTAATTTTATAGGGCCGATTCCGAGTTGGCCCGGCCCGGCCCACTTGACAGGCATACCTTCAAATTTTTCAAGTAACCTATAACTAGGGGTGTATATAGGTCGGGTTGGTTCGATTTTTTATTAAAATATAACCGAACCAATAATGTCGGTTTTCTAAATTTATAAACCAAATCAAACCAATATACAATCGGTTTTTTTATTTCGGTTTTAGTCGGGGGTTTTATTTTTTTTTATTTTTCGGTTTTCTCGGGTTTTTTACAATTATAATGTGATTGAAGAAAAAAATAAATGTTTTCACTAAAAAGATAAAAAAATATAATGGTCAGAGTGTAGTTTCAATAAAAATTAAGTTGGCAAATTACTAAGATGTCTAAACTACTATCTCTCAAAGTAATATTATATGGATACCTAAGTAGTTCAATTCTAAGTCACTAGTCACAGTAGCTTGTCTGAAAGTTTCCTTCACATAAAATGTGAGCACACAAAAGAATGAAGAATTGGAGACAACTTATTAAAAACTTAACTCCATAAAGTAATTAATTATAACATAATTCCATAAATAAAAAAATCTAAATCACAACTTGACGAATGAGAAAAGTAAGATGAGAAAATAATGAGAACTCTCTGAAAACTTAGAAAGTAAAATGTAAAAAGTGAAGCAATTAAAGAGTTTTAGGTTTTTATACTAACTAGTTAAACCCCATGTATCTAGCACGTGTAACATTTCAACAACAACAACAAATCCAGTTTATTCTCACACAGTGGGGTCTGGGGAGGGTAAGATGTACGCAATCCATACCACTACCTCCAGAGAAGTAGCAAGGTTGTTTTCGATAGATCCCCGGCTCAAGATAATGAGTAATAAATAAATTCATAATAAAAACATGAAACAAGATGGAACAACAGAAATAAGACACCCATAAAGTAATACCCTACGCTAACGAACCAAAGGCACCCCCCATCTCGATGCTCCCCTAATTACTAACTCGACCCTCCTGCATACACTAACCTTCTATCCTAATTCGCGTCCTCCAAACCTTCCTATCTAGGATCATGTCCTCAGTAAGCTATAATTGCTCCATTTCACGTCTAATCACCTCTCTCCAATATTTCTTCGGCCTACCCCTACCCCACCTGAAACCATCCAAAGCTAACCTCTCACATCTACGAATTGGGGCATCCGTGCCCCTCCTCATCACATGCCCCAACCATCTTAACCGAACTACCCGCATCTTGTCCTCCACCGAAGCCACACCAACCTTCTCTCGGACAGTCTCATTCCTAACTCTATCACCCCTAGTAAGCCCATACATCCAACGCAATATCCGCATTTCCGTCACCTTCAGTTTTTTAATAAGGGAGTTCTTGACTGTCCAACACTCCGCTCCATACAACATGGCCGGACGAACTGTCACTCTGTAGAATTTGCCTTTTAAGTTTGGGCGGCACCTTCTTATCACACAACACTCCCGAGGCTGCACGTGTAACATTTGATTATTTAAAATTAGATGATTTTGTCTATTGCAAAAAATTTTAATGAAGAACAAAAAATTTAAATCACTTCTCAAAAATCCTTCACACTTTAATAAAATAGCACAAATATAACATATATTTTATTAAAATATTTAATAATTTTTCAATTCTTAAATATTGAAGAAATAATTTTATCTAAAGCAGACACTTTTAACGAAGGACAAAAAGTTCAAATATTTCTGAACACCGAATCAAAATAAAAACGAAGTTGAAAGAAAACGAACCAAACTGAAATAGTTCAATTCGGTGTTCGATGTCTACTTTTTAAAATTGTAAATTAAAGAATTGAATTTTGATAAAACCGAATCAAAGAGCAGAACATGCACTTCTAATCAATACCTTAACAACATAAATCGTACTGATATGAATGAGAAATAATTCTTTTTTTTTAAAAACATACCTTTAAATCCTCTCGTAATCGGCACGAAGTCTCAACCACACACTCACATAATTTTTCTTTACCTGCACATCATGCGAAAGCCAACAATTGAAATTATAATAAATCATACGATAAAAAAAACATTAATAAAAGATGCATAATATTTAATATTGTTGACCTACAAATTAAAAACTAATATTAAAGAACATAAAACTAATCTTCTCTTGAACATACTTTTTAACAATTAAATTGTGAATGTTATTCTATAATTTATTGGAAAAAAGGAATGCTCAATATATAGATGTACAATTTTTTTCCTTGTAAGAAAGAGTTGATGAAACATGGAAGAAATCTAATCTAATTTGAGAAACTTTTTTCATAAAAAACTAATTATTATAGAAAATCAAGACAAACGAAACTTTAAAAAAAAAGAAAATTAAGGACTCTTAATTAAATCAAAAATCATACTTAAAAGAAAGAAATTAGGTCGTATGCTAACTACAATCTGGCACTACTTAATTTTTTTCTTTTTGAGGTGGGACGTTTTTTTTTAGTAAAAATAGTTAAATAATAATTTGATAAAATAATAAAATGACGTTTCGTATTACGTATTTAAAACTTTTTAAAATTTAATACTTATTAAAATTTTCTTATTCTAAGGCTTTTATATTTGTTTCTAGATTTTTCAAATCTTATTAAAATCAAATTTAGTTGTTTTATAATTCTTAAACTAATGAAAAAAGTATTAGTTGTCACTAATTCTAACGACTTCTAATAAGAAAAAGATTTTACCATAAATATATATTAATTAATTATTAACTTTTAAAAATTAGAAAAAAATAGTGAAAAAGACGATTTTGTCTAAATCGAAAACTTTTAATGAATGACAAAAAGTTCAAACAACATTTCTAAGGCTCTTCACACTTTTAATAAATTATAGATAAATTACAGATATAGATTATAGATATAGATATTGAGTTTTGTATTAATTTGTTATTAATGAAAAAATACTATAATTAAAGGCCCAAGAATATATATCTATTTTCAAATAATAAAAGTAATTAGAAAGTAGATTATAAGTAATATTTTTTTACGTATAAAATATGTATTACGTCGGTTCGATTTGAATTCGGTTTGATTTTATTTTTTCTAATACCAAACCAAACCAAGAATGATCGTTGTTTTTTTTGCGAACATCAAACCAATCAAACCAAACCATAAGTCGATTTTTTTCCTCGATTTGATTTGATTCATCGATTCAGTTTGACTTAACGGTTCGGTTTGTACCCCCTACCTATAACTTTGAAAAATTAAACAAGAAACTTATTGCTACTTGCTAAGATTGAAGGGGGGTGTGGAAAAAATTTGCCAAAGAAATTATAACATATGATCCTTGATTCCAAAGTAGGTCCAAACTACGGTTCTCCATTAGTTAGTTCTAATATACGTGTTCTAAATAAATTTATATCCCGAAACTTATTTCTTCTTAGTAGTACTCAGAAATGTAAACAAGACTAATTGATAAACTATATATTTTATATATTAGTTGATCACTTTTTATTTTATATTATATTTAAAAAATTATAATTAAAATAATTAATTTTACTAATTTATTCTTTATTTATACTTTCTCCATTGCTAATTAGTTGTCATCCTTGCTAAAAATAGATATCCATCCATACTTGTCATTTCACAAAATTAAAACATAATTAATTATTTATTTTCATTTTTTCCTTACTCAGAGATGCAATAAACTGAAAAAAAAAATATTAAATAAAAATGAATAATAAATATTAATTATTTAGTCAAATTATCTTTTATTAATGCTTCACGCAACTTAAAAAAAATGACAGATAAATAAAAATAAAAAGAGTATAATGAATATCAAGATAAGTTATTAAAATTATGTTCACATTAATTTATTTATGAAATAATTACATAGCATAATTACCATACGTGACCCCATATAACTAAGCTTAACCATATCCTCCCACCCCACCCCACCCCACCTCTTGTGCTCTTTATAGTCTCTCCCCTCTCTTCCTCTCCATCTCTCTGCACTCTCTCATTCTTCTTTTTCTTTTTTGTTAATTCATATCAATTGTTATTAATGGTAAATTATATTTTAATTATACATAAATATATGCATAATTGTATAATAATTCAATATTCATAGATATTTTAATTAATATTCTTACTAATTTAACCATCCATCACTCGCACAAATAACATTTAATTATTTAAAGTTAAATAATTTTATCTTCACAGATCACTTTATAAAGATATTTCACACTTTATTATGAACTAAATCTTTTTATTTTGTTTGTGATGTTTTTGTCTTTTTAAGTTTCAAAGGAAGGGAGTACTTCAATTTCTTTTGGTTGTCTCGCACAGAAACTTAGGTTTTTGTTCATGACGTCGTCTGAGATTGTGCATGTCTTCCATCTGTCTCAAAACTCCTAGAGAAAGAGATACATACATTCTAATAACAAAAGGAGAAAACAATTTGATGTCCTTGTTCACAAAATACAGACAAAAAGCAAATTCAACACATACAACATGAACAAAAAAGCTCCAAAATAAATCTAAGCAAATCCCATGATCATGTCATTGCCTAAGCTCTTAATTACTTTTGGTATCTTCGTCACACTTTTCTCCTCCTCCTTCTCTTTTCCCTTCTCCCCTCTTTCTCCCTCTTCCTCCTCCTCCTCTTTTCCCTTCTCCCCTCTTTCTCCCTCTTCCTCCTCCTCCTCCCCGGGGTCCATCGGCTCTGAGGGAGCGACCGACGCTGATGGCAGAATTACCGCTTCACGTTGAGCATCCAAGATCTCCCTCAACCTCTCTTCGCTAACACCAAATGCAGCTGCAAATTCAGGTCCTCTCATGCTTTGCAGTATCGAATCCCGACCTACCAAGAACTGTGGCCTGTTCTTCTTGGCTGTCGTCGTGAATCCGAAGAACTCCAAAGGTCCAGTTCTTGATGCAATTTGACAGAAGGGAAAGTACCTTGGCACCCAGAATACGTCTCCTTCATTTACTATAGCGTTCATTGCTAGTGTCCCATTTGGATACACGATCTGGATGCTGCCGCTCCCTCTCAACACTACTCCGTACTCTGTTGCTGTTGGATTGATGTGAGGTGTCATCATAGCCCCCTACATGAAAGGATAGTAGTACTATGTAAAGAATGCAATCGTATAGCTTAGTTCAATAATAATCCTAATTAGTCCTAACAATCAAACAAAAAATCAAAATTCATAAATATCGCGCCTACGATTTAAAGGAACTCAACAATGTCTAGGATTCAAACTCGTGACCTTAAAGCAAAGTTTTGAACCCTTAAGACCACTGCATTACCACTAAACATAAAGCTCCCTTATCCAAGGGGGGTTCAAATATACATCTACATACCAAAAAAATTGTTCCTTTTTCTCCGCATAATAGTATATAATTTTCCAAAGGAAAGAATTCAATTGCATTCCCTTCCTGCAACTTAGGGTGCAACAACTTAACTTCCACGATAGATAAAGCTCAGTGATCAAAGACACTCTAGCTAGTAGATAAAGTTTGGTGATCACAGCAGCTAATAGCGGATGAAGTATAGTGGTCACATACGCTATAGTGGATAAAGTGCTATAGTCGATAAAGTTAAGTGGTAACACGTAAAGCTAACAATGTCAGCCCTGTGAGAACGATAAACATGGATCAAACATCATAATTAATTCATATAATAACGGTGTACGGTGTAGGTGAGTTACCGCTGAAAGATTGACGAGGTAGACGCCAACGTCAGAGTGTTTCAATGGAGGATACTCAGACTTATCTAAGGCCAAGCTCCATCCATAATCGTTCTTGTAATCTGGCTTCCTATCGAACAAGTTGTAAGAATCTGGACCTTTGCCTCTGCCTCTACTTCCTTCATCGCCTCGTTTCTTGTCTCTCTTGTTTCCTTCATCACCAAAAAGACTATTCAAGAACTTCCTCAAAGACCATGGTGGTTGTTGCTCCCTTTCCTCATCTTCCGCTTCTTCTAAGCTAGCTTCTTCCTCGAAACGCAATATTCTCTTTAGGTGATCATGTCTCTGGTGTTGTTCAAGATTCAAGAAACTTGCCCATATGCTTGGTGTAGGAGAATGAGTAGTGTTCAGAGGTACAATTGCACCTGATAATTGCCTTGTCAAGATCTCACCCACTTCTTCTGAAGATACCTGTCATTTGTAACACATTATGAAATTAACTACTTTTATTCCTTTGATAAATCTACAAGCATGAAACATCTACTTAAAAGTTGTTAAAATCGAACCACACTATATTAAGGATGGCTTTTCATATCTGTTGGTATTCAGTGAAGCCAGTAAAGATAGATCGACAAGTTACGTCTGCTTGACCTTAAGTGGCAACTAAACAATCCAACCAACTTTGAAAATGCACAACAAAACACCTCAACTCTTCCCGATTGTGTCGGTTGAACACTCCCGACTTGCAAAATAATGATCATTTAGATAATTTCAAAATTTATGTGTCACGTTAGGTGTCTAAATTAAACGTGCATTGGCAATTGAGTGTTTAATTTTCCGTTGAGATCAAGTTAAAAAGGTCTAGCTATGTATTTCGACAATTTATTTTTAATTGGCAAAGTAAAGTGTCTTATCTATGTATTATGTCTATATTTCTTTAGTGAATTTTTAAATAGATGAACCGGAGACAGTAATATAAACTCTACTTAAAAATTGTCATCACTTACATTGAATGCTGTTGATAATGTCAGTTTGTCAAATCCACCAAGGATAGATGTTGGATAGATTCCACCACCAATGAAGAAAGACTGCCCAAAAGAAAAATGTCAATTGTAACTCAACCAAATTCAACAGCCCAAAGAGAACTACTCTTCATCAAATATCCAACTTCTTTAACAAAAAACTGCAAAAGGGTACCTGAAAACCATACAATCCTAAGCTGCTGGAAGTGCTAATACTGCAAATTATATGAAGTCTCTGTCCTTCAGCTGGATTAACAAGATAAAAAGCAGATCCTGCACGTATACTATACACATCTCCTTCCTTCAATCGCCTTTCGGTGAAGTCATCCTTGTATATATGCCCAATTCTTGTTTCCCCTACAACCTCAACAAAGTTCAAGTACTCAACTCTCCAACAATTTTTTTTTAAAACTAGAAAGAACCATGAAAAATAAGATCTACAACACATAAAACCAAAAGGAGTTATTGTCATGTATGTTACACACACTACACACTTACTGAGTTCAACCCGCGAAAACAACCAATCAGTATTACATAAATGCAAGGTAAAATAAACCCAATTAATGTGCTTTAATCCTTTCCTTCTACAGAACGAGACATGTTTCACAAATGTATAAGTTCAATTAAAACCATTACTTTTATATATATACATATATACCATATACATATGCAAAAATCATGAATATTAGTGAAAATCAAATCTTGATCTCATGTTCTCCAAGTTTTTTTCTTTAGAACCATACATACATTAGGGATGGAATTGCTCATACAGATCACTTTCAACCAAGTTTGTGAGTTTTCAATTAAGTTTTGAATTTGCCAACTCATATAAGTCACAAGATTGGTCCTTTTTCTAATATTCAAGAATCAAAAGACACAAAACCAAGAAACCAATAAAGCTAAAAACTTTACCTCTACGCACAAAGAGTGTAAGATGAGAATCAAGATAATGAGGAATGAAAAGAGTATTAGGTTCCATAGTAATAAAACCAATATGCATTGGACTTTGAAACAAAGATACCCCACCCCTACCACCAAATCCACCCCTCCTTACGACTCTCATAACACCAGCATCAGTCCTTACTACCTCTTTTGAATCATGCAACAAAAACCACCCTTCTCCTTCCCCTTCTTCTCCCCTTTCTTCTTCAACATCATAAGCATCAACAAATGCCGCCACCAACAACAACATCAACACAACCTTACTAAAACTTCCCATTTTTTCACTTACACAAACAAAAGACTGTTTTCTTTTTTTCCTTCTTTATACTAAGATGGTGTGATTTGAAGGGGTTTATGTAGAGCAAAGTGAAGGTGTTTAGGGGGACACGTGGCATGCATGCAAGAGTTGATGGATTTGGTGGCATATTGCGGTGTAGACATGTGAGATAAATTTGGTTTCAGCCAAAGACAAAACTCTTGTTTGTAGTTTTGCTTCTTTTCTTTCACATTTTGTAAGCAAATTTTTAGAAATGTTGACACGAGTTTTTCTAGAACATTGCACCAATTGAGCTTATTCTCGTTATCTTCGTTTTTTTTTAAATAATCATTTGGTATCTATTTACTACTATTAGAAAATTTTATAATTAAAATCTACATTTTTAAATAAAATTTCTTTCTATTTTTTCTTTTTTAAGTTTATCCACCCAATCTTAGATAATTGCATTGAGATTGACGAAATTTAAATTTTCATATCGAAATTTTTTCTTCAGCAACACTTAACAAAATTTCCTTCATTCTTAAAACCTTATATTTAAAATCTCTGATTATCATATTATTTGTGTTATCCAGCTACATACCTAATACAGCGATATTATTAGGGAAGAGGGCACTCTATAGTATTTTTTAAAATAAATAGCTTAAATTTAATTTTTTTAAAAAAAAGTGGTTAGTTAGATGTATTATTTTTATTTTTTAGTTATTTTCTAATTTGGATCATTTTGACCTATATAATCCATTACAGTCTATATACAATACTGATACAATATTCAACTTGGAAAATTCGTCTCTTTTAAAAATATTTCAATTTTTTTTTTTGCTATAAATTTTTTAACTGATCAAATATTCTGTTTTTTCTATTTTTTAGAAATAATAATTAAATTATATAAAAACGGTATAATTGTTAAATAGAATATGTATCTATATAAGATATATGTATAGAAATTATATAGTTCTATAAATATGTATATGTATAAAAAAATATATAGAAAGTGTATGAAAATTATATAATTGTTGTATAAAACGTATAAAAAAAATGTTCAGTTATTGTATAAATTGTGTATCAAAACTCTATAATTTTTGTATAGAATATTTATATATATAAGATTTGTATAGAAACTGTATAGAAGATGTGTAGAAATGGTATAGAACAAGCCAGTGAATTGAAATGGCTAGAAAATAAAATTTAAATTCCATAACCATGTTCATGAAAATAGTTTAATTTGAAGTGTTGTTTCTATCCTTTCCCCATATTATTATTGCTAGTTTATGTAGTATTTAATAACAAATAAGTATACTTGGAAATTATTTTATAAAAAATATCTGAACGATCTTATTGAAAAACTAGATGTTCAACGTACGTGCTAGTGCGTGCCCAATATATTTTCTTATCTCAATATATTTTTAGATATTTTAAATTATTAATTTAGGTGTACGCGCTTTGCGCGTGTACCTCACTTTATTGAGTTCAAACATTACACTAAATAGGATATTTGTTTAAATAATAAAGATGAATGCAATAGTTAAATCAAACATCTTTTGAAGAATTTATTTAATCAAACCTAACCTTTATAAAAAAAAATTATCAAAGTCGATCGATATTCATCTACCACCTGTAACTGCAATAAAATAATACGATGATAGAGACATCAAAACAATATAATTAAATCTAACCTCTACACAAAAAAAAATTCAAAGTCGTCTGACACTCATCTACCACCTGTAAACTATAACAAAATAATACGAAATAGTGATATCAAAATAATACAACTAAACTTAACCTTTACACAAAAAAAAAATCTCAAAACAGAGATATAAAATCAATACAATTAAACCTAGCGTTTACCTAAAAAAAAAAAATCTCAAAATCAGCCGACATTTATCTACCACCTATAAATTCATCTACAACCTGTAAAGCATAACAAAATAATACAATAGTTATCACAAAGTTTTAGTTTTAATGAAAATAATTCTTGTCAGAGTGAAAATTTTGACCCTAAAAATGACTTAAATGAAAACAAGGAAGATATATATATATACACATACACGTTGAATTCTATTATGTTGAAAAAAGCAGTGAAGAAGTAGAAGGTTAGAAGATTAACCATCCACCAATTTAGACACTGGATCAAGTTAGATGAACATCAATCATATTTTTATAGAAGTATTTCCTTAATACAGCCCTATTTTAGGAGTATTTTTCTTTTCTATTTTAGGAGTATTTTTCTAATTGATCAGTATGAAGGAGAATATTTATTGATTCTCCTTCCATATATTTTAGGAGTCACATATATTTTAGGAGTCTAATTAATATAATAAAAATAATAAATTAAAGAAAATAATGAAAAGACAGTTTTGTCTAAAGAAGGTTTTTTTAATGAAGTATAAAAAGTTCAAATCATTTTTTTAAGGGTGTTCACGCTTTTAATATATTATAGATATAGATTATAGATATAGATTATATATTATAGATATAGATTATAGATTATAGATTTACTACTAATAATAAGAGGGAATAAGCAGACAGCAGGTCGACGCGTCTGCTTATGTTGCCTGCTTCAGCTGCTTCAGTCGTGATTTTACTATATCATTCATAATTAATTATTATAAGTCATCTAAGTATTAAAAAATTATTATAAATTCATTTAAGTATTTAAAAAAATTAATAATATTTAATATTAAATTAACTTGACGTCTTATATGTGATTCACTTGTGCTGCTTGCTTCAGCTGCTTCAATCGTGATTTTACTATATCGTCTCTAATTAATAATTATAAATCATCCAAGTATTAAAAAATTATTATAAATTCATTTAAATATTAAAAAATTAATAATATTTATTATTAAATTAACTTGACGCCTTATATATAATTCACTTAAATTTTTTTCACAAATATTTTTTTATAATAATTTTGTTATATCACTTTTAATTAATTATTATAAGTCATTTAAGACATGTCTGCTTCGCTGCTTCGATCATGATTTTACTATATCATCCCCTAATTAATTATTACGGCCATCTAAATATTGTGCCATTTAAATTAGTAGTAAAAATAGAAGAAAAAGTATTACAAATCACAATAACTAAAAAGTTAAATTATTTTTAAAATATAATTGACTATCAATGACATAAATTTTTGAACAAGGAGAGTAACATAAATTATTTGGAAATTACATAAAAAATATTATAAATTACAATAATTAACAGTTTAAAATATCTATAAAAAAAATTACTCTGTTATTTATTTTTAAAAATTATTATAAATTATAATAATTAACAACTTTAAAAATTTAAGAGAAAATACCCAATTACCCCCTGAACTATACCCAAAAAGTCTATGACACACCTCAACTTAAGGGGGGGCCTATTACCCCCTGAACTAATTCAATGTGTAATTTGACACCCTTAGTGCCTACATGGCGCATATGTGGCACACACGTGTGCTTATGTGGACACTTCAGTGTGTTGTGCCACGTATGTGTCATGTTGGCACTAAGGGTGTCAAATTACACTTTTAATTAGTTCAGGGGGTAATATGACCCCCTTTAAGTTGAGGTGTGTCATAACCTTTTTGGGTATAGTTCAGGGGGTAATTGGGTATTATCTCAAAATTTAAAGGTCAATCTGTCTGCTTTGGCACAACTTCATTAGTCTTTTCCCTTGCTTTCATTTGTTTCATCAATTTTAATTTGTTTGTCTTATTTTGGTTATCTGGAATATATTTCAAGAAAAAATAAAAAATTCTTATAAATCATAATATTTAATAATTTAAAAAATTTATAAGATATAAAATATTTGACTGACTCTCAAAATTATATTAGTATCATTTAAATTGAAATAGAAGAAAGAATATTATAAATCACAGTAATTAAAAACTTAAATTATTTTTAAAATATAATTGACTATCAATGCTACAAAAGTTTGGACAAGAAAAGTAACATATATCATTTGAAAAGTACAAAAAACGTATTATAAATTACAATATTCAATAACTTAAAATATCTAAAAAATTTATCTGTTAAATATTAAAAAATATTATAGATCACAATAATTAACAACTTAAAAAATTTAAAAAATCTAAAATATTTAGTTGACTCTCGAAATTATATCAATGCGACTTAAATTGGAATAACTAAAAGTATAATTGACTATCAATGTCACAAAGGTTTGGACAAGGAGAGTAACATTTATTATTTGAAAATTACATAAAAGTACTATAATTACAATAGTTAATAGATTAAAATATCTTTTTAAAAAAATTAATCTCTTATATATTTCAAAAAAATAAAGAAAAGAGTACTATAAATCACAATAATTAACAACTTAAAATTTTTTAAATATATAAAATATTTGGTTGACTCTCAAAATTATATCAGTACCACTTAAATAGGAATAAAGTAGTGGTATAATAAATCTCAATAATAAAAAATTTAAATTATTCTAAAAATATAATTGACTATCAACATCACAAAAGTTTGAATAAGGAGAGTAACATGTATTATTTAAAAATTAAATAAAAATCTTATAAATTATGACAGTTAATAACTTAAAATAACTAAAGCATACCTATTAAAAATGTAATTGATTATCTAAATTCTATTTGAGTCACATAAATATTGGGTCCGTGCTGGCGCGGGCCTTCGACATCTAATATAGATATAGATTAGTTATTATAATCTATAATATTTTTTTGACAATATTATTTGCTATTAAGTTGTTAGTTATTGTAATTTATAATACTCTTTATATCCAAACTTTTGTGGTATTACTAGTCAATTATATTTTTAAAATAATTTTAATTTTTAATTATTGTAATTTATAATACTTTTCTAATTTAAGTGACACTGATATAATTTCAGGAGTCAACCAAATATCACGATTAAAGTAGCAAAACAAACATGTCTTAAATGACTCATAATAATTAATTATAAGTGATATTACAAAATTGCTATAAAAAATACTTGTGAAATTTTTTTAAGTGGTCCTCATATAAGATCTCAAGTTAATTAAAAATATCAAGAGTTAGTTTATCATTTTATGTCTTTTATTTTTTTATTAAATATTATTAATATTTTAATACTTAGATGACTTATAATAATTAATTAGCGGCGATATAGTAAAATTATGGTTGAAGCAGACATGTCATAAATGTTTAATTTATTTTTTTATCAAACATTAATTTTCTAATACGTAAGAGATAATCAAATATCACGATTAAAGTAACGAAGCAGATATGTCTTAAATGACTCATAATAACTAATTAGAAATGATATAACAAAAATTCTATAAAAAATACTTATGAAAAAAAATTAAGTGGGTCTCATACAAGACAAGTTATTTTAAGACATTAATAGTTAATTTTTTCAGTTTATGTGTATTTTAATTTATAATTAAATATTAAACAACCGAAGAAAACATGTCATAAATATTTATGTTATTTTTTATTAAATATTATTAATTTTTAATACATAAATAACATATAATAATTAATTAGGGGTGATATAGTAAAATTATGAAACAAGCAAGAATGTCAACGAACACGTACGGTTGAAATAACTGAAGCAGACATGTCATAAATGTTTTATTTTATTTTTTTATTAATATTATTAATTTTCTAATACTTAAATGATATATAATAATTAATTAAGGGTGATATAGTAAAATTACGGAGCAAGCAGGCACGTCGACGAAGAGGTTTTTAATTAAATATTAAACAACTGAAGCAAACATGCCATAAATGTCTATTTTATTTTTGTATTAAATATTATTAATTTTCTAATACATAAATAACATATAATAATTAATTTAGGGTGATGTAGTAAAATTGCGGGGCAAGCAGGAATGTCGACGAACATGTACGGTTTAAACAATTGAAGCAAACATGTTATAAATATTTATTTTATTTTTAGTTAAATACTATTAATTTTCTAATACATAAATAACATATAATAATTAATTAAAAATGATATAGTAAAATCACAGAGCAAGTAGATACGTCGTGTCTGCTTTACCGCTCTTTCATATAGTACTAATATTATTGCTCGAGTTGCCTAATACTCTTAGGGACTATTTGGATGGAAAATAGTTATTTTGAGATAATTAATTTTGAAATTAATTATTTTAGAATTATCCCGGATAACTTATCCCATCATACATATGGATAACTTATTCCATCACTATGGTGTAAATGGTGGGATAAGTTATCACAGTATTAACTAATACCTCCAACCAAACATGAAATAAAATAATCTTTCATTTTATCCTGAGACTATTTATCTCTTATACCTCACACCAAACGATCTCTTAATCAAATTCACCGAAGAAATTTCATTCTCATCGAAACTAATAATAAGCTGCTCTAAGTCCGCCCACACCCTACCTAATTAATTAATAGGTTTATTTTTTGTTTCAGTGAATCAATAATAACAATAACTTATCAATATATATTCTTATATAGTAAAATTTGAAGAAAATAAAATATACACAATTTATATTACTATCTTGAAGATGAGGTAGTTAGAAAGATTATTTCGTATAGATCTTCGACTCAAGATAAAAATTATCTAAAAAAAAAAAAGAAATTAAAAAACAGTAAACGTAATACAATAATAAATAATAACAAAATAATACTATCATAACACAATACTACAAGTGAGACAACATATTGCAACGAGAAGTCAAGAACAATAAATTACAAGCGTAACACTCCAACCGCTTATCTTGCATTGAGAATCTCTATAGAAATTAGAAGGGCCTATGATATTTTATCTTAATCCGCATTTTGTTTTACCTTCTTATTTAAAGTTGTGACCTCGATAAGCTGCAATCGTACCATATCTTATCTAATTAGTTCTCTCCTTATTTTTTTAGGTCTACGTCTACCTATTCTTAAATCATCTATAGCTAATTTACTCTCACATCTCACACTGGGACATCCGTGCATCTCATCATCATATACTTGAACCACCTCAACCTTACTTCTCGCATCTTGTCTTTTATTGAAGTCACTCCCACCTTGTCACCATTTCTTATCTTATCCCTCCTAGTCAACCTACATATGATATTTTATTTTAAGAGAAAATGGTTTAGAACCCTCCCATTTATACTCAAAATTTCAACTACACACTCCAACTTTACGAAAGTTCTATGACCCCGAACTGTTTAAAACTGAAATTATTATCTCCCTAAATGCTTACATGTCAAGGTAAGCGTAATTCACTCTCTTCGAGAGAGTAAGCATCGAAAATAAATTATTAAACTTTTATTTTTAATTTTCTTTTCATTTATATATGTATTTTAATTATTTGTTTTTAAATTTAATTTCTTTCTTCCTCATAGCAATATAGATCAATTTCTCCACCTCTCATCATGTCATTGTCATTATCATCGTCATCATTTTCGTGCACTTTCTTTCTTTCTCATAGCAACATAGATAAATTTCTTCACCTATCACTGTGTCATTGTTATTATCGTCGCCACCATCTCCATGCACTAGATTCACCACAAAATTTTAAGATTTTTCTTAATTATTAAATTTTGATTCTATAATTTATGCATGGACTGAGAAAATTTTGAAAATCAACTCTCTGTGATTATTGGAGTTGTTAATTATTTTTGTATATGTCAAATTTTATTCTCCGTTCTTTGAAATTTTAATTGAATTCATTTTTTTTTAAATTACAAATTCATATATAATTTTGAGATGGATGTGAAAATGAAATGGTCAATATTTATGTTTTAACTAATAATATCTATAGTCCTAATTTAAGCAATTTAACAATGCCTTTATGAAAATAATTCTAGTATCATTGGTTAGAAATAAAAATATCTTTGACTATTTTCATACATACAAATCCTCTTTTAAGTAAATCAAATATAAACATTGTATGTGTAACTTTGTTTACACATAATTTATAACTGAAGAAGAAAATAAAATAAATTAATTTCTTATTTTTTTTCATGTAAAAAGTTTATTTTTTTTTCTTAAACTCCATTTAATAAATTTGTACTTTTACAACACGCATTAATATTTTTTGTTAAAATTTTTTACTAAAAGAAGATTTTTATTCGAATTATTTAGAAATTTGGCCTATTTTTGCATTTCTAGCTATTAGCAGTCGTATCTTTAGCTCCTGCAAAATATAGGTGTGTAGTTGATAATTGGGTAATAAATTTAATTTATGGAGGGAGGGTGAGACATTTGACTATTTTCTCTTTATTTTAATGATACTTAATTTTGATTTTAAGTAATATTGATTGATTTAAATTTGGTGAAATGAATTCTAATAACACTACAAGAGAATAATAGTGGAGGTTGAACCTGTAATTCGCGGAGGTTATAAATTTTTGCTATTTTCTGTCAGTAAATAGCGATTATTTTCAACCTTCATAAATTGCAATTTAACCTTCATAATTTACCTTTTTTTTTATACCATAAAAAGTCATGTGACAAACTTACCGTTAAAAAGTAAAGACACGAACGAATCGTATTTATAAGAGTAGTGATATAGATGAGTCAAACTTTTGATAATAATGTAAGCAAAACTTTTAATGTATGGCATAAATAAGTCATTTATAATACTTCAACGACATATTGAACTTTTTTTTCAAAAAAAATAAAATCTCCCCTATTCCTAATTAGTTGTTGTATATACTAAAAAAAATAGATTTTCTTTAATATTTATTATTTCAAAAAATTAAAACATAATTAATTATTTATTTTCACTTTTATCTTTAATAATAAATATGTAGAAATATTAATATCATGTAAAAACATATTAAATAAAGATGAATAATAAATAAGATTAATTTAATTAAATTAACTTTTAATTAATATTATTCAGTATGCAACTAAAAAGCCGCAAGTAAATATATAAAAGAAGATGTAAGAAGGGAAAATTTATTTTTTACTATAAAAAATATTCACAACAAAACAAAAAGAAAATTATAAAAAGAAAAGAAAAACAAAATACAATTTAGAAAATAGTATTCCATCTTTGAACAAAGGAGAAAAAAAGAGCCGCCGCAAGGTTTGAACTTTGTGGGTTTTAGCTTAAACCCTTTGCTTCAATTCCTCCAAATGTACAAAGAAATCAATTTTCTAGAAAAGGGTTTAATATTTTTTGTGTTTTAGCATAAACCCTTTGCTTGAATACCTCCAATTTTGAAGAATGGGAAAGAAATCAGGGAAATTCAAGAAGAAGGACAACAACTCTTCAAAGAAATCAAAAATTGATTTTTATAATGAAGAGGATGATATAATGAATGATGCTATTTATGCCTGTAAAGTTTTTCCCTTTTTATATGTGTTTACTATTCTTTATTGAGTATTATATTGTTTATTATTTTTTTTCCCATTTTTTTCTTCAAGAATTTAGCTAAGTTAGCATCAGATACAAAAAATACTGGACCCCATTTGTGGGATTATACTGAGTATGTTGTTGTTGTAGCATTAGATACAATAAGATATGTGCAAAAGAGAGTTTTTAGTGAGGAATTTACTGAAACAACAAGAAGATATTTTGTTGGTGTAGCATTATATCTTGTAAGAATTTAGCTCGTCCTGAGCGGGGGTTTATCGGAAATAGCTTCTCTACCTCACCTCTAAGGTAGTGGTACGGACTGCGTATACTTTACCCTCCCCGGACCCTACTCAATGGGAATATACTGGGTATGTTGTTGTTGTCTTGTAAGAATTTAGCAAAGTTAACATTAGATGCTAAAACTCTCGGGACCCATTTGTGGGATTATACTGAGTATGTTGTTGTTGTTGTAGTAGCTTTAGAAAAAAGAAGGTATGTGCGAAAAATGGTTTCTTTTGGTGATAAATTTACTGAAAAACAAGAAGGTATGTTGTTGGTGTAGCATTATTTCTTGTAAGAATTTAGCTCGTCTTAAGCCGGGGTCTCTGAGTATGTACCCTCCCCAGACCCCAATTTGTGGGAATATACTGGGTATGTTTTGTTGTTGTTGTCTTGTAAGAATTTATTGAAGTTAGCATTAGATACAAAAACTCCAGGACTCCACTTGTGGGATTATGTTGTTGTTGTAGCATTAGATACAAGAAGATATGTGCAAAAATGGTTTCTTTTAGTGAGAAATTTACTTTCTTTGAGTTCACTGATGGAGGGGTTTTGAGTTATACATATTAAGTTTCTAGAAGGGGAGCCTCGGAGTAACGGATAAAGTTATTGCCATGTCACCAGGTCACGGGTTCAAGCCTTGGAAATAGTCTCTGGCAGAAATAAAAGGTAAGACTGAGTACAATACACCCTTGTGGTGGGCCCTTCCCCGGACCCTGTGCAAAGCGGGAGCTTTAGTGCACCGGGCTGTCCCCCAGATATATGCAAAAAAATGGTCTTTTTAAGCTAGATTTCACTGATTAAATTGTTGTTGTTGTAACATCAGATACAAGAAGATATATGCAAAAATTGGTCTTTTTAAGTGAGAAATTTACTTTTTTGAGCCACTGATGGAGGGATATTGAGTTTATGGATTCTTATTAAGTTGATTTCATTTTCTTCTTCTAAGAATTTAGCTAAGTTAGCATTGGATACGAAAACCCCGGATCCCATTTGTGGGATTACACTGATTATGTTTTTGTTGTAGCATTAGATACAATAAGATCTATGCAAAAAATGTTTTTTTGGTGAGAAATTTAATTTTTTTAATACACTAATGGAGGGAGACAAAGACTTAGCTAGTATTTTGAGTTAATGGATTCTAAATTTCTTAAAATGCAGCTTATTGGGTTCTTGATACATTATTTGTACACATTATATAAACTTTTTAAATACAAATACGCGATTGAGACAAAGTTATTGGGTTCTTCTGAATCCGTAGGCGAAGCTATAGCTCTGCGCCCGAGGCCGAAGGCGAGTATTAGAAAAAATAGTTTTTTTTTTAATGTTTAAAAAGTTTCTTGTTACTGATCTGTCCCGAGGGTGAGGGGAGTGTTGAAAAAAATGCTTGTTTTATGTTAAGGAATTTTTCTGTTACTGATCTATTTGGTTAATTTATAGTTCATGAAAAGAGAGATATCATTCCGCTGGATGTTAATGAAGATTCTGCAGAGTCCGATGAGGATGATGAGCATCCCGTATATGATCTTAAGGTGATACTGGGTTTTCTTTGCAAGTTTTATCTTCATACTGAAGGTTTATAAACTGTATTAACTTATTAGAGTACTAGTTTGATATAAAGCAACTCAACTAATTTCTCGAGGTTGGGGAACTGTTTCCTTTGTATAGGAGGATGAAGATGACGACTTTGATGATGCTAAACTTACTGGCCTTGGCGCTAAAAGTATGCAATTAGATTCAAACTTGTGACTGCTTTTTGTTATTGAAATGAAATGCTTTTGTTGAATTGTCTATCCTGTTTCTTTGTTATGAAATTCTTCTCTGATGTTTTCTTTGAATGCTTCTGAAGGCAACATAAAACGTGACATTAGTTTGATATTTATTTTAGGAGTTTCCTCTCCCAACAAAAGGAAAGGAAAAGGAAAAAAAACAGAAGACAAATATAACAACTTTTACTATTTTAACTTCTCATGCAACTTGACAATTTAAAACAGACTTCTCAAGTGATTAAATTTAAACATTATTTAATGGATGAAGATGGAGATTTTTTAAATCCCGATCCATGTCGTAACATTGTTTTAAATTCATTCAATGAATTAGTCTTCTCTCCATCTCAATTGATGTGAAGAGACATCTAAAATAATTAGTCTTGGATCATTTATTTATGAAAAAAATGTATGCATAGCACAAGCTTTTGAAAATGCATGTGGGGTGGTGGTGAGATGAATTAATGCAATTCCTAGTGTTTGATTATTTAAATGATGCTAATTATGTCAGAGATTAAATATTAATGGTGTGTTCGATAACTGTGTAATATAGCACGAAGCTTAGTAGGTCTAACCACTAAGTTACTATTTCTACGGTGGCTCCTAATTTGGAGTTTCTCTGAACTGGGCTACTACACATAGACGGCAGAAGGAAGACTCTTTCCATTCTCATATATTTATTGAACCTTCCAATTCTGGCTTTTACATTTCTTTTGGTTCTTGATCTCTTAATATTTGCCTCTTTTTTGCCATCTTTCCGGATCTTCTGTTTGTGGAAGCCCTTTAGTATCTAATTTGAGTACCTATTTTTTACTTTAGTTGCAAGGACACAAAAATATTTAAAGGCTACTATGGGAGGGGTTAAGGATCAAATGCATGATGAAGCTGAACAAGAGAAAGAAGAGGGGCCTCTGTGGGGAAGAGGAAAGAATATCTATTATCAAAATAAGGAGGTAGCATTTCACCTAATTATTGGCTTAACTTTTTTCTTTTTATGACATTATATGCAGTATGCTTGGAGAAACCATTACATTACTGGATCTAGAAACAACAATGTGATGTCAGAGGAGTATCCTCTCCTTACCGTTTCAACAGTACCTGTAACATAAATCTTCTATCATGTCGTCATTTTCGTGCAATAGTTGATTTTACTTGACCATTTTTGTTTGCTAGAATGTTGAAGAGTAAGTGATGAGGACCTTATCGCTGAGGAGGAGGCAGAGGTGTTGAGAATGCAGCAGAAAAAAAGTTAAATCCTTATCTGCAGAGGATTTTGGTATTGAAGATGATGATGAACTCACATTTGAGGTGAGAAATTCAATTTCTATACTACGTTCATTCGATGATCTTTTCCTATATTTTGAGGTTGGAAGTGGAGTCTTATGTGGGTAACATTGCAGGAAATTTTGGTCCAAGGAAAACCTGGATCAGCAGTTTCTGGAGACGGAGAAGCCAAAAATGTAACTGGCACTGCTTATGAGAGAGTGCAGAAGGATTTGAATGCTTTGACAAAAGAAGAGCAAGTGGATGTTGTCTATAGGTGAGCTTCCCTGTCTTGCATATGCTAATTTCAGGGCAGTTCTCTTAAGTTTTATTGCTTGTCATTGTCAACGGTGTTATCAAATGTCACCAAGCATCATGATCATATCAGTATAGAAAAACGAAGGCGCAAAAGTTTCAATTACTATCATTTTCCATGATTCTTGGTAGCATCTTTTATTAAGTTTAGACTTTAAATAGATATCAGTACATCATCAATAATCGAGAAAACAAATAGAAGCGGGAAAAGGGGGGGGGGGTTGATAAACTAAGGTTTCGAACAGTATGTGCTTAATTTTACTGCTATAGGTGGTGGAAATTAATATCAACAGCATACCTAGTGTAGTACCTTATCCCTACCTTTGTTGTGGAAGTTGACAAAGAATGAAAACTCTTATGTGTTGTTCAGTTCAGACTCCAATAATGACAATTATATTTATGGACCCATTTCTGCAATATCCTCAATTTGACTATTGAAAAATGGATCATGGTATGTATTGTGTCAGAGGTTTCAGTAGGAAATTTTGATTGTTAGCAGCTGTTCCTGTTAGATGTCTGATCTGCATGGAGATGGCAGATTGAGGATATTGAACACCATAATAAGCAAAGAAGCTTATTGATGAAGATAAGTAGATTGGATCTCAATGACACATTTTTGATAATGCATGTGGGGGACTCTTGATCTTGCATGCACCTTCTAGCTTCACATTGATACCAGTGTCTTCACGTTTTTATGAGGAAGTTGATTATATGTCTAGGAAGTGCATTTATTAGTGAGGCGAAATGGTATGACAAGAGGCGTGTACCTTAGAATGCCAGAAGATCGTGAGAAGTGGTCCACTAGATGTTTGTAACCTCTGAATCTATTTTCTTAAATGTGCCTCATAAGCTTTTATTTGTATTAGGACCGTGTAGGACAAGGTGGGGAGAATTTGAGTCACAAGATCAAGATGCTGTTAAGTATTCAAGGGTAGTTGTCTCAGGTTCTAACCCCATCAAAGGTAAAATCACTAGGTAATTTGACTTCTTTCCACCCAATACCTATATGTTGTCGGGAGGTAGCATGTACCGTGTGAAATTGATGGAAGTGTGCGCAAGCTGGCCCGGACACCACACTTAATTAAACAACATACCCAGTGTATTCCCACAAAGTGGGGTATGGGGAGGATAAAGTGTACGCAGTCCATACTACTACCTCAGACAAAGTAGAGAGGTTGTTTCCGATAGACCCCCGACTTAGGACAAATAACAGTATAGAAAAGATAGAAATAATATTGCACTTAATTAAAAAAGTACTCAAAAGGTAGCTAGCTATATGGAGGCATGGGAGTCTGGGAGCTACTTCAGAAGTGTTGATGTGTTCATTTCAACAAGGGAGAATGAAATGGAGCTTTCACAAGATCTGAGGATTCACTCTGTAGTTCAATCCATGATACATAGATGAGATTACCAAATATCTAGTTAGTCCCAGGACGAGATCATTAAATATGTAGTTAGCCCCCTGTCGAATTTATTGTACAGGATCAGAAATGTTCAGTTGAAATGTCCATTCGTCACGGTGTAGTGGCCTTCTTTTATGGCATTCTACATCGCATGCTTGTGATTAATTAGACTCAAGAGTTAGAATCTTCGATGTGCATGTCTCCTACTACTTTCATTGGCTAGATATTATCTATCAGGTGTTGCGAACATTTTATTTTGCAGGTTAGATTATGCTTCTGACTCATTTCTTAAAAAATTACAAAAAGGTTATGCTTCTGACTGTATGATCTTCTTATGATAACAGTGCTGCACCTGAATTGGTTGGTTTGTTGTCTGAGCTTGGCGAAGCGCTTGAGCAGCTCGATAACAAAGTTAATCCCCTACTCAAAAAGGTATGTGCTTTATGAAATACCACTAACTATACGTCAGTCAGTATTAAGTTATACAGACCGGAGGCTGCTGTGGAAGATACTTGTCTAATTACTTCTCGCCAAATACTAAATTGTATTTACATTGTGAAACCCACATGTACATTTTAGACGTGCTTGTCTGTGGTTCCCTTCAACAGTTTGGGGTTCTTTGGTCAAAATCTTTATAGTTAGTTACGTGGGATCTATTACTGACAAGTATAGTTGAAACAGTGAGAGTTGACTCATATAACGATGGAACTAGCTGCTCTCCTTGTTAGAAACTAATGCAGTTTTTGGTAAGATAGTTTGATCTTGGAATGATATTGCACCTGTCAGCATTAACTTTCATTTTTTCTCTATTAAGATTAATGGGAAGAATATGATAAAAGACGGGATGCACTACATTGAGGTGAAGAAGTTGCTTCTGCTGTTATACTGCCAAGATATCACTTTCTACCTTCTTCTCAAATCTGAGGGTCAACCAGTGCGTGATCATCCAGTCATTTCACGCCTTGTGGAGATCAAGAATCTGTTGAATAAGGTTACAACTTTTACTTAAGATTAAAACAACGAAACATGGACAAATTACTGCTTGCCAGTTTTTGTTAATTCTGTTGATATTATTTGCTGGAAAATCAATCACTTCATTATGTGGTCTTTATATGTATAATTGACGAGATAAGACTTCTTCATTTAATCCATGAGATATATGCTAAGCAAGTGCTCATGTACACATGTTGAAAACATTTAGCCTGACCACATCATATGGTAATATCAGTAGACTTGCGATATAAAGGTACCATTAGCTGTTACAAATGGAAAGATTAACACAAACTATAATTAGTGTAGTTGTTTAGCTCATGGAAAAAGTTAGAGGTCTCTTATTATCTAGTTCATACTTATAAATAATTTCTATATGTTTGATACGGTTTCAATTCTCTTAACCCACCCTCGTTTTAAAGTTTATGCCACTCTGTCTGCATCTGGGCTGTTTCATCTTATTGTTAGTCTGAATTTGTTTCTTCATCCATCTGTAGCTTCTTCCTCCCTTTCCTTTTTTCTATCTTAAGGAACTTGATGAAGTCGGATCCAGCATCCAAGTGCTTTTTTATTACTGAATTTAGCCATGGGAAATCTGTTAAAAGTGTAAATTGTATCACACAGATAAGGTTTATTTTATTTTTCCATGATATGTACTTCAATTTTAATATATGTGTATGTATAAATAAGTGAACAACTTGATCTGCAGTTCAAACAACTCTTTTCCACTACATTAGAAGCTAAATGATGTCTTTCTCACCTTGTGCCCCATGTGACTGCACGTGGATAACTTCCTATGATTTCCTTCCTGTCCCTCTATTGTCCGTTCTCCCAAAAAGGATTCAGCACTAAATTCCACACTCCTGTCAGCCATTCACAAGCTTTCAATGTGACATCTTCCATTTCTCTGTCGATCCATCGATGCCTTCACAAATATTCAGCTCTTAAAAATGGATTAATTCTCTTTGGTGTTCTGTTGTTCCACTTAACATGGAATGGAAAATCATTTTTTTCCTATTCTGCAGTTATTTGTAAATAGACATAACTATTCCTACCATCCCCAACTGGATCATTGTTTCCGTATCCAAGTATCCTTCCTTATTCTTTTATGTTGTTTTACAAAAAGTTAAATCCCTAGATTTCTACTCTTGCCCCTTTTTTCTCTTTTCTTATCTTATAATAGTCGTATCTGGGTTAGTTTGTGTGCACCTTGACTAGCTCCATGGATACCTTCTACCTCCCATGAGCACAAGTACCGAGTAACTCTCTGTCTACAAGGCCTAGACGGATAGGAAGAAATCACTTGGTGCTTTTACCTCCATGGGGATTTGAACTCGAGACCTCGTGGTGCTAAATACACTTCATTGACTACTAGGCGACACCCATGGATGCCTATTACATAGTTCTTCTCAAGTGAATACCCCATAGAATAGTCTTCAGCCTTCTTTGTTTATTTGATAGACTAAAATCTGTCTGTCTAGCATGGCTAGCTAAACTCATTTATCAAGTAAGTTAAATGCGGGGACTTCCGTGGATGGATTCTTTTTATTCTTGAATCATGTTTCCTCAAGTCAGTGAGAATTTGAAGTGGAAATAATATGTAACTTATCATAGCCTAACATATCAAAATTTTCAATCATGTACTGAATTATCACATTTAGGTTGTTTAGATGCTAAGTGATGTTGCTAAATAGTTGCTAAGTCCTTCCTTGTTCTTCTGCTTATTCGATTCTTGCTAGCTTCAATGCATATACCCTGCTCCTCTCTTCCTATCTCTCTAGACGTTGACAAAATTAATTTATGCAGATGAACGAACTTGATGGACATCTCCCTTCTAATCTAGAAGACTTGTTGCTCAAGAATATTGATAATGTAACTGGTGTAAAGTTGGCGGGAAGGAACTTGGATTCTGAACCTCTTCCCATTAGTGACAAACTTTCCGTGGCATCAACTTATATTCAAGAAGCAGAGGTAATTCCAGTTTGATTCATCTCATTTTGTTGCTCAAGCATCAGTTTTTGTCTTCTTTTATTTGGGCTGATATTCAATGAAAACCTTTTGTGGTTTTTATCAAGCAACTACATAGAATTGAGTCTAATTTTTTCCATCGTTTTAGCCTCATGAAGCTGAGTTGGTCGAGGCAAATGGTTTAAAGAGTCAACGGAAAAGCGAATCAAAACGCAAACGTCAGGTAAATAGTGTTTGTATCTAAGCACACTCCATTTTCTTATCAACCATCAGCAGGCGAGTCCACTGTCACTGTTATAATAAGAATCTAAGTGTCACCAGATTAGTGACAATGTCATTGTCATTTTGATTTCTAACAACTCTTTCACCCGTCACTAACAACTCTCTGTGTTGCAAGATACCAGATCTCTTCTTCTTTTACCAGTAAGATGTAGATCAAATTAACTAATATTAAGGAATTGTGGCAGGATGATCAAGTTGGTATCCAAAGTATGGAAATGTTAAAAGTGAGAGCTTCCCTAGAGGAAAAATTGAAGCAGACAGGTGTCTTAAGTTCCATTGCACGAAAACATGAAAAACAAAACAAACGCTCGCGACTACTGAATGGGTATCAATGAAATTACTGATCGGAAGTCCAATGAATTATATGCAGGATGTTGGCAACTCCTGATGATTTTGGTGATGATGCCATGGGTGCTGGAGATGATCGTGAGATACGAAGTTTAAACAAACTTTCTAGGCTTCTAACCCCTCAAGTAGCGAGACCCAAGGTATGGATCACATATGCTTTAAATCTATCTTCATTTTGAGTTTTCATGCAAATAAAATCCTGTCTTCTATATGGGTGTATGCGCCTGCACTTGAGATTGATTCTCTGTTATGGAATTTGACAGTCTTCCTCTTTTGTCGCCATAGGATGAAGTTGTAATTTGTATTATTTCAGTCGTATTCAGCTTCATTTCACTGGATGCTATTGTTGATTTTTTAGTTCTCCACTGTGCTTATCAGAGTGAAAGCAACCGTGTTTCTATTGTTTGATGTCACAGCTTTCTAATTTGTGTGATTAGGATTATTTCGAAAGGCCTCCATGTTGGGCACATGTTGTGTTTAATTGCTCTTCATCTTTGGGTTCCAAAAATCTTGATATACCCTTCCACAAATATCTTTATTACGAGATCGAAGAAACGCAGTGTGATTGAATAATTATATTATGATAAGTATTATTCTCTTGGAAGGTAATTTCTGGTGATGATGATTTACCGAAACGAGATGACATTGGAGAAAGGAGAAGAAAGCATGAACTGAGAGTTCTAGCCGGAGCTGGAGTTGAACCTTCTGATGTTGTCAAAGATGAGACTGGTGACCATGCGAACGATGCTGCTGCTACTTCCGATGATAGTGAAATCGACCCAGATTTGAAATTCTATAGAGAAGTCGAAAAAAAACATTCAGCTAAGCTTGCTGCTAAAGAAAAGATGTATTCCGGGTTAGACTCAATATTGTTTTAAGATTGTTAAAGCAAAGCTCATTCAAGCATGCTAAATTACTTTCTCGTGAAAGATTTCGTGGATGTTCCCATCAATATGGATTATAATGTATTATCCTTCCTAAGTCGTGCATTTGCTTCTATTTCAACGACATCCCATCTCTTATCTGCTTGGCTATTTCCGATTAGTGCATAACCCCGAAATCCACATGCATTTTGCTCACTTTGATTCACTTAATTCACCGTAATTTGCTACTGTAGTTCCCCAGCTGCGCCGCTAAAGCCAGGAACGCTTGTAGATGGGAAGCGCCAGATAAATTACCAGGTATGACATATTAACTTTTGCTGCCAGTTGCAATCATGATGTTGGTTTCTTTCTGTTTCACTAAAATCGTGTTACTTGATTTTCTAGATGGTGAAAAACAGAGGCCTTACTCGTAATCGTAAGAAGCAAGATAAAAATCCAAGGAAGAAATACAGGGTAAGTGGCTAAAGAAGAAGTACTTGTGCTTGAAAGAACCAGGTTCCTGGTATAACAATGTTTACGAGCATGTCTTTATCTCTCTCACTCAGGGTAAACATGAGAAGGCTCAGCAACGTAGGGCGGGACAAGTTCAGAAAATGAAGAAACCAAGTGGTCCTTATGATGGAGAAACTACAGGAATCAATGCTGGTATTAGTCGAAGTATCCGATTTTAAGGGATAGGTTCTTACCTCCCCCCAAGGGCTTTGGTCTAGTGGTAAGAACTCGTCACGTGGTGTGTGGGTTAGGCACACGTGCTGAGTTTGTAAACTTGCACAGGCAAAACCTTAGTATTTAAGTGAAGAAAGGTAGAGTGGTATACCCCTTTGAAGATGGGAGTGGAAAGGCATGTATAGGATGAATGTGAACTGATTCTGTTTCTTTATAGAGTTAATACATGACCCTAAACTTGACACCAAATTATAACTTTGATCTTAAACTTTGACAGTGCACAAATATGACCTTTAACTTTTTAAAACTGCACAAATATGACCTCCAATCCTACATGGCAAAACGCGTGTTCAACACGCAAAACTGGGCGCGTTCAGCTTAAAATCTAAGGGCATAATACATAAATATGATCTTAAACTTTGACAGTGCATAAATATGACCTTTAACTATTTAAAACTGCACAAATATAAATTTTAAATGACTCTTCACTATTATTTTTTTATTATTTTCGGTTCAAAGATGAAAATGACATCTAATTTTTTTTGTCATTGCGAAGAAAGAACAATATTGAAGATTTATTAATTAGGTGGGTCAACCTCATATGAAAAAATCGAGCGGGTATGTATATATATTATAAAGCAAAAGACGAATTTAAGTTATATAATATACTTATATATTATTTATTTAAATATTAAATTAAATATGAAACTATACTAATAATAAAAAAATTATAGTTTTAATAAAACGTTATTAAGTTAATATTATTAAGGATAGTAGTAGTGTGGTGATTTTACCACTCATTTGCACTCAACTTTCTTGCACACTACCAATTTTTTTTATAAATAAATAAGAAATAATCATAATTTAATACACTAATATCAATATTTTGAAATAGAGTTGGTGAGATGAAAAGATGTGGATTGAAGCTAAAAGAGATCAAGTGGAAGCAAAGAAGTGCAACTGAAGACTTAGAGTAGTCATCAACACCAGTTACCGCGATCGCGGGCTATAGGACGTGGTCCGTCAAAATGCTGAATGGATTGCTATCACAGAACCATACTATGGTCACATTGGCTACAGTTGCGGACAACCTCATACAATCGCGGCTAAGCGGGAATGATGCCTAGGGCAGTTTTGTAAATTCACTTGGCTGAATCCCAAATTAGAAAAGACTGTAACTAATTTTGGAGACTTAAATTATTAGTGTTTTGTGAAGGATGGATGCTTTGGATAATCTGTATGGTATATCTTGCTCTACCTTCTTCATGAGTAGCTAAGTAATTTAGTCTTGAGATTATGTAGAACAAAAATATAATTATGTGTGGGTGTTGTTGGGATTGCGTGATTTTTAGTTGTTAAATATGGATTCCACCATTGCTTGAGTTTAATATTTGGAATTTGTGGGTGAAAACCCCAAACTCTAGAAACCCTTCATCATCCTTGAAAGAGTGATAAATGTGAACATATGGGAACCCATAGCATCCTTGAAAGAGAGCTATAAGGGGACAAGGCAATGGTGGACAATTAAGCATGTGGTTTAATACCTTCTACGATCTTAGACATAAGTGTAAATGGAGTGTAAATCATATCTTAGGCATTTTCCTAGAAATAAAGATGTCTAATTAAGATTTTGGGTGACTATGAATGACACACTCATTATGTGTTCGAAAGAGCCAATGAGTGATATCATTGTGGTTTTGTTGAATGACTAACCATAAAGATCTTCGACCTAGCCTATATCTTACTTAACAATTAAGATTTATGTTAAACCGTCACTAACCCACATGCTCTTTACTTTTAGGTAGGCATAATCCCAAGATTACCTCCAAAATTGATTTTAAATCAAAAGTGCTATCCTAGTATGTTGTTTAACTTAAGATTGTTACCAACAAAGTCCAAACCACACCCCCTATTTTATTACATGTTGTGTTTGTTTGCATTTTGGGTATCCTTTTAGTAATTAGAGAACCCATAGGACTTGAAATTTTCATTTCACTCCTTTTAGATTTGACCCCAACACGAGTTGGGATATTGACAATGACTGCCTTACTCCTTAAACATGGGATTTAGCTAAGCATTATCATCAACTTATGACTAGTACCCTACCATATGACTTGGGTGAGGATTAACTGTACCTTGGAATGAGTGTAACCCACACTACACTGCCTAACATACGAGGGAGAGGGGTCAAAGTCATACTATAGCATAAAAGTGGTATTCTTAAATCGTACTTTGTCTAGAAACTCAACTTAGGGAATTTTTCTAAGGGTTCAAAGCCAAGGTGTTTCACCCTCGAACTTAAAACACCTAAGGGGTCCCTTTTTCATTATTTAACAAATCAAAACACATATTCACTCATCTCAAAACTTACAAGAAAGAGAAGAGCTAGGGTTTCAAGGGATAGATTATCTAAGCTTCCAATTGTGGTTTCTCTACAAAATTTCTCGATGTTTCAGGTATGTATCTCTACCCTAAATTGTTTTTTATTCAGAACACATGTTTAATTATTATCCATGTGGTTTTAATGTTTAGATTTTGAATGTGGGTTGCGGTATTTGGAATGGTTATTGTATGAATTGCTTTTCCATGGTTTTGAATTGGTTATACATATTATTTCTTATTGTTTGAACTAAATATAATCATGGGTGTAGGAATTGAAATGGTGAACATAGGTTTCCACAATTTTATGGTATAATGGTTTAGAATTGGTTTTAAACTCATCCCAACTTGTGTGACTGGTTTTGGAACATGGAAATATGAATAATTTAAATCACTTTTTGAACCTTGCATTGCATAAAAGTTTAATGGAATATAAAACGATTTTGGAAGGTCTTGGTGGCCATGGTTTGATTTTGAAATTAGATCCTTGGAGTCAATTCAGATAAATGGTTTTGGAAGTGCATAATGAAATTGGTTTGCAAGCTTTAACTTTATCTTGTATGATGATACCAATGGTAAATGCCTATTTAAAAGACTCTTTGATTAATGGATTGAAATATGTATAAATGGTTTTAATTTGGGCTTAAGGAGGTTGTGTAGCTCGCAGTTGAAGGTGGAGGTCTCGGGAGGACCAATACTTGAAGCTATAGTTGCCTGCGTTTGGTTCTTTATGACCATGCACATAGTTCACACTTTAGACCTATTTTGGAATGGCTCGAGTGGTGTATTCCCTTGCCATTCCTTGAATTTTCCTCGATTCATATGGCTAACATGCGCTGCGGCCCATTTAGTAGGGGGAGCCGAACCCATATAGCCTGTGGGTTCCCTTGGGACAATTAGAGCTACACAATCCTAGTTAATGCTTTTTAAATCTCATGCTTAAACTTTGTACCCTATCCTAGCATATTATATATATGTATGTATGTGAACATGTACATGAAGTTTTGGATTGTTTTGAAATAGCATTATTTTATCCCTTACAAGCGTTACATGCTAGTTTTCATCCCACTAATCGTCCTTGAATGCTGTATTATTTCATAATGTAGGGTCCTAGGGGTTCTTCTTTTTCTTTATGCAGTGTTAGGTTTTTTGGTGGGTCGGTCATTCCACTTAAAGTGATGAGCTTCCATCTTTTAGAAGGCCTATTACTCCTTGTTTTCACAATGTTTTCTTATATTGTCACTTTTGGATTCCTTTTTGGAAATAGTCGGGGGCATGTCCAGACCTAATATGATATTCTATTTTATTAGTGGCTTTGAGGATAGATTGTGGGTTGGTTGTTGTTTTGAACTCTTAGTTTCATTTGAGTTACATTAACTGTATTATCTTTATACTCTAGTTGTCTTCCACTTTTATCTATATTGTGATTGGATGACTAGGCTATGAGGGTGGTTTCTGGTACACGGTGGACTTGACATACCTATCACGATTTGGCCTTGGTTCAGGTCATGAAAATCGTGGTATCTAAGATAGGTTCAGGGTCTTTGGGTATCTATAAAGTTGTGCCTAGTAGAGCCCCTTCTATGGGTGTGTAGCACGCCACACTTATAAGGGGAAGGCTACAAGACATTTAGGAATATTTCCCTTTCTTGTGATCTATTTTGGGCTATAGATTCGGGTGTCATGAATTTCCCCAACTCCTAGAATGCTCTTTCAAACCGTGCCTCCCTGAAGATCTAATGTTCGCAGAAACTATGCTAGACCCTTTATCCTTCATGAGGATAATGTGGAGGACACTCTCCCTACTTATGGAGTGCAGACCCGATATAGGGTCGTTGCTCCAAATTGCACTACCATATGTGGAGTCCCACCTATACCCACTAGTCTTCATTAGGCTTTCGGAGATGGTGACACCTATGATCGCCATCTTAGGGAAACATCCCTAATGCGGAGTTCCGCTGGTCTATTCATTTTATTAATTAGTTAGTTACATCTCATTCTTATTAGCTGGGTTATGTTAGTTCTGTTGTTGCTTCGCCTGAGGTCATGGGTTGGCCAGTTCATAAGGTCAAATCCCACAACCTTTACAAGATCGAGGGTTGGTCTGTGACGGACCATCAGTTTGGCCATCAGCCTTATCCAGAACATCGCTTCCTGAAGGATTCAACGATGGACCAAATGGTGGACCGTCAGATCTGTGATGGACCACCAGCTTGGCCGTCAGTCTTATCCAGAATGTGACTACCCAGGATCAGAAGCGACAGACCAAATGGTGGACCGTCAACCCCAGACGGACCACCACTTTGGCCGTCAGTCTTGATGCGGTTTTCTGAATTCAAATTTTAGATTCTTTTTACCTGGGAACGTATAAGTACCAGTTTTAGGTTTATTATTGGGGATCTTTTTATTTTTCATTTTTATCATAGTCTCTAGATCTAGAAACTCTTGGTAACCTAGTATTTTGGGGAGTTAAGTAAATCATGTGGATCAAATCAATCCATCTCTATTGAAGATTCAAGAACAAATTGTTGTAACTTTTGTAAGTAACTCTTGAATTAATTCATGAATAACATCTCCTAATGATAACTTAGCCACACATCTCCATGATAGAAAGAGAAGAAATCGTTGAGTTATTCATGAATTAATTCAAGAGTTACTTACAAAAGTTACAAGAATTTGTTCTTGAATCTTCCATAGAGATGGATTGATTCGATCTACAAGATTTGCTTAACTCTCCAAAATACTAGGTTACCAAGAGTTTCTAGATCTAGAGACTATGATAAAAAATGAAAAATAAAAATCTCCCCAATAATAAACCTAAAACTGGTATTTATATGTTCCTAAGTAAAAAGAATCTAAAATTTGAATTCAGAAAACCGCGTCAAGACTGACAGCTAAAGTGGTGGTCCTTCGTGGGGTTGACGGTCCACCATTTGGTCCGTCGCTTCTGATCTTGGGTAGTCACATTCTGGATAAGACTAACGGCCAAGCTGGTGGTCCATCGCAGATCTGACGGTCCATCATTTGATCCGTCACTGAATTCTTCAGGAAACGATGTTCTGGATAAGGCTGACAGCCAAACAGGTAGTCCATCGCAGACCTGACGGTCCACCATTTGGTCCGTCGCTGAGTCCCTTCAGGAAGCAATGTTCTGGATAAGGCTGACGTCCAAGATGGTGGTCCGTCGCAGATCTGACGGTCCACCATTTGGTCCATCGCTGAAAGTTCTGAAACCTTGGGTTCTGCCTAAGACTTGACGGTAAGGTTGGTGGCCTATTGAAGGTGTGACGGTCCACCATTTCAACGGTCAGAATCACTTTTCTGCCACTTTCCAGAGTCTTTTCCTTCAGCTGACTCCTTGCCCTGAAACACTAAAAACCGGCATCAAATGCAACTTTGGTTGCTTGAAAACATCCAATTTTCCCAAGAAAAGATGCAAAATGTTCCTTAAAAAACTGGAACATCATTACCGAGGAATACGGTTGTCAATTAAGTTTGTGATTGTTAATCGACCCTTTGGTCAAAGTGTCCTAAAGCTTTACTTTTATTTGTTGTTTTTGTTTGTACAGATTGATAATTGTGTATGCACAATACACGGAGTTCAGGTGCACCATTATTACCAATATATCTAGAGCCTCAGTTGATCGGTAGAATGGCTGATCCACAAAATGCAGAAAGATTAGCCGCCTTGGCTAATGCTCAAGTAAATCAGCAAAATGCTGATAACCCAGGTCAGGTGCCAAATCCTGACGATGAGGAACTGGGAGATGATGACTTATTGGATCCTATAAACCCAAGGCGTGCTGGGAATGTAGCTGCACCTGTGAATCGCAATGTACATCGAAATCGCCCTTTCAGGGAAAGACAGGACCCCCAACTTGTTCAGTATGATCTCAATGACGATGAAGACGAAATGGATGGAGCAGGAGCGACTGGAGCTATTATTCCTCCACCTCTAGCACCTGGAGCAAAATTTAATATCACCAGTACGATGATCCAACTCCTGTATCTAAAGGGGTTATTCGGCGGTCTGCCAGGAGATGATCCTAACATGTATTTGGTAAATTTTGTCACCATTTGCAAATCTTTTGATAATCCTGGAGTAGGTCAGAATGCTATTCGCTTGAGGTTATTTCCATTGTCTCTGTCTGGGGAGGCAACATTGTGGCTTAATGAACTGACGCCCAATTTTATAACCAACTGAAGGTAGTTGAAGGAGGCTTTCCTAGAAGGGTTCTTTCCGCCTTCCAGGAGGGTACAGTTGAGGAATGAGATCAGTAATTTTAGACAACTCCCAATCGAAGGTCTTCACGAAACTTGGGAGAGGTTTAAAAAGAAGTTGATGCAGTGCCCAAACCACAATATGACGGATATTCATTTGATGGAGACTCTTTATCAGGCTTTGAACTCTATTACAAAACCAATTGTTGATAATGCTACAGGGGGATCATTTATGGATCTAACTTTTCAAGAGGCCTCAGAGATGCTTGATCGGATGACCAAACGAAGCAGAGCTTGGCATACCAGGGATTCTGTGGTAGCAATCCCTACTATTTCTGTTGGTATAACTACAGAACAATGTAAGAAAGAGGAAAAATGCGATAAAGATATGGCACATTTGAAGACGCAAGTGGACTTGTTGACCAAGCACTTATTATCTGCAAAGACTGAAAAAGTGAAGGTTGTTGCATCCCACGGTAGAGATGATTCTGATTCAGAAGAAGAGGCAAATTATTTGAATAACTAGGGGGGTTTCCGAGTCAATCGCCAAAGAAATTAATGTCAGACTTATTATAACAAGACTGGATATAAGGATCGGGATCAAGGAAACTAGAAGGGCAAGAATGATAGAAGTGGGTTGTATGTACCTCTCGAAAGCATATATAATACGACAACTAGCTCTAGCAAGATGTCCATGGAGGATATGATGGAAAAATTATTAAAGAAAATTGAGGCTACCAACTCTGGGGTGACTACCATGAAGACCGATTTGTCTTCTATGAGCCAGTTAGTAAACTCTCATTCCACTTAGATCAAATAGTTGGAACAACAAATGAGCCAACTTTCTACAACGTTGAATCAGAGAAAGAGTGGAACATTGTCGAGTGATACAATTCAAAACCCTCGGAATGATGGTTCGTGCATGGCTATTACCACACGGAGTGGTAAGGTTTTATCAGGACCTTCTTTAGGTAAAGCTGTGAATGATGAGGTGATCGAAGAAGCTATTGAGATTGAAGAAGGTAATCCAGTAGAGTCTGAGAAACTGGATGACATTGATATCCCTTCTAATCATCAGCAGGTTGATGAGTCGAAAAAAGAGAAAGAGAAGGAAAAAGAAGTAGTGGTGAATACTCTCCCAAAACCACCACCCCCATTTCCTTAGAGAATTAAAAAGAAGGCTGATGACATGAAGTTTAGTAAGTTCATGGCAATGTTGAAGCAATTGACCGTAAATATACCCTTGGTGGAGGCACTTGAGCAAATGCCAGGATATGCTAAATTTATGAAGAATCTGATGACAAAGAAAAGAGCAGTCAGCTACAAACCGGTGGATAATCTCCATCATTGTAGTGCTATTTCCACAAGATCCTTGGTGGAGAAGAAGGCTAATCTGGGAGCATTTACTATCCCATGCACTATTGGACCTCTTGACTTTGCAAAAGCCTTATGTGATTTGGGAGCGAGCATTAATTTGACGTCGTTAGCTGTTTATAAAAACTTGGGTTTGGGAGACCCCACACTCACCAACATATGACTTGTGATGGCGGACAGATCGGTAAAATGACTTGTTGGTATTTTGTATGATGTGCTGGTAAAGGTGGCTAGCTTCGTATTTCCGGCAGATTTTGTCATTTTGGATTGTGACGTGGACTTTGAGGTGCCCATAATCTTAGGTAGACCTTTCCTTACAACTGGAAGTGTGTTGATTGATCTGCGAGCTAATGAGCTCTTATTTAGGCTGAATGATTAAGTGGTGCGATTTGATGTATGCAAATCAATGAAACAGCACAAAGAAATGAGTGTGTTCTCAATTGTTGATGTATATTATGAGGATGAGCAGGAGGTGTCAATAGAGGAGAAAATTGTTGTAGAGCCTCTAGCTGCAATGCTAATGAATTTTGATCGTGAAGGCATTGAGGAGTACAAAGAGACTGTTTGCGCTTTGACATGAATGGGTTCATACTCTTATGCTCCTATGAAATTGGATCTTGATCATACTAATCGACCAACACCACTGGATAAGCCATCTGTTGAAGAGCCACCGGTATTGGAATTGAAAAAACTACCAGGGCATCTGAGGTACGTGTTTCTGGGCAATGGAAACACGCTACCCGTTATTATTGTAGCTGATTTGGGCGAGCAGCAGGTGGAAGCACTTATTTTGGTACTTCAGAGATACAAGAGAGCAATAGGGCAGACTATTGTAGATATTATTGGCATTCCCCCTGGCATCTTCACTCATAAGATACAACTTGAAGAAGATGTTACTCCGACTATCGAGCACTAACGCCATCTTAACCCACCAATGCAAGAAGCGTACAAGAAGGAAATTCTTAAGTGGTTGGATGCAGGGGTGGTTTATCCTATTTTCGACAGTAAATGGGTGAGCTTAGTTCAATGTGTGCCCAAGAAAGGGGGCATGACTGTTGTTGCAAATGAATAGAATGAGTTGATTCTACTCAGGCCTGTGACTGGGTGAAGAGTTTGCATGGACTATCACAAACTAAACTCATAGACCTTAAAGGACCATTTCCCTATGCCTTTCATAGATAAAATACTTGATCGGTTAGCATGAAGGGGGTGGTATTGCTTTTTGGATGGATATTTGGGCTACAACCAGATCTGCATTGCTCCTGAAGATCAGGAGAAGATGACATTTACATGTCCGTATGGCACCTTTTCTTTCAAGAGGATGCCATTTGGGTTATGTAATGCACCCGCCACCTTTCAAAGGTGTATGATGTCTATTTTCTCAGATATGGTAGAGGACACCCTGGAGGTGTTCATGGATGATTTTTTTGTGGTTGGAGATTCATTTGAGATGTGTTTGGAGAATTTGAGCAGAGCTCTGTAATGGTGCATGGAATTCAATTTGGTGCTCAATTGGAAAAAAATGCCACTTTATGGTGAAGAAAGGCATTGTTGTCAGGCATAAAATTTCAGAAAAAGGGATAGAGATTGATAGAGCCAGGATTGAAGTTATATAGAAACTACCACCTCCCATCTCAGTAAAAGGCGTGCATAGTTTCCTTGGGCATGCTGGTTTTTATCGGAGGTTTATAAGAGACTTCTCAAATGTTGCAAATCCACTTTGCAAACTTTTGGATAAGGAAGCTAAGTTCTCATTTGATGCTGATTGCTTGAAGGAATTTGAATGCCTTAAAAAGAAGCTGGTTGAGGCCCCTATAATTATTGCACCAGACTGGTCAAAACCGTTTGAGATCATGTGTGATGCAAGTGGTGTTGCCCTTGAAACAGTGTTGGGACAGAAGAAGGACAAATTATTTCACCCGATTTATTATGCTAGCAAAGCACTGAATGGAGCTCAAAAGAACTACATAGTCACGGAACAAGAACTCCTTGTTGTAGTCTATGCTTTTGAGAAATTCCGAGCTTATCTGTTTGGGACCAAGGTAGTGGTCCATACTGACCATGCAGCCTTGAGGTATTTGATGGCTAAAAAGGATGCAAAACCAAGGTTAATTAGGTGGGTGTTGCTGCTCTAATAATTTGACTTTGAAGTCAAAGATAGGAAGGGTTGCGAAAACCAAGTTGTAGATTATCTGTCTAGAATGAAAGGTGAGCAAGTAGTTGGTGAGAAAGTTGAGATAAATGATGCATTTCTTGTTGAGGAGATCTTAGCTACTGCTATGGAGAAAGTGCCCTGGTATGCTGATTTTGCAAACTATGTGGTGAGTGAGGTCATTTCGGAAAATCTTTCTTTCCATCAAAGAAAGAAATTCCTTCAAGATGTGACACGCTACTTATGGGATGAGCCGTATCTTTTTTGGCGATGTGCTAACAACATTATTAGGAGATGTATGCCAAAAATGGATGTATTGTTCATAATGGAAGCATGTCATGCTTCCCCAGTTGGAGGTCACCATGCAGGTAACCGAACGGCTAGAAAGGTGTTGCAGAGTGGCTACTATTGGCCAACGTTATTTAAGAATGCTCATGAGTTTGTCATAAAGTATGATCAATGTCAGAGGCAGGGGTCGATCTCCAAGAGGCATGAGATGCCTTTGACGAAGATGCTTGAAATAGAATTGTTTGATGTTTGGGGCATCGATTTTATGGGCCCTTTTGTAAGCTCGTACGGAATGAAGTACATTTTAGTTGTTGTTGATTATGTATCAAAATAGGTTGAAGCCGTTGCCTTGTCTGATAATGAAGGAAAGAGAGTTTTTACATTTCTAAAAAAGAACATCTTCTCTCGCTTTGGAGTACCACGTACTATTATAAGTGACGGAGGATCTCATTTTTGCAACAAAGTGTTTCGAGCGGCTTTGGTGAAATATAGGGTGAAACAGCATAGAGTGGCGACCCCATACCACCCACAAACTAGTGGGCAAGTAGAGGTCTCGAATAAGGAAATTAAGGTCATCTTAGCTAAAATGGTGAATACTAGTAGGCAAGATTGGTCTCGAAAGCTCGATGACTCTTTGTGGGTGTATCAGACTTCTTTCAAGATACCAATTTGTATGTCATCGTATCCGCTAGTTTATAGAAAAGCATGTTATTTATCGATCAAGCTTGAGTACAAGGCTCTGTGGGCCTTCAAAAGGTTGAATCTGAATTGGAAGGAGGCAACGAAGCTAAGACTGGGGCAATTGAATGAGATGGATGAATTCCGTCTCGGGGCTTATGAAAGAGAAGACTTATACAAGGAGATGATGAAGAAGTACCATGATCGAAAGATTGAAAGTAGAGATTTCTGGAAAGGCAATTCAGTGCTACTATTCAACTCCAGACTCGAATTATTTCCAGGTAAACTCAAGTCCAAGTGGTCAGGACCATTTAATGTCAGTCAAGTCTACTCATCTGGAGTAGTGGAACTTGAAAATGAAGACGAAAGTGTCTTCAAAGTTAACAGGCAACGAATAAAACTTTATATCGGTCCAAAAGACTCGATAAAAAGTATTGATACCTTCTATCTCGATGAAGTCTGAGTAATCGAGATATCTGAGTTGTGCTGCGACAATAAATCAGGCGCTAGTGGGAGGCAACCCACAACTCGTTGTTGTAACAATAGTTAGAGTTCATGTTATGTGTTTGTGCATTTTTTATGTGCTTGTGGAGTGTACAGGACCAAAAATGCAGTAAAAAGAGGGAAGGAGGGATATAGTTGAAGATACGACACAAAATTGCGCTACTGGAACAAAATGAACGGTTGATTTGGCAGACCGCCAGTCATATGACGGACCGCCATTTTGAGCATCAGAAAAAGGCAAGAAAGTTCATTCACTGGATCAAGTTGACGGTTAAATTGGTGAATCGTCCCAAAGTTGGTGAACCATCTAATCGGCCGTAAAAAACAACCAAGATAGCCTGGGTTTTGATAAGGTGCGATGGTGACTTTGGTGGACCGTCATAAATTCGGTGGGACGTCCCGTTGACGGTCACTACGAAGCAGAAGTGCTTAGGTCTTGGTAAGTTTCGACGGTCATCCTGGTGGATCGTCGAAAGTCTGACGGACCGTCAGGTTTGACATCGTTTTAACCCTAAGCCTGGGTCGGGTCGGGTTGACTCTGAAGCCATGTTAAATGGCCCATATTTGACCCAAAAGATTTTAAAATGATTATATAAGGTGGTTACATACGTTGTAACCTCTTCACATCCTTAAATTGTTCAACTTTCTTTAGGTTCAAAGAATCCGCAGGAACTTATTGTAGGACCCTACATCTTCTCCCTTCTTTACTATTTAAACACAATCAAGTGAGATTACCATTGAAGAGTTGTTCCAATTAGCCTTATTCTCTAAAATTGCAAGCTTGTCTCTCTGCAGAACCAAGGTATGCACATAATTCTGTTTTTCTTGGTCTAAATGATACATTCAGTTGTGGGTTGTGTTTGGCGAGTTGTTTTAGGAATTAGAATATTGTTATAGTTCTGTTGCTTTGAATTACTGAAAGTTTCTGAATAGAAGTTTGAAAATAATCTGTTTAGGTGAAGTCTGAGTAACCTACATGATTAAACCATGAAAAGTTGTGCTTGACTGTGATATGGTTGTCAATTGTTGTTAAATAAACAATGTTGCTAAACAAATTCTTGGAAATATGCCCAGTTGAAAGCTGAACCTGAAGAAGGGGGCGCGACAGTTGAAATGGTAGACCGTCAGATTTGCGATTGACTACCAAACTAACCGTTATAGGGTTATGAAAATCCCAAGAGATTGGATAAGGTTTGACGGCCAAAGTGGTGGATCATCCCACAAATGGTTAACCGCCATTTTGATCGTCAAGTTACGAAATGCACTGATTTGATTGATTTTTGTTGTGGACTGATTTCTTACCTCTTTTTCAGGTGTTATAGCTTCCAAACTACCAGTAAACAGAGGAGGAAGATCTCAAAGGGGTGGTGATGGACTCGCATCCGGATACAACACCAGACAATGTGGAAGGAAAAATCCCCCACTCTCCCAGTCTGAAGAAGAGAGTGAGGATAGTACTAGAAATACTAATTCGAGCACAGATGAGGCCGCAGTTGATGTCACTCCACCTGAGCCTGCTGATGTTGAAACTGAGGATGCCAATGTAGAAGGGAAAGCTGAAGCAGAGAACTTAGAAACTGAACCTGAGGATGCTAATGTTGTTAGACGAAAGGATCCTCAAGTTCGGGAGGCGATTAGATGGCAGATAAAAGGAGCACGAGAGAAGTTCTATGATGGGTTAACACCCACTGTGAGAGGGATCAAAAGGTCGTTTGCGGAAGAGCATCAGATTGTGATGAAGGACTTACATGAATATCTTGAGTTCGAACGTCGTTTCAACGAGTATGAACTGGCATGGATGAGCCAGCCACCGGGAGCCTATCAACCAAATTGGGTGAGAGAATTCTTTGCAAATTATCTTGCACTGGTAGAACAGGATTTCCAAAAGGGAACATCAATTACAAAATTGCTGAACAGAGAGTCTGTACCTGTTCGAGAAGTCACTATTGATATTTTAGCCTGAAAAATCAACAAAATGTTATTTGAACCAGAGTACGAGGCCCCGCTTGCTGTGCTTGATCTTGAATACAGATTGAAAAATTCCCCCGCTCAAAGGCAGTGGGTGGCTTCATTTTTGACTGAGGATGGTAACCCCTCTTGGTTGACCAACGCACAAGAGCGTATTGCAAAATACTCCCTTAGTTTTAAGGCTAAATTCAGGTGGGTTGTTGTTCGTTTGAGATTAATGCCAACAAAAGAGGATGAAAACTTGGATAAACACTAGCCGTGTTGGTGGCGAGCTTGATCTCAGGGCTTCAAGTTGACTTTGTCCAAATAATTGCAGATGAGATGTTCGTGAGGGCCCACAAAATTTCTAGTGCATTGCCATTTCCGTGCTTGATCACAGTTTTATGCAGACAGATTGGAGTGCCCTTGATTCGCGGAGTAGATAATGAAATCTAGGTTGTACACAAACAAGACCTTGAGAAGTCAAAATATAAATCAAAATTCGAGATGCATGTCACCAAGACTCCGTCCTACCAGACTCAATCTGCACCAGCTCCTGATACTATAGAGATTCCCACAGATATGCCTTTGCCCATAACCACCTATGTGCCACCTGAGTTCGTACCCCAAGGTATATCTACAGGGTTAGGTTCTGCACAATCTATGGGTGGTGAAGATTTTGCTGAGTACAGGTTCATACCAGAAAACTTTGCTAAGTCTATCAAGACGCAAAAGAGGTTTCAGAGACTGTTAGATAAGTGGGCTGCAGACTTCAAGCTTTTTGTTGATGAAATTATGGTTGATGCAATTCGTCCATACTATTATGGACACCATGGAACTTCATAGCAACAAAAGGATCGATTCACTATCCCTCCCCGACCTTAAAAGACTAATGGCTGAATTTGAACAAGCAAAGGCGGACATTGCAGAGCTGAAGAATAAACAGCCACAACAACCTATTTTCAACCCAACTTTGGTGGAAAGTGATGTTGATGAAGGTAGAGTAGACTTGATGGGCAGACCAGTGAAGACCAAAGGGAAGAAGCAAATGGATGAAAAAACTGTAAGGAAAAAAGCAAAGAGGAGAAAAAGAGCAGAAATGACACCAGAACAATGAGAACGGCATGATATTAAGAGGGATTGGAAGAAGTCACTAAAGAATGAAGAGAAGAGGAGAAAGAAAGAAGAAGATGAAGAAGCATGGGTATCCACTAGCGCCTCCCCAGCAAGGGGGCACAATGCAGGATCTGTTTGAGAGACGATTCCTCCAATCTTGGAGGGCGAGGTGTGAGCGCACCTACCACCATAAGGTCCAATATTTCACCAGGTGAGGATGCAAGAGTCTCGCCACACTTTATAGACGCCTCAAATAAATAAGAGGCAAAACAAGTAAAACCATTTCCTTGTACTTCAAAATCAATGCTTTGAGGACAATGCATCTATTTTTCTGTAGAGGTGGTGTACTTGTACTTGTACCATGGTGGGTTGTGTTGCCGATCTCTTTTCCTTCCATGTGCTATCTAGTAGAATCGGCATATCTAAAGTGTTCTTATTTTCGCATCTTTAATTTCCTATCTAGGTTGTTTTTATTTCTATGTTTAATGTTATTTATAAAAAATTTCCCTGTTTCAGTATACCTTTGTAGATATGAATAATGAATGATGTTGGCATAAGACTATGAGCATGAATGTGTAATTATTTACTCTAATCACGTAGCATGTGTGCATAACCTTCAGTGAGTCTGCATTTGGCATTAACATGAAAGAGGTGCATGAATTATGTGATGGAAATCCTAAGAGTAGCAGAAAAAGTTTAACTCAGTTGCCACTGTGTGTGTGAGCATTTATCTTTAGTTCTTGCATAGTCTAATGCCTAGAAATTTCTCGAGTCATTGATACTGTTCGCTAACTGATTCAATAGGATAGGATGACAGGCCCCTTTGTATTTTTTGTCCACTTAGCCGAAATAATTAACCCTTCTAAGATTTTTCTTTCACTTGAACCCGTTTTGAGATTTTTAGTAATTTTCTTCACTTTCTTTATTTCAAATTAACTCTTCGTAGGGCATTAGCATTCAACTCTGGCCCTGGCCCAATATCAGGCATTATGTACCTCAACTTAAGCAAAACACCTAAGTTGAGGGTGGCTATTGTAAAAATGTAAGCACCTAGTGGAAAGTTGGTTTAGAATATAGTTTAAGGGAATTTGGCCCTGATCTATCCAAAGATATTGTGCACCTCGGCTTACTGCATCAACATAAGTTGAGGGTGGCTAATGCTAAAAAAAAAGGTAATTATAAGCAAGTTGATTAAATTAGCAGCTTGGGAGCTGAAAAGTTGCGAGGGCAAGTAGAGTTAAACACGATTGAGTCACTTTACTCAAAAGAGTACCCTCACCTAGCCTGAAGCCTCATTACAAGCCTAGAAAAGACCTGTTTGATCCCAATGAACCAACTTTGAGGGTGAATCATATGGCAAGGGAAAGCCTATGGGCACTTGGACTATGCTTGTAACTTCTTTGTGAGTGCGAGAGCTTAGATTGTGTCCACATAATACAATGAGTGGTGGATTTCTTTGTTGTGAGGGCAACTGGAGTTCTACTTTGGTTTTTTTTTCTCTGTGGGATATAACATCCATGTGTGTGTGCTAAATTATAATCAATGTTGTGTGTAGAGCCTGATGTGTTAAATTCATGTGAGTGAAATGATGCGTGAATGATTGCGACAAAATTATTCATTAGTTGGTTGCTGGTCATGATATTGTTCATGTTCACAATTAGGTGCTGAGTTGCTTGAGTAAAAACAATGATATTAAGTTGAGGGTGTGATGTTTCGACTTTCGACAGAATATTTTGCATCTTTTCTTGGGAAAATTGAATGTTTTCAAGTAACCAAGGTTGCATTTGATGCTGGTTTTTAGTGTTTCAAGGCAAGGAGTCAACTGAAGGAAAAGACTCTGGAAAGTGGCAGAAAAGTGATTCTGACGGTTAAAAAGGTGGACCGTCACACCTTCGACGGACCACCAACCTTACCGTCAAGTCTTAGGCAGAACCCAAGGTTTTAGAACTTTCAGCGACGGACCAAATGGTGGATCGTCAGGTCTGCGATGGACCACTATCTTAGATCTCAGCCTTATCCAGAACATTGCTTCCTGAAGGGACTCAGAGACGGACCAAATGGTGGACCGTCAGGTCTGCGACGGACCACCAGTTTGGCCGTCAGCCTTATCCAGAACATCGCTTCCTGAAGGATTCAGTGACGGACCAAATGATGGATCGTCAGATCTGCATGGACCACCAGCTTAGCCATCAGTCTTATCCAGAATGTGCCTACCTAAGATCAGAAGCGACGAACCAAATGGTGGACCGTCAACCCCACGACGGACCACCACTTTGGCCATCAGTCTTGACGTGGTTTTCTGAATTCAAATTTTAGATTCTTTTTACCTGGAAACGTATAAATACCAATTTTAGGTTTATTATTGGGGAGCTTTTTATTTTTTATTTTTTATCATAGTCTCTAGGTCTAGAAACTCTTGGTAACCTAGTATTTTGGGGAGTTAAGCAAATCTTGTGGATCGAATCAATCCATCTCTATTGAAGATTCAAGAACAAATTCTTGTAACTTTTGTAAGTAACTCTTGAATTAATTCATGAATAACACAATGATTTCTTCTCTTTCTATCATAGAGATGTGTGGCTAAGTTCCCATAACTAGGGTTATGGGAGCCTTGATGTAAAAAGCTGAATTGGGTTGTGAATCTAGTAGATTCCCATGATTAATTGATATTGCATAAACCCTTCTTTACTTTAATGACTTTTCTTGGTTTCAAACTTGAAAAGTGATCCCAAGAACATCACTTGTTCGAATGGAAAAGTGTTTGTTGGGAAAAGAAAGGGTTTACACGAATCTCAAGGCTTTAACCTTTGGATAGAGGGTAGATGCCTTAACCGGATCAGCCCATGTGAGAATATAGTTGAACAAATAATATGTTCCTTATGTTTGAAAGAATTAAGGGATAAAATTACTCATTTAGGTTGAGAAACTAATGGGTAAACCATAGAATTCACTCACTCTTGCAATTAGAATTGTTCATAGGAAATTCAAAATAGTTCACAACCCTAGCTGCTTAACTATCTTGGTAACCATAAATCTAGTTTGACTACTCTTACTGAATTACTATTTTTAATACAATCAACAAATGGATTACTTTCTGTGACAAACATTTTTATACAATTGACAAATCAAAACCCCCCCTTTTTTGCTCAGGACCCTTCGATCAATAGTCTAATAACAACCACAAGACTTAGTGAACACAGTATTCCCTGTGGGATTCGACACCCAATCCAGTTGGGTTCTATATTTGACAGAGACCGCTTACACTTTCATAAGAAGGTTGTAATTTGGGCGTATCAGGAAACAACGCCAAAACTACCTGATTATATTTTCAAAAAAAATATCACTTTAGTAGATCTTGTGGAGTTAGATATGACTTATTTTGATGTCATTCTCGATATGGATTGGCTTCACTCATGTTATGCCTTAGTTGACTATAGAAATAAAGTTGTACGTGTTATGTTATGTGTTAGAATATCCATGTTATGTGTTATGTGTTAGAATCTATATTTGAATCTTGGATGGTTTATCTAATAGTAAGGAGAATTGAAAGTTTATATGGTGTGAAATCATGGTATGGTGATACTCATGAAGATTCTAAGTTCGTCAGTGTTTAAGTTGTTATGTGATGATTATTGGGGCTATAGAAAATTAAGAGTTGTATCTAAGAAGGGAGTATTAACAACTGGTTTGTACTTTCAAGAGTAGTCTTTCGTGTGAACTTGTTACTGATGAGTATTATCATATTCTGAACTTTAGAGTAAAGTGGTTGAAGTTCAGTTCAGAGTTTATCAAAATTGTCCCGTAGTCTTAGAGTGATGGATTATAGCTAAGTGGGAGATGATAGAATAAGTAACCAAGTCAGACTCTTAGATTCCAGTAGTGATGCCAGTACATTGTAGAACAGTAGTAAGAAAGGATGATGCCCAACCCATTCTTATTTAAATATTTGTACTTCAGTTATCACGATATATACTCATGCCTTACATGCCAGTTCCCTGATCATAACTCAAATTCATGCACCTTTCATAGAATCATGTACACTTTCAGTTCCTAGTATAAAGAGTTCCGATTTGCTCAGTAGTACGAATCATGTTCCATGAATTTATGAACTCCAAACTCAGGTCGTACAACTCATAACTCATGTTTTACAGTATGTTCAATTCCAGTACTCATGCTACACTCTTAATGATCAGCAAAATTCAGATTATGTCATTTATATCCTGAGTTTTTATCTCTTTAATGAATCCAGGTCGTGGATACTCTATTTCTCAGGCCTTAGTTAAGCTTCCAACTATGCATAGTATTTTTTCATGTTTCAGGTCCTCATGCACTAATCTTTCAGTGACCTCTCCTTATGAAATGGTAGCGGTGATGAACTATTGATTAGGTGGGAGAGAGTAAATATTTCATGTTTGGGAAAGATTATTGTATGATTGTTTGATATAAGGTTATAAGTGTGGAGTAAGATTGAGGCCAAGTTTTGATATATGTCATGGCTAGTTGAAGTTTAGTGTGTGATTTTCTTAAGAATAATGCATGAAAGTTGTTAATGATAGAAGTATTAGAGAGTACAAAAAAGATGCTTTGATGGGTTCTTTTCCTAGAAAATTATGTGTGGTTATGATGATAGACTTGAACGTTATGTTGGTGTATATAAGTTGATGGGTGTATTGCACGTTAGTGCATTCCAAGTAAGAGGTTGAATTTAATTCTTGAAGTGGTAAGAAAAACTATTCTCGAGATGAGAAATTATGAAAACGCAGGGTATATTGAATTCATGTTTCCGACTAGTAATACAATGTTATGGGTGCACTAGTTTTCGACTAGTAGACTTGAACATAGTGAGAGAATTCAGTTTAGCTCAGACTTTAGTAGATAGAGTTATCAGTGCCCATGTGAACATTTTCAGTAGCCTTAAGTAAAGTGCGGTGTTGAAGCAGAATGTACAGTTGAAGGAGTATTTGAGGAGTATGTCTAAGTTTGAGAGTAGCAGTTGCATTGTCTAAGTCATAGCAATTCCAATTTATGTTTCACAGACCTATGTTCCATGTCACAGAATTATAGCCATGTTGGGATTCCTTATACAAATTTCTCATTCAGATCATGCCTAAGATTCTCTGCTCTCTAATATTATTAGAACTTCTTAGAAAGAGCATTGATGAAATGCTCCAATTAAGTATAAGCTTCCAGTATGAGTTAGTCCGAAAAGCCAACAATTCAGTCTAGCAGTCAGAAAGACAAGTTCTAATAGTTTTCCATAGTTCCATCTGGCCATACTATCTGTTGACACCCAATTTTTTGACTCTCCCTTTCATAAAATTAATTTCTCGATGCTTAGGATTTCTGAACATTTAAATACACACACACACACACACATATATATTTATATATATATATATATATATATATATATATTTAGACGTTAACAGTATGAAAATTATGTTTTTCTTATTAATATCACATCTTACAAATTTAATCAAAAATAAATAAATAAATATATGTTAAATCGTCATTCCACTATATTTCTAAAATGAGTAAATAAATATATGTTAGCGTATTAACATAATACTTACTACATTATTATACTTTTGAAAAATTCACTCTATTTTTTGTTAATTCAATTATATATATATATATATATATATATATATATATATATATATACTTTTGAGAAAATTAATTAAAGCATCGTTAAATTAGTTAAGTGAAATCGATTAGGGGTGAATTAAATTAATTCATTTTTTGGGTCTTTCTTTTGTTTCAGTTAAATTGTAATCCAAACAACCAAATGGTCCAACTTCAAGCCCCTTCACCCCAGGCCCAATTTTGATTAATCCAGATGGCCCAACAACAATTAAAATCCTCATCTATTCTAATTCAACTCCAACATATCAGCTCAATCTTTTTTACCCAACAGAGCAATCCGGCCCAAGACCCTTTAATCTTTTTCCCTTTATCTGGTTGTTATCCACAACCTCTGCAATATCAATGCAAAAAGCAACAACTTCAACAAACAACACCTTCCTCACCCCAAAAATCCACTGAACAGTGATATAAGTCGTCCAAGTCAAAGACAGATCTTATCCCTGCGAAATCCCCTTGAATCTGCTGAGATACAGTCTTCAAAATCTCTTCACATCTGATATCTTAAGCTTTCATTGTTGACTTCAGGCTTATTGTTTCCCAAAATTCAATCTTATGGCAGAATCATCAATCAAATCCGGATTATGGGGGATATGTTTTATCTCATCTCATTTCAGCCTGTGTCAAATCTGAAAATGGGTTAAATTTGAAATTCAAATTGATTGTTTTTGGCTATAAATAGCCGAACTTCCACCCCTCTGAGGGGGACAACTTTTTTGAAGGTCGAAAATTGAAAGAAAAGAGTGAAAAAAGAGAGATCATCCAGTTCACATTACTGTTTCCTTCTTGTTTTTCTCATTTTCTTTTCCGAAATCAAAGTTCGACTTTGAGCTTGGATCGCCGATGAAAAGCCTCTAGTTCGCTGTCCCACACAAGGTAATTCAATCCCGTTTAATTATATTATGTTCAGCTTCTAGTGGTTCACTAATCTTTTGATTTTATCTATTAATGTTGTCTTGATTATTAACATAAGCATGAGGTAAAAATGGTGTTTGCTTATCTGATTCTCTTCATCATGTAATGTGTTATGAAATATTTTAGGTGGTGACTTAGCTTGAATATCTTTAATCTGAAGTGCATATTTGAGTGGTCTGTTTTATTTCGATTGTTTGTGAATGCAAATATGAACCAGTTATTTACCATTTAATTAACTAGGATGTGAACTGTGGTTTTGAGCATGAAATTGCGAAGTAAAAAGCTATTTTTTCTCACTTTCTGATTCACTCGAGTTGGTCACTACGTGGGGCTATTTCGTCTTCAAATGTTTAATAATATATGAATTAAAGTTAATAATATTGCTTGAAGCATTTATGTTTGGTAGAAAGTGTAGAACGTGTTGACCTATCACGTAAAATTGATCCTCCTATCTCTCTTTTCAGCCCATTTTGTTCTTGTTCTGTGAATACGTGACCTGTTTTGGCTTTAAACTAGATTGATGTTGTTATCCGTTTCTTGGCAAATTGAGTTCAAGAACATGTGTTGCCTTGATTGTCCTTCGTCTCGACATATAGTTGCTTTATGCTTAAACATATGAAATCGATCCTTCCGATTTTACTTTCATCTTCTTCTCCTTCATCTTATTTTGATTTGGTGTGTTAAATATATGATTTCATTCTAAGTCTCATTATTGTTGCTTTTCACTGCCTTCACGGATAAGGAATATAATTAGGTTCTGGGAGTTGAGTTTTATGTGATTCCCTTCCAATTTTACGTTGTTGTTGATTCCGAAAATTTGGTTTGGTACTTAAATTTCTTTCAGGTGTCAAGTTTATGAATTTATTGGTTTACTGTGAAATTCTACCCTTATTACTTAGTCATGATTATATTCATGATCGTAATGGATATGCGGTTGCTTTGGTGATCAGTTATACGAATTTTTGAAGCTCGTTTTCCTCAACTTTTTGGCCTTTGAATCACCTAAATGTAGAACTTTTTTTTTCTCTCTGTTTTGCTTCATGATACATAGCTACTGCTTGTTAATGTGTTGTATGAGCGAGTTTCAAACTATCAGTTGTCCATAGTGTTTTATGGCATGAGCATGAGTATCAAATCGCTGAAATTGATCGTAAAGTTAGCATTCCGATGAAATCTAGCTATGGGGTTGTCTAATATAACTCGTTGGGATAGTTGTTAGATATGTGATAAAAATAGTTACTGCTTGCTCTCTTCCGCTAGAATATAATAGAATCGTTTATGTATTCTCGTTGCTCGTCTAACTTCTTTCATTTTTTGAGTAACTAGTAAAGAAAACAATTTGTTAGAAACTTGCCAATTATGTTAAAAAAAAATTAAACTTGTCACTAAACATTTACCTAATGGACCTGCTAAAAGTCTAAATTAGATTGCTTTTTGTAATAGGCTTATAATTCTGACACATCAAGGACCTCTAAAATGATTTCCAGAAAAGAAGAGGCTCTTTATTTGGGACATTTTCAGCAATCGCAGCTTGCTTACTAACATTTTCTTTAGCATTTTTGTTCCTGTTTTTTTTTCTTTTTTAACTTTCCTCTGCAAATTCTTGTTTGTCTGGTTGTTTCACTTATGCTCAGAACTTTGGCAAATGGAATTAAGAGTAGTAGAATAGCTAAAGTAATCATTTTCAATTGTTTAATGTTTGAGATTTGAAGTTTGAAAATTGACCATCTCTAATGTTAACATTCTTAAGTTCTCATGTTTCATTGGGATTTGACTTAAAAATAGTTTGTTTAGTATATATCTTTTTGTTTTGTTTCACGTCCTTACATTACCCTGCTATTTGATCGCTACTAATTTTTTATCCTTTTCTTTACATGTACATCCGGGAGCGCATTTGGGGTCTCAAGGCTTGACCCTATCTCTGTCCAAATCAGAGAATCGAAAATATCGCATTATACATTGTCGTCTAGCGAATCTAGACTCTCTTTCCCTCTCTTTCGGATTTATTCTTCTTTAGACACTCGTTATTATTTTCGTTAAATATCTCGCATATTTTTTTTTTTTTTTATATTTGGTATGTCTTATTTGAATGTGAATCTTTGAATATGAATCTTTGAATGTGATAGCAACTCAATTATTCACTTCTCGTCTCTTAGGTTTTAAATTTACCATAATCACTAGGCTTATGTAATTAATTCAATGTCCTTAAAAGTTAAAATTTGGTAGGTAAAATATGTCCTTTAGAATAATGGTTAAGTTTTGTTAAAATTCCTTAATACTTCTTTAATATGAAATAGTAACTTATCTTTAAAATCAAGTTAGTTTATTATTAGGTAATAATTTGGAAAGCCCTTAAATATAAATTTTGCGGTACTAGGAAAGTCGGCCTTACTAATTTTAGATATGGTAAATTAAATTTTATTTTTATTAATTTCAAATAAAAGATGGAACTTCACAAGTCCCTTTTAAGGTTTCCTAATGGCAAAACAAAATATATTTTATTTATTTGTATCGTAATAAATAATAAATTTCTCAAGCTACAAGATCTTTAAATAATTTGTTTTATCTATTCACTTAGCATAGGATAATTAACTTATTTTTTATGAAGTTTAATTTTAAAAAGCAAAAAATGTCATTTTTAGAATTAAAAAATGAGTTCTTAATATAGTTATTATTTTTAATTATAAGTTGAAAGCTTTTGTAAGGAATTAATTTTAAATAACTTTCTTTTGACAACAATAAGGTTGAAATATTTTTATGAGTCGATTTAGATATTTTTCGACAAGTGGATGAACTTTTTTCTAAATTCTTCTAATCTTAGCACGCCTTAGTAGGATGTATATATTTCTTAATACCTTATTTATATCCTTCTTAATTTAATATTTGATTTCATTATCTAATCTAAGTTTGGTCGGTTAATCGTAGTTAGCGAATCCTTTAGGGTGCCTAATCCCTTTCTTTTAGGATAATTTAGAATCCTTACCTAGAATTTAGGTTTTTGCAGACCTTAAAAATGAAGTCTTTATTTATTTTAATCACATAGTTTATAATAGGTGTCCTAATTCACCGTAGAACTAATTAGGTGGCGACTTCTTTATTTAACTCAGAAGTTTTCCAATATGTTGTACGCGACTTCTTTATTTAACTCAGAAGTTTTCCAATATGTTGTACGCTATTTTAACCTCGTGTTAAAATGGGGTATAACACTATCCACTATCCATGGTCTCATGAATATGGCTATTTCAAGAGGTAAAAATGTTTGCATCCTGGTAATTTGTAAATTCAGCTTAGTTCGTGCATCATGCATCAATTTTAGATTCAAGATATTCAGTCATGATTTAGTCTTTAAGTATCCCGTGCATCATCTCAATCTTTTCTTAGTATTTCAGCCAAGTCAGTATCATCCAGGGGAAGAACTATCCCAAGGGGGAGATCTTGTAATACCGAGTTTTCATGTACTAAATCTCTCAACTCACCCGAACCCCCTCGGTAAAAAAATTACGTTATATATATATAAGATAGAAAATGTATATTTATGTACGTATATTAATGTTGAACCACATGAAACAAGACACTTAGATAGCCCAGTGGTGTTATTTGTTCTGCTTGGGTGCTTCCTTCAGCCTACTGTGCAGGTTCGATCCCTGTTAGTGGCTGTTTTATTTTTTAATTAAAAAAAAGCTAGGTGCTGCTGCTATAGAAATAAATTAAAAAAAATAAATTTTAAAATTAAAAAAAAGTTAGGTGCTTCTACTATAGAAATAAATAAAAAAATTATTATTATTATTATTATAATAAGAACAACAGCGGCGGAGGCAGGCGGCGGCAGCAGCCAACAGCAGCAGCCGCAGCAGGAGCAGCAGGCAGCAGCAACAACAACAATAACAATAACAACAATAATAATAATAATAATAATAATAATAATAATAATAATAATAATAATAATAAAAACGACGTTGTTTTAACACAAAAATCAAAACTTTGACAGTGCACAAATATGACCTTTAACTATTCAAAACTGCACAAATAGACCTCTCTCCAAGTCAGCCCTTTTAACGACGTGACACCGTATGATTGGATTACCTTTCCACGTAGGCGCGAGTGAGACTCACGCATAGGGTTGCAAAATCGGAGGTCATATTTTTTCAGGTTTTGAATAGTTAAAGGTCTTATTTGTGCACTATCAAAGTTTAAGGTCAAAGTTATAATTTAGTGTCAAGTTTAGGGTCATTTTTATGTATTAACTCTTCTTTATATATAAGCAGTTTTACACATGAAAAGTGTCATAGTAAGTGCCTCGTGGAATTAGTCGAGGTGTCTAAATTGGTCCGAGTATCACGGTTACTCCGAGTATCACGGTTACTGGAAAAAATGAGCAAGAGACTTTCGGATTTTTTGCATGTGTTCCTACGAGCACACGATTTTTTGAGATTTGGGAGCTGTTTGGACATAGTAAAGTTTGCTTTTTTATCAACAAAACTTTTGAAATATTGTTTGGTCATATACTGGAATGCGTTTTTGGTTAATTTTTTAAGATGAGAGTTTTGCAAATTTATCAAGTTCAAAAAGCGTTTATGGAAAGTATTCACTCAAAAAACTTCAGTTAATTGCGAAAGAAAGGACTCACTAAGTGAGTTAGTATCTCAAATGGTCATTCAATTAAGAAGTTTTATTTCAGAAAGACATTCATTTTTTATTTTTACTCCAAAAGTGACTCCGTACTTACAAAGTTATTTAACCAATTTAATTATTATTTTTTTAATTAAAATTTGCTTACATAAAATTTTTATCGAAAAGAAAAATTCTAAAAAATAAAAAGATATCCATTGAAATCATGACTCCTGTTTCCAAAAAAATTTCTGTCTTTACCGCTTCTCTCTCATTATGTTACCCTTATTTAGGAATGTCTCAACTAGATAAAGTCACTTATTTCACATTGAATGTAGCGTAGACCATCTTTACGCTTAGTCCTCTTACATATATAAGACTCCAACTTAACACACTTGATTTAGATAAAGTAGAAACTAAGACTCGCATCTTTAACATGTATTAAAGATGCGTCAATACATATAATTCGATTAAGGCACAAATAATGAGGAATCCTATCTTCTCTAAAAGCAGTTCAAAGGTAATGTTGAAATTGAATTATGACATCAAGCATTACATCACTGACTACCTTCACATTAGTTGAAATTGGACCAACAGAAGATCCTCAAATACTACATTAGTTGTTGTTTCATTTACTTGAAGTTGTCCACTTCATAGCACATGAGTCAACTTTTTTTTATCAACGATTTAGGTTAAATAATCTTGGTACAAAACTGTGCCCACATAAAATACAAATTACACATGATAGACATCATCTTTTCTCCAAACTAAACAGTCTTGCAAAAGTAATATATACTTATATTATTGCGAGACAGTATAAATAAAAGCAATCACATCAACTTCAGTCCTTCTGCAAGACGTTTAACAATTAAATCGGCCCAACCCCTGCCAAGATACCAATATCAAAGTGGAAAAGATATTAGCATTTTGATTTTAAAAACTAATGAATCAATTTAAAAAAAATCAAATAAGGTTTCAACAATGTCAAAAACCAAGTGTTCACATGCATGATTCTCTAATTATTGGCAAGCACATAAGAGAATTGACAAAAAACAGCTAACAAATAACTATTGGTAAATTGGAAATACATGTTTTGAGAATTATGCGAGAATATGTTATATTACTTCAAATGGCAAAGATTGAGGGACTTGTCACTTAGGAACAGGCTCAAGCCATGCACCATACGAAATTACGTTAATAAGTAAGTGGAGGAGTTGAGGGACAGACCCATTATCCACGAATTTCCAAAGCTGCATTGATCCTAAAGTTGGCCCTAGACAGATTTCTCGTTCATAAAAAATAAGTATTCTATTACGGAATGTTAAGGTGGATATACACTTATACTCCCTTTGTTCACTTTTACTCGGAGATTATACAAATGTGGATTATACAAATGTCCTAGTAGATCTTCAAATGCACAGATCTGTAGGAGTGCTACTTTGATGACTGTTGTGCTAAAATGGGACAAAGAAGACGTAAAATTATAGGAAGTAAAGTTGTCTCTGTTCAGGATTACATGCAAATTTTGCTAAGAACAGAAAAAATGAAAGTAAAGAATCCATATGAAGGATAAAACAACTATATAGGTGTGATTAAAATCTTATATTTAGGTTTGGAATGTGTCAAGAATCTTGTCTTAGTTTCGTTAGAGATTAGTAGGTCACTATTGGGCTGAGTGTGAAATTTGGAGAATCTTCTCATCAGAAAGAGCAGTAGTGATATGTGTAATGTGCAAAACCCAGGGGAATGGAGATGATAGAGGATTCATATATCCCTCCCCAAGTAGTTTGATAGACGAAGTTGATTGATTGTTCTCGTTTAATCAATCCAGCTAATTGATCTGGGGTAAGGAACAACATAGTATGGACAGTATATGATCGACAACAACATGCTAACCTTACCTCGTCAGGGTAGGGTTGTCATCTAGACAACTAAGTTACCAACAACAAGTAACAAAAGCATATACTTTCATGACAGGTTCGGAAGGAGATATTAGAGTGAACGAAAAATGTATAGAGAGTCAGTGGTGGAGCCAGGATATTCACCAAGGGGTTCATAAGTGAACATACGAATTAATCAAAGAGGGTTCAACATCTAATATATATGCATAAAAAAATAATTTTAATCATGCATATATAACATGATTAAAGGCAAATTCTATAGAGTTGCAGTCCGGCCGGCTATGTTGTATGGAGCGAAGTGTTGGCCAGTTAAGACTTCCCATATCCAAAAGTTGAAGGTGGCGGAAATGAGGATGTTGCGTTGGATGTGTGGTCTTACAAGGGCTAACAAAGTTAGGAATGAGATTATTCGGGAGAAGGTGGAAGTGGTATCGGTGGAGGAAAAAATGCAGGAAGTGAGGTTGAGATGGTTTGGTCATGTGATGAGGAGGGGCATGGATGTCCCAGTTCGTAGGTATGAGAGACTAGCGTTAGATGATTTCAAGCGGGGTAGGGGTAGACCGAAGAAATACTGGAGAGAAGTGATTAGACGTGACATGGAGCAGTTACATCTCACTGAGGACATGATCCTGGATAGGAAGGTTTGGAGAAAAAATACTAGGATAGAGGGATAAGGTGAGGGATGAATCGTAGTCCGTAGTTAGGAGGGTTTTGGTGTTTTTTTTGTTTGGTAATGTACATTATTTTTGTGGATGTTGTATCTATGTTAGTTCTATCATGTTTCATGCTTTGAATATTTTTGTATATTGTCCCGTGTCTTGAGCTGGGGGTCTATCTGAAACAACCTCTCTACTTCTTTAGAGGTAGTGGTATGGACTGCGTACATTCTACCCTCCCCAGACCCTACTAGATGGAAATGTACTGGGTTTTTTGTTGTTGTTGTTGTGCATATATAATATAATTTTTCGTCGAAAAAGATTCGGATGAGCCCCTCGGCAAAGGGTAGCTCCGCCCTGTAGAGAGTATATTGACATGAATGATATATGAACCCTTACCTCCTCGTGTTGGGATTGACAAAACTAATTAGAAAGCCAGCAACACTAGAAGCAACAACTAACTGTGTTGCACTATATCCTAAAAATTAAAGGACAAAGAAAGACATATATAAGACTTTTGAAACTCAAACAATATATTTTTAATATGGACATGTAAAAATAGATCGAGGATAACAAATAATTACTACTTTAAACATATTTTTTATTTATTAAAAGTGAATTATGTATGCAAAATACATGTATTATAAGTGTCATAAAATGTATTATATTTGTTAGATAATATATTTTATAAATAAAGGATATCTAGGTAATTTTCTCAAAACAAAACTACTACTTCACGTTCGACTAATACAAGAAGGAAAAGTTACAAAAAAGGTCATAATTATTAGATATAGGTAATGTTTAGAATAATTACCATTTATAACTAAGATTATAAATCAAATAGTCATTTATTTGTGTGAGTCCTTTTATATATGGAAATATCACCTCTCTCTCACCTATTTTTTCAGCAGATTTGACGTGATAAGATCAACATCACGTACGTTTGATTTCAAAATATTTTTTCCAAAGCAAATTAAAATTGTGATCCGTAAACATCATGTGGTGACTGCAATGACAATTGTTGGGTTGTTTTCATAATCTTAGTACATTCGATTTTTAAAGTATATTTATATTTTTTTTAATTCTAGTTCATCAATTTGTCTTTTGATTTCTTCTAATTTTCCCTAATTGCAGTCTTATTTAGGGTTTTGCAGTAAGCAATATTCTGATCTTAAATGACAGGCAATGCACCATTTAGGAGTTGATCATTCCAAAACTTCAGTAAATGAGACGGGGTGTGTTAGACATCTAATGTTGTCCCTCCTTTCTACTAATTCACTCGTAATTTTGGCCGTGCTTTGTGCAATTATAATAGATGATAAGATACCAATAAATTTAATTAACAAAATCACAATTATTTTGAACTATAACAAAGTATAAACTTAACGGTCATCAGAAATTCATACAAAATACAAAATGGAGAGAAACCATAGACGGAACATACAATAAATAAATAAGGCAACACCATTCTTACAACCTTAATCATTAAAAATAAAGTTTTGTATGTTGTGATAATACTTCATAGGTTTTTTTATACGTAATTTTATATATGAAATGCATATACTATTATGTTTTGAGATGTTTTGTATTTCGTATATAGTAGTATATTTGAAAGACATGTATATCTAAATGCAATGGTTTATACAATTTCATTGTTCTTAGTTATTTGGTAAACACATCTCTGAAATGTTAAATCAAAAGTGTATATGTATATCCTTGCACTTGCATGTATTTGTAACAATTCTTTTCCAATACAAAAGTATATCTTATAAACGTATTTGTATCATTTTTATTTCCCTGAAATAAAAATGTTTAGTCATTAATAAACATATATATAATAAATTTTATATATATATATATATATATTTATTTATATATAAAACTTATTAATAAATCAAATACCTTATTTTCATCAATATTTTATGACTATATATGTTTAGTCATTAATAGACATCTATATAATAAATTATATATATATATATATATATGTGTATGTATATATATGTATGTATATATATGTATGTATATATGTATGTATATATGTATGTATATATATATGTATGTATATATATTAATAAATCAAATACCTTATTTTCATCAATATTTTATGACTATTGCCATTATAACTACTATAATTAGTACTATTGATTTTTTTAAAAATTATTATTATCATCACTTTTTATTAAAACTAGTTACTAATAGCCCGTGCAAGGCACGGGCCCAATAAATATTTTTAAAAATTTATTTTAATTATTGAGATTTATAATATTTTTTAAAAATATATAACAGATTTTTATCATAGATATTTTAAGATGTCAATTATTATAATTTATAATACTTTTTATGTAATTTTCAAATAATATATATCGTTCTCGTTGTTCAAACTTTTGTGGCATTGATAGTCAATTACAATTTTTAAAATAATTTAAGTTTTAAATTATTGTAATGTATAATATTTTTTTCTTCTATTCCAATTTAAGTGTCATAATGCTTAGATGAACATAATAATTAATTATGGGTGACATGGTAAAGTTATGATTGAAGTAGCGAAGCAGACATGTCTTAATGACTCAGAACAACTAATTAAAAGTGATATAACAAAATTACTATAAAAAGTACTTGTGAATTTTTTTTGATTAACTTATCATTTTATATCTATTTTAATTAGGAGTGACATAGCAAAATCACGATTGAAACAACGAAACAGACATGTCTAATTAGAAGTGATACAACAAAATTACTATACAAAATAATACTTGCAGCAAAAAAATAAACGGGTCTCATATAAAACGTCAAGTAAATTATTTAACACTAAATATTATTAATTTTTAAATACTTAGATGACTTTATAATAATTTTTTAATATTTAAATGATTTATAATAATTAGCTATGGGTGATACAGTCAAATTATGGATGAAGCAGCTGAAGCAGACATGTCATAAATGTCTATTTTACTTTTTTATTAAACATTGTTAATTTTATAATACATAAATAAAGTTATAATAATTAATTAGAAATGATATAATAAAATGACGGAAGAAGCAACTCATGAAGCAGGCAGGAATTTTTTAATATTTAAATGACTTATAATACTTAACTATGGATGATACAGTCAAATTATGGGTGAAACAGCTGAAACAGACATGTCATAAATATTTATTTTACTTTTTAATTAAATATTATTAATTTTATAATACATAAATAAAGTTATAATAATTAATTAGAAATGATATAATAAAATGACGGAAGAAGCAACTCATGAAGCAGGCAGGAATTTTTTAATATTTAAATGACTTATAATACTTAACTATGGATGATACAGTCAAATTATGGGTGAAACAGCTGAAACAGACATGTCATAAATATTTATTTTACTTTTTAATTAAATATTATTAATTTTATAATACATAAATAAAGTTATAATAATTAATTAGAAATGATATAATAAAATGACGGAAGAAGCAACTCATGAAGCAGGCAGGAATTTTTTAATATTTAAATGACTTATAATACTTAACTATGGATGATACAGTCAAATTATGGGTGAAACAGCTGAAACAGACATGTCATAAATATTTATTTTACTTTTTAATTAAATATTATTAATTTTATAATACATAAATAAAGTTATAATAATTAATTAGAAATGATATAATAAAATGACGGAAGAAGCAACTCATGAAGCAGGCAGGAATTTTTTAATATTTAAATGACTTATAATACTTAACTATGGATGATACAGTCAAATTATGGGTGAAACAGCTGAAACAGACATGTCATAAATATTTATTTTACTTTTTAATTAAATATTATTAATTTTATAATACATAAATAAAGTTATAATAATTAATTAGAAATGATATAATAAAATGACGGAAGAAGCAACTCAAGAAGCAGGGTTGACTCATGAAGCAGGCAACTTGTTCACAGAGAGTTGACTCATGAAGCACTCCCCACAGAGTTTTATCCATATCCAGGATCGAATCTTCGACCTTTGGTTAAGGATGGAGCAGTCTCATGCACTGCACCACAATCTATGTTGGTATCATTTATTATCTTTCGCAAAGGCATTACATGTACTTTATTCGATCAAATGAAGTATTTCTTTTAATTTTATCTTTTATAAATGTTATCAAGTAATTCTTATAATTTTAATTTTATAAAGGCCTAGTTGCCACTTTAGCAGAATTCCTACAGGCAAAATCTAATAGGATTAGCAACAACAATAATATACGCCTTTGTACAAAAATCTAACGTATCAACAAATAAATCATCAGAAAGACATGATTGTCGATCGAAACAAAAAATAATTAATTAAAATCAATGTGTTGTGGGTAGAAGCAGACCCAAAATTTGCTCGAAATCAGTATTAGGGTTTTGCTAAGAATGAATAACAATTTGCTAAATATTGGACAATTGTTGTTGGAATTATCTCTAATTTAAAAGTGCAATGGCTTTATAAATGTTATTTGAATTTTTTGTACAATAATTTAAAAATCATTCTTTTACTATTTTTCTTAAATTATTATTAAATTATATTTGTAATATTTAAAATTTAGGAGTCCCAAAATATATAATAATAGGAAAATAAATTTTTAAAATTACGGAGTCCAAAATATATTAAGAAGAATAATATGTTTTTAAAATTAAGAAATCTTAAAATATACGAATACAAATTGATCCTAAAAATATAGGATCACAAATTTCTATTTGTATGATTTTAGTTTGTTTGAAATTCATATTATTTTAATATTAATAAATTACTTATGTAATAAAAATAAAAAATTTATCATATTTAAATAATTCTTAAAGAAAACTTTTTGAATTTTTATCAATTGAGAGTCCTTCACGGTTTCTTCTACTTTTACTTCTCTTCTTATATTTTGATAAAAAAACTCATGAGGTCCATGCATGATCCTTTGAGCTAATACGAGCATCTCAGTTTTCTCACTGACTTGTCATCATTCGAAAATTAGAGTTCCTTAATTCTTCTTATTATTTTTACTTGTTGATTTTCAATTATTTAGAATCTCTGTTGCTATGATTTGATTAATGAATCATATTTGATTTTCTTGTGTCCCTGTCTATAATTATCTATTTTAATGATTTTTATATTTTTTCTCAAAATCGAGTTATATGTTGGACTTCATATTTTGCAGGAACATTATAGTTGTACAAGATAAAAGTCTGATTAGATTTCTCCCTAATTCTTGCCCTACCATGAATCAATGTCATATGTCAATTTCATGTGAATCCTAGGAATTTAAATAATACACAACTTTGTCCAACTTGAAAAAGAATATAATTGTATATGTATCTTTCTCATTCCCAAATGATCATCTATTTAAAGTCAAGTGTAAAATTACAATTCTAAGTTCTAACTACCGTAGAATTGCGTCAAAAGAATAACTTATTAGTTTTTAAAATGATACAAATATTGATAACATAAAGATCATGTCAATCATAAATATGTGCGATCTAAATGAATCTAGTATTAAAGAGTGCTATAGGGAACCTTTTTCTCTCTTTTTCTTAAGGCGTTTTAATTTTTTTTAAAGAAAGATTGCATACTTAAAAGTTTTGTACAGAGTGGATGACAAATCTCCTGCCCACATCATCAAAATACTTTCATAACGTTTTAAAATGCAGAATCAAGTTCAATTATTAGCAATAGTATTGTCCGGTGACAAATGTATATATTTACTGTGAGACTTTTAAGAGGCAAGGTTAGGTTGAAGTGTTTAAGTGATTTTTTCGATCAACTTTAAGGGGTCGTAGATGACTTAAGCCTATAAAATTTTACTTGCTACTCTTATGAAAATATACTTCCAGATCATAGCCTAATATTATAATTTTGTTAATGTTGTAATTTATTAATGTTTATGTATAATTATAATTTTATTTGAGGAAAATAATTATAGGATTTATAACCAAAAAATCTTTATAAGAAAAAATTTTCAGCAAAAAAGGACAACGAAAGAAAAAGAAAGAGTTTCTGAAAACTTTAAAGCAGTTCTTTTTGGAACTTTTAGTTTTGTAACATGTATTAGTATTTATGTATAGTTATATAATTTATTTTAGAAAATTATAATAGAGTTTATAACTAAAAAGGATTTATGAGGAAAATTTTCCCAAAAAAAAAATGTGAAAGTAAAAGAACTGTAGTTTTTTGGGAACTTTAGGACATTTTTGAATAATTACTTTTTGAGTGTTCTTTTTAACTGTCATCCATTTTATTATATTTGATATCTTAAAAAATTTGAATATCCATGCAATCATAAAAAAAGATACTTATATTTTGTTTACATGAGATATTCGTGCAACGCATATACATATAGAACTAAATATTAAACGATTTTTATGCCTTTTAATTCAAAAGAATAACTAATAGTTGATTTAAAAGGCATGCAAGTCCTTCTCAGAGGCATCAAAAGACTCATTTTTTAATGAAAATCTTACATGAATCCTGAATTTTTAAGTGATACTAGTTTTATCGCATGTGCTCCGCACGTGTAATATTTAATTATTTTAAATTAAATAAGTGCTCCGCACGTGTAATATTTAATTATTTTAAATTAAATAATTTTATCTAATGCAGAGATTTTTAATAAAGTGTAAGAAGTTCAAAATCACTTTTCAAATATACTTCACACTTTAATAAAATAATGTAAACATAAACATATATTTTTAGTATAAGCACATATATTTTATTACAAAAAGATTCAAGTGGTTGATGGATCGTCACTTTTGCATTTGTCATGCATTACTTCTTTTTCTTGTTGTCAGAGACTTAAGAGAGACGCATCATTTTGAATCATAGTTGTGGTACTATTATTTTTTTCTATAGTTAAAATATTTGCTTATTTTTAAAGTTAAATCTTTACAAAATCATTCATTACATTCTTTAACGTACGTAAAACTTTTTAAAGTTTAATACTTCTTAAATTTTTCTTATTTTAATACTTTTTATATTTATTTCTAGATTTATCAAATCTTCTTAAAATCAAATTTAGTTGATTTAGAATTTTTAAAGTAATGAAAAAGGTATTAGTTGTTATTAATTCCGATGACTTCTAATAAGATTAGGTTCTACTATAAATATATTTAATTAATTTTTAACTCTTAAATATTAGAAAAAAATAATGAAAAGATGATTTTGTCTAAAGTAAAGAGTTTTAATGAAGGGCAAAAAGTTCAAACAATATTTCTAAGGTTCTTCATACTTTTAATAGATTATATATATATATATATATATATATATATATATATATATAGGTAGGACCCTCCATTCTGATTGGTATATCATGAAAAAAGAAAGTCATTTGCACCAGGCGCACGGATTATGTAGCTGTCAAAAAAGCGACTGAGGCAGCGGGTATAGTTCATTCTCATGCATTGTTGTAGGAGTTCATTCTCATGCATTGTTGTTGGTTAAGGGTCGTCGGACCTTTTAAAGTAGCTCTAAAGGGCGAGGTCCCTCCTCCTATTCTTTGTTGAGGTAGGGGGAGAAAAGTACTATAAAATGAATCAAACCGTCGGAAATCTATTAGCTATAGCAACCCTAGGATATCTATTAGCTATAGCAACCCTAGGAAATCTATTAGGTCTAGCAACAATGGAAATGTGCAGTCTATATACACTTTTCTTCATTGATGAACTACAAACCTCATACAGTGCTTTTTCATTCGATATAGCTACCAACCATTCTCAATCCTTAGAACTATGATAGGACACCTAAAGACGATTGAGTGTTGGCGACCAAGAAGCTACTCGACCTTAAAGTGAGACTCTATCTATCACTCACTGTTTCCTTTTTCTCTATCAACAAACAACTTGAAAATTACTATGATGACTCATGAAGTAAAAGGTAAAAAAATATCTAAAGTATCTCAATTTTTTTTATTTTCCACTTGTTCGACCACGGAGGTCATTAGGCACTAAAGTTTTATGTGTCTCAGCAAGATCATGTTCCCATGAAAGCCTAACACTGTTGACGCCAGTCCATCTTAAGGCATTAGTCCCTCCATCATGATCGGAGATTAAAACACAATTAACATGTCCCTTGATAATATCACTGCCCACTGGCAATAACTCTAACACCAGCTACAACAACCAACTTGACATTAACACATAAACCCCAAATTCACATTTTATAGACATAATAGGGCAATAACTCACAATCAACGAACAAAAACTCCAAAAGTATTCATAATATAAATACAAAAGATTTATAAGTTTATATGATCATCTAAAATAAATTATGAGATCTCATATTACAAATCACTCTTTCCTTTTATTATATAGATAAATAATTTAGAAATTATTATGATAACTTTTGAATAAATCAAAGCACACTTTTAATTTTCTACTTGAGCTTTCACCAAATGCACTATAAATATCCAAATAATTATCTAAATCAAAATTATGCAATCTCATATTACAAATCGCTCTTTTCCTTTTCTCTAGCAACAAACAATTTAGAAGTTATTACGATGACTTCTGAATAAAGTGAAGGCTCAAAGCACATTTTTTTAGTTTTCCGCTTAAATTTTCACCAAATGCTTTATACACATTTGGCATTGTTTTTTCTCTCTATTCAAATCATTCTTTTCTTTTTCTCTATGGACAAACAACTTGAAAATTAGTATGATGACATGCGAATAAAGTAAAGGGTCAAAACCACATGTCTTTGTGGTTTTCTTTCACCAATCACTCCATATATCTAAATGATATGAGAGCGTGAGTGGCACGTTTAATCCAAAATGTATAATTCAATTTTTGTACCGTAAATTATAAGCTTTAAATTGTATATATATTTTTGGTCTTTATTACTTTAACCAAAACAAAGAGGAATATTGATCAATTTCATTAATTACGATGCATAAATTTATGTAGATTACCTAACTTTCGAACAAATCAATTCAAAGTTTTTTAAACAAAACAACAAAAATCACTGATCAATTTCTTTAACTACGATGCATAAATTTATGTATATCATCTAACTTAAAAACAAGCAAATCCAAATTAAAGATAAATCAATTCAAATAAAATTAAGGATACACTTCTAAAATACCACAAAACACACGTAACAATTCACACATTAGGTTAAGGACAGATTAAAAAACCTTTAAAATAATGAAGAGTGGTAATACAATCAATATGTTCGTAGGAGGAAATACATGCCTCAAACTCGTTTTTAGATCAGACTGTTTGAAACATAATTGCGTTTACAAACATCTTCAACTTCCTACATATATATTACTAACCAACATAAAGATGTTAATTTTTACATTGAGATAAATTAATAATGATAATAATCAAAGAACAAAAAAAAATTGATATAAGAAAACGGGAGGAGAAGAACGGAGGCGCTAGTTCTAAGACTTCATAATTCTTTTTATCACATTTTTAAAACTGACAAAAACAATGAATTTATAAATGAAGAGATTCCTATATGATTTTTGTTAGGATTTAGTTGGGTTTTTTACTTTAATTCTTACAGCAAATATTTTTTTGACAGGCAATTTTTATTGGGATTTTTGTTTTCATAACAGGCAATTATTGTTTCACAATAGGCAATTTTTGTTTCACAATAATTTTATTTATAGTGGGTAACTTATATAATTTTTTAAAGTAGGTACGTAACTATTGTTTTGCCAAACGTGAGGACAATAATCAAATTATTATTTTATAAATTAAATGACAGTTTTATCTATTTTAGGAGTTCTAAATTTTAAGAATTCTTAATTTAATAAAATAATAAATGGAGTAAAATAGTAAAAAGACGATTTCTTCTATTGTGAAACCTTTTAATGAAGAACAAAAAGTTTAAGTCACTTTTTCAACGATCTTCACACTTATAATATATTATAGATTATATTTTATTACAACTATTTGATTAATCACATCTTATCCCAATTTTTTTAAATCGTGATCCATATATTATAAGATGATAAATATAAAAGTGATACATTTAAAACTGACTAAATATTTATAATATTTATTTAAGAAAATAACAAATTCTTTTTTATTTTTGAAGCAAATCCAGCACAATCAGTTACACAATAAACATGGTGGGTTGCGCCTCGCACTACTAGTTATAGCTTTTAGTGCAGTTGATTAGCGATTCACTCTTAAGGTTTGGTATCAAAGCGGAGGTCACGGGTGCCCTTCAAGAGTGGCTGCCCCTTTAGTGTTTGTAGTGGGCCTTCTTCTCTGCCTTCCATACATTTTCAATGTACCGAAGACTCCCCGTGTGCCATCCCTTCTTATTTAGAAACTTCAGAGCCATCAATACGCACCAAACTTACACCGATTCCAACTCCCAAAGCAGATACGCTATCAAGGAGGAAGAATTTCTCTCTTTCAAAAGAACGAAATCATTTTCCTTGTAATCCTCACTACTCCCATCAAAGGTTACCTTGGGTTTACCAGGCTGATTATTTTGAAATTCAACAGAGACCCTATTCTCTTTGTTCTTGTGAAGTTTTCCAGGTTGATTTTTATCAATTGAAGCAGGTTTAAAATCATATGCAGAAATACAAAAAACAAATTAAAAAATCCAACTATTCAAACAACAATAACATCAGGATCATCTGTAACCGAGTCACTGTCGTACCGGAATCAACAATTATCCCGCCGTTATTACTTCCGTCCAGCAGAAGCACCGGCGCCGGAATTGATAATATCTGACCGTCGATGCTGATTCCGGTAAGTCCGACGTAGAAGTAAATGCTACTTCTCGAGTTACGTAGCAACGGGGCAATCACGGAGTTGCAGACTAGTAGCACGAAAGTGAATGAAGAAGAGAAGGAAGAGAAGAGGAATTATTATTTGAATACGTATTACATCTGAAATCTGAATTATTATCTATATTATTATTTGGCGGCGAAGGATTACTATGAGATATATCTAAAATATGTGTGATACATTTGGTTGTATTTCTATGATTTTAATGATACATTTTTATAGTTGAAATAAACGTGCTTAGAAAAAACACAATTTAAAAGATGATTCATTTATTCATATGTAAGATTTATCATCCATTTATAAATGAATCAAAAAATATAATAGATATAGAAACATTTAGGACATATGTATCACCAATAATTTGACCGCAAATGTATCACTCATACATTGTCAATAAAATGTATCACCCATATACTGATAACAAAAGTATCATTTATATGAATCGCCGTTATACTGTGAAAATGTATCCAGAAAATTAATATTTTTATTTATGTATCAAGCGGATTAACAAAATCTACGCACAACTTGTATTTGTGTAAGATTAACGAAAATTAATATTTTTATATATGTATCTGTGTCGTTTAATATTAACTTAAAATCCATTTAAACAATCAACTCACTTTTTTGAAATAACTGAAAATTTTTAGAATTTAATGTAGTTCATTGACGATTTGAAGAAGATGAAAGATGTTTTAACTAATGATAATTTGGGAGAGATTTTAGGGAAGTAAATCTTTAGAAAAAATAAAACGGCTTGGAGATGGAAGATGTTTTAATTGATTATAATTTGGGAGAGATTTTAGAGAAGAAAATCTTTGAAAAAAATTTAGTTTGCATGGGTTAATGGTGGAGTAAAAATAGGATGTGGTATTTTGTTGATATGTATTAAGAGTAAAGTTGAAAATTGAAATTTTATATAAATTTTAAAAAGATAAGGCATATTGATTAATATAGTCTCTTAAGTTTGGATTTTGTGTAATTTATCCTTTTTGAATAAAAGATGTGCCAATTTTAGTTTCTTTCGAAATTATTAGGAGCAGGATATTTTTTTTTCAATTGAAGTCTAAAACTACAATTGAAAGTTTCGGAGAAAGATAATTTCTTTTTTCCTATTTTACATTTACTCTAAATTATTTAAGGTTATATATCAACTAATATGAGTATTTATAAAAAAATATGCATTTCATTTATTATTTCTTAAGAGGTGTACGTGGTTTGCCTCCATATGAGGAGGCAAAAGGTTCACTACCCTTTCTTTCTAGGACTACAAAAGTTCACAAGTTCATTACTAGGTCGACAAGTGGTAAAATTAATATTGTTAATTTTAGAATTTCCTATTTTATAGTTTTATTTTTAATATATAAATTTTTTATAAAAATGAAAAAGGAAAACGTGCGTCTCACGTTTTCATATACTAGTATTTTTAATATTGTAGACAAATAAAAATGAATCGAAGGATAATAAATAATTACTACTTTTAAACATATTTTTTATTTATTATCATCTAGCAACTGTACACTGTTGACACTTAATTTTTGTCCTCCACAACTAAGTTTATCTCCGGATTTCTTCGATTTTGAATAAAATTATAATATTTTATTTGGATGAAAGTTTTCTAAAGTATTTATCTATAAATTTTTTGTTATTTTAAGTAATGATTATATATTTTCGCATATACGAAATTGTATAATTTTGTTACATAAATATTTATTTTATGGAATATCAGATTTTAAGCAAGACTTATCTTGAAAATAAATTCAAAAGGAGTAAATCTTAATTTAAATATAATTTGTTCCTAAAAATAATTTATTTGAAAAAATATTTATTTGATTTTATCGAATCAAGAAGTTTGAGATTGAATTGGTTGTTAATTTATTTCAAAATATGATTTTAACTTAGTCAATTTATTAAATTAAACCTTAATTGAAATCGATTCGGCCATAATTACAACGCAATTGGTCAATTGAATTTCAATTAGGTTACAATTTAAACATAATTGTCCAAATTTTTATTTTGTTTTCCGTTGGTTGTTTAATAAATAGACAAGCCTAAATTTAACCTCAATTCCTTTTAATTTTACCCATTCCCTTTTAATTTAACTAAAACCCGTCCCAGGCCTAAAACAATAACAATATCAGCCCAAATTCAACCCCTTATTTCTTACCAAGCCAGCAGCCTAATTACACGCATACACCGCCCAGCCCAACAACAGCAAAAAGAAAAAAACTTCACCCAACCCAATTTCATTGTCTTTCTTCAACAAACAACAACCAGCCACACAAGATCGGTCCAACAGCAACCGACCCGACCCACTCCTCCTCCTCCTCCCTTTCCCTTGTATGCTTTCAACGGCACAACAACAATATTACGCAAAAATGACGTAAAACACAACAACAACAGCTTACAGAACGGACCTCACTCCGCCGTTAAAGCATACGAACAACATCCAACGCACACAACAGTTGTGTGAACACCGCATAACGGAGAAACGACGACCATAACAATAATTCCAACGGCAAACCCCTAAATCACCCCTATTTTACCATTTTACCCTCATTGTTCAACCATCTATGGCCAAAAAGCAGGAACTTTCTTCCTTTTCAGTTTGTGATTCACCAATTCGAGAAAAAAATTAATTCACCCCTTTGACCAACACAACCAACATCTCTTTTCCTCATCTCTTTCCACTGATTTTCAAGGTCTCACTGTGGAATTCAAAAACCTCTCAAGAATTCAACTCAAATTCATTTTTCAAATTCGAAAATCCTAATCCCCCCCTCCCCCCCAATTTTCCTTAAAAATAGACAGTGAGGGCTAGAAGCAAAAAGGGAGAATTTTGAGAAAAAAATTGAAGATTCTGGGGGACGCATGCTCCTAATGTTACGCAACCAAAATTCTCAAAGAGCCCTTAAAAAAATTAAAATTCGATGATTTCGTTTGAACTCCATCCGATCAGAATTGGGTTTGGATGGTGGAAGCTTCATTACTATAAGCCCGTAGTTCCACCCCGCTGCTCTAAAGAAGGTAAAAATCTCATACCCTTTGATTGAATATCATAATGTGAAACCACATAATAACTACAAAAATGGGTTGGCCTTGTATGTACGACGTCTATTTGATTTTTGGGGTGTAAACGCTCAGAATTAAGTAAGTATAGACTATTTTGTAGATGAACGAAGCCGAGAATCTTTAAGATTAGATGGTCTTTTATAATTTTGTCGTTGATATTTCAAACTTTGGCCTATTCTAGTGTTCAAGAATTTCCTAACGACCAAAAAGAGTTTTTCCTTCGTTTGGGGCAAAAGTGTAACTATCATGCTTATTTTGAATTGGGTACTTGATGTGAAAAAATAAAATAAAATAAAATTTGAAGTCTCCAATTGTAACACCCCGCATTTTTGAACTAGAAATTGAACTGTTGTTCCTACTTGTGTAAGCTCTAATAGAAATTATTTTCAAGTGAGAATAAGTATCCTGATCTATATCCTCATGTTTGAAGTGCTTTCGAGGTGAAAAATCTTCATAGGAATCACTTAGAGCGAAGTTGAGCGAAGAACCTTTGATTTGGCTAAATCTTTGGATTCAATTTTATAAGGGTCTACTTTGAATGTGTATAACTTTCAATACAAGTAGAATTTTGCATCTCAAAACCCACCAAATTGTAGATAATTGAGTCACCTTTCCAACGATACCAATTTTTCCTTAATTCGATACCCGAGCGAAAAGTTATAGTCATTTTCGTAGCATGCGACACATGCTCTATTTCACCCCTTATTTTTCAGCTTCTGTTCCTGCGTAATTTGAGGGCAATAGGGCCATTTAACCCACCCAAAACCATCCAAAACACAAGATTTAAGCCCCAAAGAGCTTTTGTTACATCATTATTCTCTTCTCCTTTTCAAAAAAACCCGAAACCCCCAAAGATCAAGAATCAAGCTCTTCAGTCAAGATTTCTAAGAAAACCAATCAAGATTCGGGTTCTATCCTTCGAACTAAGTAATCTAAGGTACATGGGGTTTTCCTAAACTACATGGGCATGTTGAAATAGTTTTAAAAATGTTTGAATGTTGAGAAATCATGTATTTATAAAAAGGTTTTGAATTTACATTGACAATTATGCATTGTGAACCCTATTGATGATAATGTTTTGATTTGAGGCCTTCCCCTTGAAATTGATTGTTACTCGTATATATATACGTATGATTTTGGAATTTGAAAGATGAATGAGAGCATGAATATTTGTACTCCCTCTCTAGTTATAATTCTTTTGATTTTCACATGTTAAGAATTGATAAATTACACCTTTTGAAGCATGATATAAATGTTTCTTGGCTATTACTTAATGATTTGAGATTGATTATGAGTTAAAGAGAGGGTGTTTTACTTGTTGAAAAATGATGAAGATGTATATTGAACGAATTGCATGATTTATTATAAAGTAAGTGACCACCACATGTTTAAGAGTTGAAAAGAGAGAATCTTTGCATGATTTCACATATGTTCTGAAATATGAATCCTCTTGTACCATTTGAATGCTTTGGTGGTCTGAACATTGTTCTGAATAAAAGAATTGTGCATGATATTGTATGACTTGCAAGTCTTGGTATGACGATACCAAAACAGATAATTCTATAACATACTCAAAACTGAACATAAGTCAGATTTTATTGCAGATTTCAGACTTTGAATTCAGAAAAATGTATGTTTAGAACAGATTAAAAATAGGCACTAAGAGAGTCAGGTGTTTACCCGAAGTAGACATGAGTCATACGATTCATTACCCGGAAATGTGTTTTGCCAATACAGGTTTATTATCTCCCCAAAGAAGGATTATAAGCTGGCCTAGTGCCCTGTGGCGTATTAGACTCAGATACTCCAACCCTTGCGAAAAACTTGGGTTGGGGGTTTGACCGCTGAGTTAAGGGAGGATACCATATAGCCTATGGGATACTTTCATATATGTAGGGTATACCACCTAACTGAGAAGTAAGATAAAGAGTGGGGCGTAGTTTTCAAAGAAATGTTTCAAAGTCCTTAAAGTGTGCCATGTGTTTTCATATATTATATGTAAAATATTTTATGAATTGCTCTCACTTATGTTATATATAAATACATTATTTTGGATTGCTCTGCGTACCAGTACATCTGTATTGACCCCCTATATTTCAGGATCTGAGGCACAGTTCTCGGGTCCCGCTAAGCAGTAGATTGGTGTGTCAGAGATTCGCAGTTGGTGAGCCTCCCCTATTCTGGATGGCTTGGTTGTTAAAAATTGTTAGTCAAATTTTAAGTTATGGCCCGACTGGGGCCTTGTCCCAGTTTTTAGACAGATGTTGGTTTTCATGTTATTAGAGATTTCACATACTGTTGTTGTATGTTTTTGAATATTATGAACTCAATTTTGTACTGTTCAGTTGAATTAAGTGATCGACCATATTTCCTTCTTTATTATCTTTTTCACATTTCTTTATAGTATATGAATAGTGTGTATGATTGCCAGATAGAGAAGGGCACTCGAGCCTTCATGGTTTGGAATGCTCATCACGGCTAGGGCCTCGGCTCAGGTCGTGACAAACTTGGTATCAGAGCACGGTTCATCGTCCCAGGGTGTCTACAAAATTATGTGTAGTAGAGTCTTACTAATGGGTGTATTGTGCACCATACTTATAATCAGGAGGCTACCAGACATTTAGGAGTTGTTTCTTATTCTTTCATACTCTAGTTCATGCTATAGCATTGTCCATAAGAAAGTTATCCAAATTTCTTTCTTTTTCTAATTTCATGGGTCATTTCTTATTCTCGAGGTGATACAAGTCTAACAGTCTAGCTCCCCCAACGGTTCTCTCTGATTGAGTTATCCATAAAGTTATGAAATTGCACAAAGACTTAAGAGGAGTCCATGAGTGCTTTGAAGTGTATTGATTTAAGCTTATACCCTTATCTACATCAGTCGTGCGATTGAGCCTGAGGTATGGAGTGTATGCAGTCTCCTTTCAAAATTCGTGTTGTAGATGTCATGCATAAGGGTAATGATGTGTAGCAAAATGTTGGAACTATATTTCCACCCGAGTAGTAGTATATGTTAAAGTGTCTTGATCCATTGGTAGTGAGATGATCCAGAAGTTGGTGACATGAAGTTACAAGGTTAGCTGTTAGAGTGAGGGCGACTTTTGCGTAACTAAGTATTTTGGTTGTATAACCGTTTGATAGGGGTGGTTTTTCCTTTTATGGTGGGTGGCTAATATTATAGCAAGATTTATAGATTGTATGGTAGTTATGAAGAAAGTGTTTGGCTATGATTATTATTGATTCAAATTAGGGAAGGAGCCTAGAGTGGATAGTTATGGTGGTTATAGAAATCAGTTATAGGTTGTGAACAGACAGGAGTATATTAGTCAATAAGTTATGGGTAGGGACTCATTGGTGTCTATTGAATTTTTGAAAATAATTATGGCGTAGGCATGGGTAAGTAAATATGATGTGAGGAAGTAGAATATGTTAATAGATGTTAATGAGTTATAGTATAAGATTAAGATCGACTATCTTTATTATGTGAATTTACCCCCTTGGTTGTCTTTTCTCTAGTCGTTGTAAACTAGTACGATAAGTGAGAAAGTATGTAGTAGATTTAAAAGTGTTGTAGTAATGTCGTGGAGAGGATGAATTTATGGGCCATAGTTAGTGAAATATGAGACTTAGGTTGATATTTCTATTCGATTGATTAGTATAGTATGTGGCCTGCTTCATTGGTGGTACATGATTGACGCTAGACTATAGGCTTGGACTTTAGATGTGAAGTGTGGTGGTAAGAGTAGTAGCTTAAGATTAATGATGCATGTTTTGTGGGAATTAATTAGTAGGCTTGACGTGTGTATGAAATGGCCTAAGTTGGCAACTTGTGAAAAAGGGAGTGGATAAATGGTGATATATATATATACACGAGGACTAATGTTAAAAATGATGAATTGTGGGTGAGTCATTAAGTGTATAATAGCATGAGTATACAAGAATAAGTTGAACCCGGAGGTGGCATGTTGTTAGATACAGTGTGATGTGTACTTGTGTCACGTGTACCTAGATTTCATTCTCGAATCTCGTAGTATGGAGAAGACTAAAGAGTTGTTGTATGGTGATCTTCAGAGTTGAATTAAGGAAATATAGGTAGGCAATATGCGCCTTTGGTATAGTTGTGCAAATTTTTTTAAGATTATAAGTATGTGAGTAGAGGTCTAGCGTTGGTGTGTTAAGTAGTGGAAAATTATTTATTACATGATAAAGAGTGTGAATGTGTATTCTCACGAGAGTGAGAGTGATAACTATAGAGGCTAGCGAAAGTTAAGAGTAGCATTTCCGGAAAGTACTGCTTTCAGAGTATAGTTTATCTGGGGGGAGTTTAGCATTGATGTGTATGGCGATACCCCCATTGTGTTGAGTGTTGTGCTTGCAAGATTTAATGAGAAGATAGGCCTTAAGTTTGGGATTGCGATTTTGATCTAAGGGGGAGATGATGAATTAAAGTAGTTTTCAATTTTTTCTTGTGGTGTCTAGTTTCCAGTACGAATCATGATAAAATCATTTTCTATGCAAACAAGCTCCTCCTACTCCAATTTAAGAGGTCATTCTACCAAAGTCTTATGTATTCAAGTCTTGCCTATATCTAAAGTTTGAGATCTCTATGTAACCCATGTCATGTTGTGACCTCCAAACTAGAAGCAATAACGTCTCTTAGTAATCCAATATTCCAGATATTTAAGCTCTATACTATGTTGCTCACGATCCATAAAAAAATTCATGTCTCTTAGAATGCTTGGTTCTAAGGAACTATGCTTCCTAATGTTACTGATTCATTTTATGTTGGGATTAGCCAAAGTAATAAAGTTGTGTGAACTCATGACTATTTCAGCTCTGAAAATGAGAAGTGCTAGCTTTAAGTAGAAGTCTTTATCTCAACCGCTGACTTCATGAGTTCTAATCTTATGTTGTACGACTCTTGATGTAAGATCACATGTTTCTCTCTATGGTTTGTCCTAAGGACTCATTCCATGTTGTGTGCCAGAGAGACTCTCTACTTATGATCCAGACCCTTGATATATGAAGCACTTCGTGATTGCATCATATTTTCACCTCATGTCCCATCTTGAGCAAATCAACAAATATGGGTTATAATTGAGTAGTGTTTCTCCCATTCATGATGCTTGTACTTGGGCCCCTTAATGACCCTCCATATGTTAGTATGATGATGGTTATGGAAGCGTAGTAATGTGTTAGTAGGGGAGTAGATGTTCTTGAAGGTGAATTTTTTTTAATGTGAATTCTTGAGCTAAGGCTATAAGAGAAGAGGGAAGAAGAAGATGAACTTTTGTTACGTGGAATAGTTAGGAAGGAGACTTATGGCGAGAATCCTTGTGAGAATGATTGAATTTGCTGGTCTTAGTGGAGAGATCCATGAAGTGGGGTGTTGTAATGATAGACTTGAATGTGGTGATTGATGAAAACTCAAACCAATGTGTTATGTGGTTGGGACTCCTTGATTTAAGACCCGAGGATGTTTAATGGTAGTGATAAGGTGAAGTAATCTTCTTAAAGGAAGGTAGAGTATGGAGTCCCATAGCTTAAGCTGGCATTTTTTTATTCCGGGTTAGGCTCCAACATAAAAGCACTATGCAATGGGACTCAGACTCTTGTGTAATAGGAGAATTATAAGTGGAAATTATGGAGTATGTTGTTTATCTATTATTTGGGGCATAGTCGAGTAGTGTCTCTAAGTGTTACGTTCATTCAGTTTAAATTGTACAGTGGAGAATGCTTCTATCCCTATCTTTTGCGAAATCTTATTTCATGATTAGTACCGATGGGAATCAGGCCTATGATCACCAAATAAACTCATACCATATATTGTGATGATTATGATCCATAGAATTCATGTAAAAGGTCATCTCTATGTCAATTCTTATTATCTCGTGCTTCGTGCTTACACGATTCACTTGGCGACGTCATGAATGCTCTTCTTTAGGTCTACGTATATTTCCTTCGAAGGAAATTCTTAGAGTACGGTTACTTCCTTTATTCCATATTTTTGGTGTTTCAACAAGTCCCTACCCATCATTCGGGGATGAATGATCTCAAGAGGGAGATAATGTAATACCCCACATTTTTGAACTAGAAATTGAACTGTTGTTCCTACGTGTGTAAGCTCTAATAAAAATTATTTTCAAGTGAGAATAAGTGTCCTTATCTATATCCTCCTGTTTGAAGTGCTTTTGAGGTGAAAAATCTTCACAGGAATCACTTAGAGCGAAGTTGAGCTAAGAACCTTTGATTCGCTAAATCTTTATATTCGATTTTACAAGGGTCTACTTTGAACGCGTATAACTTTCGATACAAGTATAATTTTTCATCTGAATACCCACCAAATTGTAGATAATTGAGTTAGCTTTTCAACGATACAAATTTTGCCTTAATCCGATACCCGAGTGAAAAGTTATAGCCATTTTCGTGATAGGCAGTAAGGTCGCGCGATTAGCATGCGATGCACGCTCCATTTTACCCCTTATTTTCTAGCTTTTGTTCCTGCATAATTTGATGGCAATAGGGTCATTTACCCCACCCAAAAATGGTCCAAAACACAAGATTTAAGCCCCAAAGAGCTTTTGTTACATCATTATTCTCTTCTCCTCTTAAAAAAAACCCTAAACCCCCAAAGATCAAGAATCAAACTCTTCAGTCAAGATTTCTAAGAAAACCAATCAAGATTCAGGTTCTATCCTTCGAACTAAGTAATCTAAGGTATGTGAGGTTTTCCTAAACTACATGGGCATGGCGAAATCGTTTTAAAAATGTTTGAATGTTAAGAAATCATGTATTTATAAAAGGGTTTTGAATTTACATTGACAATTATGCATTGTGAACCCTATTAATGATAATGTTTTGTTCTTGAGGCCTTCCCCTTGAATTGATTGTTATATATATATATATTGTTATATATATATATATTGTTATATATATATATATATATAACAATATATATATATATAACAATCAATTCAAGGGGAATTGAGGGCATGAATATTTGTACTCCCTCTCTAGTTATAATACTTTTGATTTTAATATGTTACGAATTGATAAATTATATTTTTTAAAGCATGATATAAATGTTTCTTGGCTATTGCTAAATGATTTGAGATTGATTGTGAGTTAAAGAGAGGGTGTTTTACTTGTTGATAAATGATGAAGATGTCTACTGAAAGAATTAGATGATTTACTATAAAGTAAGTGACCACCACCTTGTGGGAATACACTGGGCCTGTTGTTGTAAGTGACCACCACATGTTTAAGAGTTGAAAAAAATAAATCTTTGCATGGTTACACATATGTTTGGAAATTTGAATCTTCTTGTACCGTTTGAATGTTTTGGTGGTATGAACATTGTTCTGAATGAAAGAATTGTGCATTATATTGAATGGCTTAGAGATATGACTTGCAAGTCTTGGTATGACGGTACCAAAACAGATAATGCCATAACAAACTCAGAACTGAACATAAATTTGATTTCATTTCAGATTTCAAATTTTGAATTTAGAAAGATGCATGCTTAGAACTGGTTAAAAATAGGCACTAAGAGAGTTAGGTGGTTACCCGAAGTAGGCATGAGTCATACGATTGTAACGCCCCAAAATCTGATCTCGAGATGTCACACGGTGCTCAAGACTACGAGTAGCCTTAAGCTAACCCTATATGCCTTCTATTAAATCTGAATCTCATAATAAAGAAAATATAGACATAAAAGCCATACTAAATTTGGAAAACTGTTTGAGATAACGGAGAATAATCTGAATGTAATTTCTAAAAATTTATACTGTAACTCTGAATCGAATCTAGCAGTCTGACAAGTCTATACTACTAATAACTAGAGAGTCACTGGGACAAACCTCCAGCGAAGTTAAATTGTCTAAAAAGAATACTGAATCATTGAAACTAATAAGCTGCACAATCTGAATGACTAAGTCCCCAAACTATGAGGATTCACCATCTGTCGGATGTAGATGGAGATGCTCGAACTACTCACGCTGCTGATACTGAGCACCTGGACCTATATTTTGAGACAATGTAGCATATTGACGTATACGTGGATCAATACTTTGAGGATGTACTGAGTATATGGGGGTGAATGCATAAATAAAACGTTATCTCATCATCATAATTTGTAAAACAATGCATGCTAAATGTAAATAACTCACATAAGCTGAAATATCTGAAATACTGAAAATCTGTAATCATGAATAACAAATCATACTTTGTAAATCTAGTGAGTCATAACATTTAGTTCTGAAAGCTGTGCTAATATTCTGTCTGTAAATCATATTGTCTAAGTGTAAAAAGAGTTCACTTCTGAATCTGAAATCTGAAAGCTGAAATCTATAACTATTATCTTTCTGTAAAGCATAATCTGAGTAAAGTTGTGAGCCTTTACACTTAGTTTTCTAAAAGCCTTTTTGTTATTCTTTCCTCTTAGGGAAAAATACTTTAAAAAATATTCTAAAAGTCTTTACTGTTAGGGAGGTTCTTCTAATCGACATAAACCATGCAAGCTAACATAGAGTCCAACGTCTTGTTCCCCTATGAGAAAAACCTCATGATGGGGAGAGGTGTCATACTCTTGCCAAGAAGTATAACCTGAGCTAAGTGATCACATCTATAACTATCATCCATATAGAAATGGGAATAATCAGATAATCTGTACCTACGTTGGCTACGTAGTTCTGTGGAAGATAGGGCATGCTAATTCCACACTTTCCACTCGGTGCTAAATACTACTCCCTTGAGTTTGTATGCTCATTCTGTTGGAAATTCACTTTAAAACTAGCATAAGGGTTTATTCTGAAACTAATTGTGCTTTTATCTGATTAAATCTGTAGATAAGCTATTTTGATTTTTGTAGTCTGTAATAAATCTGTAAAGTGGATTCCAAAACTTATCTGAGGATCAAAAGATCAAAATTTCATTGAAAATCTGTAAATACTCTAATCATAGGATGCTTAAAGCATCATATTTCTTGAAATATCAATATATAAACTCGGGCTTAATAACCCATGCATCAAGTCCATGTCAAAACATCATAATAATCATACTTGATAATGAAAACAATGATAATTCATCTCAAAATCTGGAAATTTCTGCAATAGGCATGAAAATATGAAAATAGACATGCAATTCAACTTCATAAATACTTGAAATCTCCCAAATCTTACAATTAGCAATAATGAGTATGAAGCCTAATTAAAATCTCATGGATATTCATTCAAAATCATATGAATTTAAAATAAAAACTTGGTTTTGAGCACAAGGATGGGAGAAGATCCTTGTTCATAACCCCCACATACCTTGATAAATGATTAGATGAAGAATCTTGAATTTTGGATTCCTATTTGAGTTCTTGAAGATGAGTTCTTGATTATCTTGTCTTGGGAATCCTCAATTTAGAGCTTTCTTGGAGAAACAATGGTAGAATTTGATTTTTTTGGAGAAGAAGCTTTGGAGCTCTAGGGTTTTACTTTGAGAAAGAATGGATGAAAATAAGCATAAAGTGCTTTGAATATGTTTAATTCCTTGTTTTGGGCAAATTATGTACTTGAGAATTGACCAAAATACCCTTTTTAAAATTTTAATCGAAACTGAAAAAAGGGAAAAAAATATCGATTTGACATGCCACCGCGACGTGCCACATAGCAGTGGCTCACTGGAAATAGGACAATTGGGAACTGGAAGTTCTCCGCGATGCAGAGCTATCGCGGTGCCCCTTTGGAATACCATTTAGGCCATCAACGCGATGCGGTACAATCGCGTTGGCCTATTGAAATGTGACAATTGGGAAATTTGACTTCTCTGCGACGCGGGTCAATCGCGGAGGTCCACTGAATTTTGATTAGGAATGGCAATAGTGCGGTGCGGTTGCGGTGCGGATTTTTTCTAAACCCGCAAGTTTTAAAACTGCACCGCATCACCTTTAAACCCGTATAAACCCGCCCCACACTCATCCCCGCGCATACCTGCACCGCCCCGCACCACCCCATGTTTTTGTTTTTATTTTTATTTTTTTTGAAAATTTGTAACTCCATTAAAAATCATAATATTTTCAAATCTACAACTAGGAAATAATAATTAATTTCTATTATATCACTTTTCACTAAGAAATTCTCAAAAAGTATCACGTGTACAATTATTGATCGAATATCATATTTTTATTAAAATGAATAGAGATATTAAAAAGCTATAAAATTATTTATTTATAGTCTTATACACGTCGTTTTAAGTATAATAAAAATTTAAGTAAAGAATACATATAATTTTAGGTATATTTACGAGAATAATACTAATTTTTAGCCTTTTTAATTTAAATCCGCATATACCTGCAACCCACACCGCACCTTTTTAAAAAAAACTTACTTTAACCCGCCCCGCAACCGCACCGCATAGCTTAAAACTCGCCCCGCCCCGCATAGCTTAAAATCCGCACCGCCCCGCACCCGCACCTGCACCGCCCCATTGCCATCCCTAATTTTGATGATTCAGAATTTACCCTTCACCGCAATGCGGTGGTTGCTTGAATGGCACACTATCAACACTAAAAATGCCATAACTTCTCAACCGAGTATCAAATTTTGGCGAGATAGGTATCGATGGAAAACTTATTCAATTTTCTACACACTGGAGGCTCTAAATCTAGAAAATTTCACATGTATAAAATGGTATTCATTTTTGAAGCTCACCCTTAACATTCTAGAAACGAATTTAAGCTAGGAAAAAGTACGAGGTATTACAACGATTCATTGTCCGGAATCGTGTTTTGCCGATATGGGTTTTCTATGTCCCCAAAGAGAAATTATACGCTGGACAAGTTCCTTGTGGCGTATCAGATTCAGATACTCCAAACCTTGCGGTAAATTTAGGTTGGGGGCGTGACCGCTGAGTTAAGGGCGGATCCCATATAGCCGGTGGGATACTTTCAGATATTTAGGGTGTACCACCTAGATTAGAAGTAAGATAAAAAGTGGGTCGTAGTTTTCAAAGAAATGTTTCAAAGTCTTTAAAGTGTGCCCATGTGTTTTCATATATTATATGTATAATATGTTATGAAGTGCTCTCACTTATGTTATATATAAATACATTATTTTGGATTGATCTGCATACCAGTACATCTGTATTGACCCCCTATATTTCAGGATCTGAGGCACAGTCTCCGAGTCCCACTAAGCAGTAGATTGGTATGTCAGAGATTTGTAGTTGGTGAGCCTCCCCTATTTCGGAGGGCTTGGTTGTTAAACATTGTTAGTGGGATTTTGAGTTATGGTTCGACTGAGGGCCTTGTCCCAGTTTTTAGATAGATGTTGGTTTTCATGTTATTAGAGATTTCACAGACTGTTTCTCTATGTTTTTTAATATTATGAACTCTATTTCGTACTGTTCAGTTGAATTAAGTGATTGATTATGTTTCTGACTTTATTATTTTTTTCGCATTTTTTATAGTATATGAATGGTGTGTATGATTGCCAGATAGAGAAGGGCGCTCGGACCTTCATGGTTTGGAATGCTCTTCATGGCTAGGGCCCCGGCTCAGGTCGTGACACCATTTACATGTTGCTGCACTTTTGTAATTATTATCATTATTTTTTCTTTCTTGGATTAAAATGAGTGTTGACCAGAACATAGGTTTGTGTTCGGAACAATCTTTGAGCTCGAATGAATATTGTTTACTTGAGGTATTTGAATTAGTCGTTGTCTGGACTCGATCTGTGTGATTTTGAAAAATTGAAAGTTTTTTGATTCTCTTTCGTTTGCAATGCCAAAAAAGGGCCCTTCAAATATCGTGTTTGAAACTAAAGATAGGGCATCCAAAATATGTATTTGTCTTTGGAAGTTCCAGGATTAAGAGCTCAAGACGAGCCTTTGATTTCACGCCTTTTATTATGCTTAGTATGACCTTCCCTACTCCTTTGTTAGTCGATCTGTTTTCTCTATGGTATGGGGGGAAAAGATATGAAGCAAGCCTTTATCATGAGTCAATTTTAATTCTAAAGTAGGGAGCAATAGTATCATGGCATCTCACTTATAGCTTCCAATGTCATTATCGATTTATTAACGTTAGCATAATATCTTTTTTTTAGAAAAAAAGGTCACGCCTAATTTCTCGTTTGGGACTACGAGCATGATTGATCTCTCTTGAATTCATCATAATCCCTCTCTGTTTTTTATTTTATTTTTGGATATGTCTATTAAGCAACTTGAGGTTATTATCACTTTTCCTTCCATTTGAGCAGAAAATGAAACCATAGCCTCATTGTGTTACTGGTTGTTTGTGCTGCTTTAGTTTAAGAATATCATGCCATGTTTTGCTTGTTATAGCTTGTGGAATGATTCAAAAATTTGTGGTGATAACCATATAATTTTACTTGGTTCATTTGAGTATGATTATCATTTGCCTATTCCTACTTAAACATATACTAATCTTTATTATTTTTTTATACATGTGTAATTAGATCGGAGCCTTAGGGGTCGTTTGGTAGAGTGTATAGTAATAATGCAAAATATGGTGTATTATTAATGTTTGTATTAGTAATGCTTGTATTAGTTATACCTGCGTTAGTTATGCTTGTATTTTTCTTATGCAGTGTTTGGTTTGATGTATTAAAAATAATATATGTTGTATAATTTTTATAAAAAATATTTTGTATGACTAAAATACCCTCTCCACTTTCTTTCCCAAACCAACGAATTGGACTTCATTGTCCATCAATTCCTCAAACAGTTTATATCCATTCCCTTTCCATAAAAAAGTTTGTATGACAAACTTTGATTTTGCAATTCCTCATACAGAAGATAGTTGGAACTTGAGGGAATTAAATAATTTTTATGCACAACTTTAGAAAATCACCAAAAATAGTCATGATTTTATAGATTAGCTTGAAAAATTAAGCAACAAAAAATTCAAAAACAATCTTCAAAAATAAAGAATCTAATTTCACATTCGAGCTCCCAATAACAGAACATTTAATTCTAGTGTAGAAGAGCAAACAATATCTAATTATATGAAAAGAAGAAGAAGATGCGGTGAAATTTTTTCATATTTTTTCATGGCAGTGTAGAGAAGAGAAGAGAAGACAAAGTACAAGAATAAAGGTAAAATACAAGGAAAATGAATATTCTAGTAGAGATTTGAGGGAAAATTTAGTCATTGAATTTTTCTTTTCCATTGTTGAAAGCTGCAACAAAGAATCGTGGAAAAAATTTTTGGGGGAAATGTTTTAGTAGAGCTTTGAGGGGTAAATTTGTCATTTACTAATTAATACATGTGTTGAAATACTTGATATTACTAATGTTGAAATACTTGATATTACTAATACATAGAAAATGGTGAGTATTAATAACACACACCTTAATACACAATAGTGTGTATAACTAATGCAAGTATTAGTTATGCATAGTCTAAAAAATCATACCAAACATGGTATTATTACTACACAAAGAATAATGCATGTATTATATTTTTAGTACACTCTACCAAACGACCCCTTAATGGGTTCCTTCTCTCTTGCATTCCTCCAATGGGTTGAGGAGGCCCAAATAGTCACATCAAAACTTGAGTCCAAGTCCCAAGAGCACTGTTTGCGTACTGGTATACATTGATATATGCATCAGAGAGGCTACTATACGATGAATATGAGAAAAAGGAAGTTGATTATATAGGGGAAGGGCTAAAGTTGTGTGTATATGATTGAAATAAGGTCATAAATACACCGTATATACACAAAACCCAAAGGAAAAGGGGCTGTGATATACAGCTGATATACGTGCAGGGAAATGGACTAAAGTCCATAAAATTGCAAGCCCAATGGCTGGGCAACTTACTGATGGGCCAAAAGGGGCCCAACTCCAACTTTAATCTTTTATTCTCTTATAAATTGCAACTTATATACTTGTTTATTTGTATTAGCACTAACTTTAATTAATTAATCTAGTGTTTTCCCTTGTTATTGCTATTTTATTTTACCTCAATTTTCATATTTGATTCACAATTTTCTCACCTAATTTATTTTGTCTAAATGGATTAAAGTGGTTCTATCGATTGTTCTTCCTAAACTAGTTTTAAAGAATTTTTTTTAAGTCCTCTATTTGAAAATGACATTTGTCTTGTTCACATGACTAATAGCTTACTTGGGTTAAAATAATTTTCTTCAAATTCAAGAAACTAATTTTTCTCGTAAATTCTATTTTTTTTTTATAATTGATAAAATACTTTTAACATGACACCCCCTTAACATTTTTCAAAAGGTGCTATCTATAACAAAATTGACCTTTTTTATGTGTACAATAATGATAATAATAATAAATAATAATAATAATAATAAATACGTAATTTCCTTTTCCCAAACTTATTCCCTTCTTGAGTCCAAGTATGCAACCTAGTTTAAATGAATTTCTATTCAATTGATATATTTCATAATTTTTTTCTTAAAAATAATTATGAATTAAGTAAAATATTCTTCAAGTAGAAAATTTTGTAATCTTTCTCAAAAGAATTAATCATGAACTAAATGAAATATTTCGTAATTTTTCTCAAAATTAATATTGAATTAAGTAGAAATATTGTAGCTTTTTTCCCTAATTCAAGTAGACTATCTCGTTTGAATAAACAAATGCCATTTTTAGATGTATGGATAAATAATTTTAAAAATCAACCTTTTTGCAAAGTTAGTCGTCTTTTTTAAGTTAGTCAAAAAATATTTTTTTGGTGAACCTCCTAATTACCATAAAAACCTTCTTAGGGTGTTAATTGAACCTTTACTCAATTTCTCTAATTTCGAAGATTTACTTCTGTTTTTAAATCTTTGAAATCTCTTTAAGTTTTCTTGATGTTTTCGATAAACATCAATTGGTGATTGTGTAAATTTCTCAAAATTATTTCGAAAACTTCTTGAATTTTGAAATAGTTTTTTTTTTTTTAAAAAGTCGAAGCCATTTTCTTTAAATGAAGTCCTAAAAACTGATAAAACAGAAATGTCGACTCTGCTAGGAATTATATGTGTACTAACTTCTTTGACTAACTATTTGAGTTTGTAATATTTAAATTGTTTATCTGATTATGTGTTTAAATTTTCACAAAATTTAAATTGTTACATTTCATGGCATACTCCCGCATTCGAAATATATAAATTGTTTGGGGTTTCGTGGATGTCCCGACTCCTATTGTTCAATTTCAAATTAAATATTGGAAATATGATAGTTTATTGGCACGTTCGACATCTGATGGTTGTTCGTATTTCCAAACCCAAGTTGTTCGCTTGGGAACCTGGTCAAAGCCCACTCTAGACACCCAGGATAGAGCGAAACCAAAACCGTCTTTTAGGCATGAGCCTAGGACGACCCAATACCCGAGAGGGTATTGGGCCCATTAGAAAATCTGCCATGTGTCTATTGGCCACGAGCCAATTACAGACAAATCATATCATGTTTATGTGTTGAAAAAATATATATGTCTATTTAATCCAATCAATTATCCTTTGGGGTAGGGGAAGGCTTAATTTTGTTTGCTTTCGTGTAGGAATTGCTCAACCATACCCCTGCAAAAGATTCAAGATGGTTACCGAACCTTATAACTTCTCGAAAGTATGATGGGCTCATATGAGTGGAAAAGATAAAGAGATTGTTAGTATGCATATCGGGCATCTACTATCGCTTATAGAGATGGATGCTTGCCTTAAATGATCCACGTGCTAAAATCATTTTGGGATGATGACAACATGGTATTTCAGTTCAGGGAAGTACCACCATTGAAGAAGTAATGACCTGTTATGGGAGCATCGATATGTGTAGAAAAAGAAAGAGTGCACCCGATAAAAACAATCTAGTCCCTATTGTATGGAACCGTCAGGGGATCAAAAATGACTTTTCAATTAATAATGATACCTGGTTAGGGGAACATGATGGAGATAACATATCTTTTTGTGAGTTATATCGCCGGTTTGAAAGGTTTAACACTTTTGAGAAATTTGAACATAAATTTGAATTCGAGTCAAAATAGAGGGAGAAAAGAGCATATGCATTCGCTGTGGGCTTTCTTGGAACAATGGTGTTTCTACAAGGAGAAAATGTCACCATTCAGACAAGAGTTGTTATGGCGACGCCCAACCTCTTCTATTGAGTAGATTACAAAACCACTAAAGTATTCCATAATTTAGCCCCCATGATTCGCTGAAATATATAGGGCTTTGGGAGAGTGTCAAGGAAGGCATCAATTTTCCCATGGGTGCAACCTTATATTACAATGGTGGATGATGAAAAATTTATTTAAAAATCTTAGAGTTGAGCAGCCGAATATTTAAACAAGGGAAGATCTTTCATCTTCTCATGATATTTGGTTATCCTTGCACAGGTTTAAGAGGATAGAATGAAACACTCTGGGTTTTTTACCATTAGAAAATTTCCTAAGTTGAGCTCACTGTACATCATATGACTTGGGGTACTTGTCGTATGATGGGATACGGGTTAGGCCCTCAATCCATATGTTAATCAGTGTGGTATGATTGGTTTCTGCCTAAGGTACGATCATGTATCTTACTAGTCACATGTTAGGGTACGAGTGGTATGTTCCAACTCATATGATGCCCTAAGTTAACCTAGATAATTCTATTCAGCCTAAGGTTTGGGTTAGAGGTACTTGTCATATGATTGGGTATGAGTTGGTCTAAGAACTCGTATGTTGGATAGTTTTAGGGCCTAAGATGATGACTATGGTACTAGTAGGTACCACTCGTATGTTAGGGTACGGGTTAGGGGTGAGTCGTACCCTTCCGCATTCATGTTCTTAGCTTTTAAGCTGAAGGTATTCCATACATTTTCCATCCCAAACCCCTAAGTCCCCATGTCTTAAAACATGTTATTGCCTCTCATAACACACTATTAAAAGGTCAAACACTCCAAAAACACTTTTTAAACTCTCTTTTGAAGATTGGGGCTAGGGTTTCCTTCAAGAGTTTATCTAGATGCTCAAGGGTCAAGTTTCTTCCGTGAATCATTCTTGAATAAGGCATGCGACCCTTCTCTCATTGTTAGTTTATGAAAATCAGGGTTTAAACCTTGATTATGATTAATTATTGGTAGTTTTGAAAACCAATGTTGAGGGTTTTGTTGCATATGGTTGAGTATCATTTACTCTTTGTTTAACTTGTGTTTATATACATTTTTTGTGATGGTTTGCATATGTGGGTTCTTGGTAATTGTGGTTTAACAAATGGGTCATGGGTAACCCTAGACTTGATGGTTTTTATCTTCATTTTGGTCTTGATAATGGTATGACCTCAACATGTTTGTTAAATACCTATGTGAATGGTTTTGTCACATGGTTTGACTTCTATTGAAACTATTGTATGGTATACTTGGTAATGGAGCCTAAATTGGTTTAAATAATTTTAAAAGAATTGGTAAAGCCTTGGTGGCCGTGGTATTGGTTTAATTGTAATCTATGATAATAGGGGTACAATGGAATCCACAAAGTGTTCGGTTTGATTTAATACTTTGAAACTAATGCATGATATAAATGGTTAAACGGTTGAGGCTGGTTTTGAAAATCTTGTGGGGTACACGGGAATCCCCCAAGTGAACTTATAATCAAAACCTTATGGGTTACACGGGAATGCCCCAAGTGAACTTATAATAAAAACTTTGTGGGGTATACAAGAATCCCCCAAGTGATTCTAATAATGGAGTCTACGGGGTATGAAGGAATCCCCGATCACCTATTGTATCTCTATCTCATGTGGCTATACGCACTGGGTACCATTCAGGGGATAACACTGGACCCATATAGCCCATGGGTAGATTATGATGGTAAATCTACACAAACCCAGTTTAAATGTTTTAAAGGTTCATGCTAATCTTGTTCCCTTTCCCGACATGGTATATATGTATATGTATGTATTTTATTAGTTATGTACAGTGGTTGATTAGTTTTGAACTATTGGCATAATGTTATCCTTATCCTTGAGTTACATGCTAGCGCTCCAACCACTAGCCATCTCTGAATGTTGTATCCCCACACAATGCATGTGTTGGTCATACTATCACAACTCCTTCTTAGTGACTTGGATTCGGGTACAACTTTTGATAAATTAAAGTGGTGAGCTTCCATCCTTCGGACATTTCTTGCTTTGAGTTTTCTTATGTCTTATTTGGTTTAGACTTGGATATTGATTTTAGCTATGGTCGGGGGCATATCCCGACTAGATATTCTTTGGTATGGTTTAGAGGTTTTGTATGTACTTGGGTGTGGAATGGATATGGTTTTGGTTTGCTATTGGTTGATTTGACTTGCTTGGGTTGGTATCAGTTATAGACCTATCCCAAAGTCTTTACATTTTGAATTACTCTATCTTGTTGTATGTTCGAAATTCATTCGATTCAGGGTATATATTGGTTGGTTGGATTGGGTATCGGGGGTGGTCTCTAGTCCTGGTTGGACTTGAAATAATCATTACGACAAAGACTTAGTTTGGGTCGTGTCAAGTTGGTATCAGAGCCTAGGTTTCGGTGTCGTGGGGTGTCCATAAAGCTGTGTCAAGTAGAGTCTTGGTTATGGGTGTGCTGTGCACCACACTTATAACTAGAAGTCTATGAGGCATTTAGGAATATTTCACTTTCTTGTTGTTCTATTCCGAGCTATAGAGTCTAATATCTCGGATATCTCTAATTTTTGTTTGTTCGCCTTTTAGACCATGCTTTCAAGAAAATCTGAAACTCATGGAAACTCTTCTGTCCTTCCTGAGGATGATATGGACAGAGCTCGTCCTACCCATAGGGTATAGACCCAGTCTCAGGTTGCTGCTACTGGTTGCTCTAGTAGAGTCCCACTGGTCTCTACTGATATTTCTCCAAGTGGTGACATCTCTGCTTAGTCACCTCAAAGAGATGTTCCCATTGTTGAGTTTTTATGTTTTATTCGATTAATGACCCAGATAGTGGCATCTTTTTCATGCCAGTTTAGTCTTAATAATGTGAGAAAGAATAAGGCAAGGTTGAGAAATAGGCAGATCAAAAAGTCTCTATATTTAGACTGGAAAGAGTTATAAAAATAGTGTTAGAGGTGGTGGGAAGTGGTTTGAGAAAGGGAATTCAGGGGGTTCCCATGTAGTTGTCAGTGTCCTTTATCCTCAGCCTTCTGGTGAATATTATTTTTGAGTTGGTGGAGTTCAATCAACTCTATCATATCTTTCCTTTCGATTTTGCGATCGGTTGTACCACGATTATTTCTATGAAGGGAGAAACCGGTGTTTTAGTTGTGCTCAATTGGGTCACATGCAGCGAGAGTGTCCCACATGGATTTCCATTGGGGCAAATAGGATACCGGTTGCCACCTCTCCAGCTCCTGCACAAAGGGGTGCTACTTCTAGCACTGATACTGATTGGGATCGTCCCTATGATTACACTATCCCTCAGGAGTCTGAGGTATCTCTTGATGTTGTTACTGGTATTTTGAAACTTTTACATCGTGATGGGTACTATTTACTTAATTCAGGGTCCACTCTTTCTTATGTGACTCCATTTATGGCTACGTATTTTCGTTTTGGTCCTGGGTGTATTTCAGACCCTTTTTCTATTTTTATCCCGGTAGGTGACTCTATGGTGGCTGGACGAGTCTATAGGGGTGTGTGGTATCTGTAGGAGGTTAGGACACCTTGTTGGATTTGTATGAGTTAGACATGGTTGATTTTAATGTCATCTTGGGGTTGGATTGGTTGCACTCATGCTATGCATCTCTAGACTATCGAGTCAGTAAGGTTGTCTTTAAATTTCCTAATGAGCCATTTATTGAATGGGAGTATGGTTCCCTAAATCTTAAGGTAAGGTTCATACCATATCTTAGAGCTCGGGGATTAATCTTTAATGGGTGTCTCTATCACATGGTCTAGGATAAAGATTCTAACTCGGAGGGTTCTTCTCATGATAAGTTGGTTCGACCAACTAATGTTTGGGTTGGATCCCCTAAATTCTGAAAAATATAAAAGGTAAATATGGGCCAGTTCACCTATCATGTGATCTATTAAGATGCATCGATATTAGACGATCACATGTACATTTATCGTCAACTTGCTTTGATATTCATAAAGTTGCTTGCTCAATAAAACTGAGTTAAGAGAATAATTTTCAAATTGTGAAATCAAGACAATTCATCTTGATAATGTTGGTTTGACATTGAATGCCTTTGATTACTAGCTGAACCATTATTAATGAGAACAAAGCTTCATGTAGTGGTTTGAAATATGATATATTATATACAAAAGTACTTGTATGCATCAAACCAAATAAATTATGATTAATTTCCCCTTAAGGTTAGTTCTGAGTTAGGAACCACATATTGCCCATCTAATAGTTTTGATGTGCGGTATATGATTAATGAATACCATGATGCACAAAGATGGATTCCTCAAAGAAGATGAAGGATGTATGTTAGTTTTCCTAACAAAAGGAGAGATTATAAGCAACTATAAAATGTGTTAGGAATTATCACCAGATCCTCAATCAAAAGATAATTCAAGTCAAATGCTGGAAGCATATCATATTTAAGCTGCAAGTACTCCTATTTTGTGTCTCTAAAGGACAAAGTCTATGCATGCGTGAAGTGTGGTAGGCCAATCAATTCCAAATAAAATAATTCTTGAAAATGATGAGGAGAAAATAATCATAATAACAAGGCAATGTGCTCTTGAAAAGTCTACGACATAACACTTCATGAAACCTTATGAAAGGTTCAAGTACCTGAAAATAATGAAGTGATGAGTTCTCAAAATGTTATGTCACATTATGAACCAATACAAGATAATATATCATTAATACTGTCTTTGATACAGTATTGATGCAACATTGAGAATGATTATGAAGATTTAAATTCTACGTTTATTTAAGCATGCTAACATAGAGACATTTATCAAGTGACATGAAATGATGCATCTTGATAAACATAAAACTTATTTGATTTGCAATCCATACATTTGAAGATGTCACAAATGAAATGTTGAATATTTTCACTTGTTAAAAGTTATATGAAAACTTTTTTAAGGATTCAAAGTCGTTGAAGCATATAAAATTTTCTGAGAAACTTATTTATACTCATTTTTCGCATAAATTTATAACTTGAAAATCATACTTCTGGAGAGTTTTCAAAAGCAATAGATTATTTGCTGGAATGAGAAATATATCTATTTGGATTGATTATGAAGTACCATATCTTTGTGAAATTGGTGCACTAATGTATTTTGTAAATACTACAAGACCTGATATAGCCTTTTCAGTCAATTTGTTAACCAAGGTATATTTCTGCTCCTACTAGGAGACATTAAAATAGAAAAAAAGACATGAGCTTATTTTATTCTAAAACCTGCAGTCCCGATCTTGTTGGTTATGCTAATGCTAGGTACTTATCCGACCCGCATAAAACTCGATCTCAAACAGGCTATGTGTTCTATATTTGGATACTGCCATATCTTGGAGATATACAAAGCAGTTCATCTATCTCGCCACTTTATCGAACCATGCTGAGATAATAGTTATTCATGAAGAAACCTGAGTGTGTGTGGTTGAAGTCCACGATACATCTCAATCGATAAAAATATGGTTTGAAATATGACAAAGTACCCATAATTTTTATGAAGATAATGCAACATGCATAGCACAACTTAATGGGGGATTCATAAAAGGAGATAGAATAAAGTATATTTCGTCAAAGCTTTTCTATGCACTTGATCTCCAAAAGAATGGTGATATTAACATGCAACGGATTCATTCAAGTGACAATGTAGCTTGTTTGGAACAATTTGTTGCTTTATTTTTTATAACAATTTGTATGATATAGTTTGTTTGGAACTCATATTATTTTAATATTGATAAATTATTTATGTAATAAAAATAAAAATCTATCATATTTAAATAATTCTTTCAAGAAAACTTTTTGAATTTTTATAAATTGAGAATCCTTTATGGTTTCTTCTACTTTTACTTCTCTTCTTATTTTGATAAAGAACTCATGTGGTCCTTGATCCTTTGAGCTCATTCTAGCATCTCAGTTTTCTCACTGACTTATCATCGATCGAAAATTAGAGATCCTTAATTCTTCTTATTATTTTTACTTGCTTATTTTCAGTTGTTTAGAATCTCTCTTGCTATGATTTGATTAACAAACCATATTTTATTTTCTTGTGTCCCTATCTATAATTATCTATTTTAATGATTTTTATATCTTTCTCAAAATCGAGTTATGTTGGACTTCATATTTTGCAGGAATATTGTTGATATACAGACCAAAGTCTGATTAAATTTCTCCCTAATTCACACCCTATCATGGATCAATGTCATATGTCAATTTTCTACAAATTCTGAGAATTTAACTAATAACAACTTTGTCCAACTTGAAAAAGAATATAATTGTATATATATCTTCCTCATTCCCAAATGGTCATCTATTTAAGTCATAAGTATTACTCAAGTGTAAAATTACAATTCTAAGTTCTAACTACTGCAAAATTACTTCAAAAGAATAACTTATTAGTTTTTAAAATGATAAAAATATCGATAACATAAAGATCATGTCAATCATAAATATGTGCGATCTAAATGGATCTAGTATTAAAGAGTGCCATAGTGAATCTTTTTCTCTCTTTTCCTTAAGGCGTTTTAATTTTTTTTTAAAGAAAGGTTACATACTTTAAAGTTTTGTACAGAGTGGATGACAAATCTCCTGCCCACATCATCAAAACACCTTCATAACATTTTAAAATGCAGAATTAAGTTCAATTATTTACTGTGAGACTTTAAGAGGCAAGGTTAGGTTGAAGTATCTAAGTGAATTTTTCGACCAACTTTTAAGGGATCGTAGATGACTTAAGCTTAATAATTTTTACTTGCTACTCTGATGAAAATATACTCCCAGATCTTAGCCTAATATGATAATTTTGTTAATGTTGTAATATATTAGTGTTTATGTATAATCATAATTTTTTTTGAGGAAAATACTAATAGGATTTATAACCAAAAAAGCTTTATAAGGAAAATTTTTTAGCAAAAAGGACGACGAAAGAAACAGAAAGACAGTTTTTGAAAACTTTAAAGCAGTTCTTTTTGAAACTTTTAGTGTTGTAACATGTATTAGTATTTATGTATAATTATATAATTTATTTTAGAAAAATTATAATAAAATTTATAACCAAAAAGTATTTATGAGGAAAATTTTTCCAAAAAAAAAAATGCGAAAGTAAAGGAACTGTGTTATAAATATACCATATTTAGTGAATGTCTACGTTACCATATATAGTGAATTCCTACTTTACCATATATTGTATAGTCTATTTATGGAAAAGTTACAAACCTTAAGGTTAGTTTTTCCCTATAAATAAAGGGGTTTTCTCTCATTGTAATTCATCCCTGAATAATCTCTCAAGAGAAATAAGAATTACTCTCTCTATTCTCTCTACTCTTCTTCTCTATTCTTTATTATTTTATAACACGTTATCAACACGAGACTCTGCCAAACAACATGAGAATATAAATCTAAATCTAATTTCAAGGTTAGTAATTTCTTATGTTATCTGTCTTTTGCTACTAATAATATAATTATTGTTGAATTTGAGGAAAAATAATTGGTTTAGAATCATTTATGTTTTAAATTTATTCCTCAAGAACAATATTATCAAAAGGGATGATAAGATATTGGGTACAAGTCCCATCGATTTATGCCTAAGATGCCTTTATATGGATAAGACGTTGAGTCTGAATCTCAATGCACCATATTGATAATATTATGATGGCTAAGGCAAAATAATGGGTATTTGGTGAAAAGTCTTGAAATTCGACCCATTGAATATGCTCCATTACATGAAGTGAATGTGGTAGCAATATGTGATAAGTCGGAAAGATGACAACTTACTTCATTTTTGAAGTGAATGTGGTAGCAGTGCATAATATGTCTGAAAGAAGACAAGTGATTAAATGCACGAATATATGCGTGGATGGACAATATGATAATGATCATCAAAAGTGATGATATTTTCACACGCATATTATGATCATAAGATATGTTAGAGAAAAATTCTCTATATCATATGTATGCCTCAATTTTCTCTTGTAATAGCAATATCTTGAAAGAGGTTATAAGCTATCATAATTTGATAGGCTTAAGACACGGTTATATTTCATTCTTGGGGAATGAGAAACTTATTAATACAAACGTGCACTTGATTGTGATGGTGTCACAACTCACCTCCAAATGAGGAAAAATAACTGAGAAGAGTTAGTTTGAAATCTACTTTTAAAGTAGCAATTTGAAATTTATTCATGTAATAGTAAATCTGAAATTTACTAAAGTAAAAAAAACATGTCATGGTAAACTTGGAGTTTACTAGCATAAAAGTTTATAAGTTGACATGAAAAATTGTGACATTCCAAAGATGTGCATACTGAGTATTGAACATATATTGAAGAATTAGAAAATTCTTCATTACTTTTAATGTTGCTTGTTCGCATAATAAATTGGTTGGACCAACTAATATTGGGATTGGATCCCTTAAATCTGAAAATATAAAAGGTGAATAAGGGCCCGTTCACATATCATGTGATATGTTGAAAAGATGCATCAACAAGATAATCACATGTACATTCATTGTCAACCTACATTTGACCTCATAAAGTTACTTGCTCAATATAAATTGAGCATAATTTTTAGATTGTGTAATCGAAATAATTCATCTTGATGGTGATGGTTTAGCATTGAATGCCTTCGATAAATAGCTAAACCATTACTAATGATAACAAAGCTTCATTTGTTGGTCTGAAGTATGATATGTTGCATACACTTGTATGCATTAGACCAACAAATTATGATTATTTCTTCCGCTCAATTAGTTCAAGATTAGGAACCAACTATTCTATCTAATAGTTTTGATGTGCGGTATACGATTAATAATATACCATGATGCACAAAGATGGATTCCTCAAAAAAGGTGATGATTAATGTTAGTTTTTCTAACATAAGGGGGAGATTATAAGTAGCTATGAAATATGTTAGGGAATTATCATCAGATCCTCATTCAAAAGATAATTCAAGTCAAATGCCGAAAGCATCTGTTGACTCAAATTTAGTATTATATTTAAGCTACAAGTGCTCCTATTTTGCATTCTTAAAGGACAAAATCTACACATGCATGAAGCGTGGTAGACTAATCGATTCCAAATTAAATAATCCTTGAAAAGGATAAGGATCAAATAATCTTAATAAGAAGGCAATGTGCACTTGAAGAGTCTACGACATTATGATAACGCTCAAACTACAGCTTTCGTAAGAGTGTAAGCGGTCGTTGTCAAATATAGAACCCAACTGGGTTGGGTGTCGAATCCCACAGGGAATACTTGGTCACTAAGTATGCAACGATTAGTAGACTGTTGATCGAAAATTCTACGAAAAATAGGGGATTTAATTGTAGCGTGAATTAAGAGTATCAAAGTAACAAAGAAAAACAGAATGTTTAGTAGGTTTTAATCAATGAGAATTGTAAGTTAGGGTTATGTCCACCTTATGAGTTTTACGTATCTATTGACTATGAGTTATGCGGAATTCAGACATGCCTGCGCTTATAGAGATTCGTATTCTATGGTAAATCCTAGTGTCTTTCGACCATTAAGGATTATATCACTTTAACTCTTTCGAGCTTAAAGCGTATACTAATGGTACGAATTCTCTAAGAGGTTAATCCAGTTACGGCACTAACTTTTAAACAGGGATTGGTAGCCCTATTTCCTTGTCATTCTCTCTTTTCCAGACATGTAACTTTTCTTTCGAACAAGTTAATGCTATACTGGCGTATTCTATATGGTTGCAACCACAAGAATTCAATTAAGATGAAGAGAGTAATGATATAAGCATCATACGTATCAAGAATTCACAAACTCATAGCAATAGATAGTATCTCATAAGGCTTCCATAACCCTAACAGAGAAGTTTAGCTACTCATGAGCGCAACGGAGATCACAATAAACATCATCATCATATCAAAACTAGAATGATCTCACGTTGGAGAGGAGTGTGGCGTCACAACAAGGTTGACATTTTTCCTCTTGGTGTTTCCCACGAGTTAGCATTTTTCTCTGTTCACAATTGTAACGTGAATTAGGAGCGGAAGTTGAATGAAAAAGAATTGAATTAATGAATGAGTCAATAATAAAAAGCTTGCTGAAAAATTCAGCAAATAGGGTTTTTATAACATCCTTGTCCTAGTCCTACAGAAATAGGGTTTTTATCCTTGTCCTAGTCCTACTGGGTTACTGCATACTTGTCCTAATCCTACTAAGTTACTGTTGATCCCCCAAGTCTTTAGAAATATTGTTTTTGCCCGGGACAAGTTCTCCATGCATCACTTTCAGTCCACAAGCTTCCAGAAGCTGCCTTCCTTCTTACGTGAAGTTTCCTTTGGCGTCAAACAGCCCATAAAGTGCTGAAATCTTCATCATTTATACCTAAAAACTTGCTAATCACGTTGGTTAGCTCACTTACAGGAAAAAGGACTAAAAGTGTAGGAATTATATATTTTGTCCTCAAAACTTAGCTAAAATATGGGTACATTAAGGTGCTTTAGGCGTGTAAATACGCCTAACATCAACACCCCACACTTAAAGCTTTGTTCATCCTCGGACAATATATCATGTCCATATAAACATCTACTTAGGGTTTCACAGTAACAACACAAAATATTCATCAAGACAGGCACAACAATTATTAACAAAGAGTAGTTTTCTAATCACTTCTAGAAACAATTCAACCTCCAACATAGACTCGTGATGATGGTTAATTCGTATTCAAAAGTTAAGGCATAAAGAATCATACAAGACTACCCAAAACTCATCAACCATGTGTGTCTCACAATATATCACCCATAATTACTCAAAAGTATTTCATTTTTCAAAACATGGGTATAAGATTATCCTTGCTCTCACTCTCACAAAGATTTCATATGTTGCAACTGATGACCATAGGATTGCCCTTAGTGTAATGCTCTACTAATATCAGAATGTTAAGCTTAGGATCAAATACGTCTTTACAGGTTGTAATGTAGGCTAAGGGACGTGTAAGACTATTTTGGCCAGAAATAGTGACTAAGTTCCCTAAGCGCTTTAATACATCACATTATGCCATTTACACTTTCTTTCAAACGACCTTTCTACTTTTTTTTAATCTACCACCCCTTCTCACCTCTTTTGTTATTCAATTTTAAATAGAATCAACTTTGTATTTTTCTTTTTCATTTCATTTTTCTTTTCTTTTCTTTTTTATAACACACCTCTATAATAGCCATTTTTTTTCATAACAAATTCAAGTACCAATTCACTTTAAGGCATCACTCTCACCCAATTTCCTTTTATTTTGTCACATGACTTTACAATTTAAAGCGCTTAGGAATTTGGATCAAATTATGGTCTTAAAAAAATGGATTAGGCTACATATGAGGCTGTCAAAGAAAATGGCTTAAAGGCTCAAAGGGGGTTAACTAGGATAATGTCCACGGGTAGGTAAAAACAAGGTAAACAATCACAGGCTGCCAAAGAAATGCCTAAATCATCTCCTAAACTCACACTCTTTATTTCGCTTTACACACACACCAGGCAAGTTCTAGCATCAGTCACAACACAGAATATACTATATCCTCACACACACAAGGCACATGGTGAACTTTATTGGGAGCAGTATAGACTCTTGACCCAACAGATGAATGAATTAAACCACACAATTATCACACAGTGAGTCACATGTAGATCCTAAATGTCTTAATAGTAATGATTTAGCACAAACTCTTGTTATACTACCATGCCGTCTATCAGAACAATTTCATGCAAAATCTAAAAAATTTAAAATTAAACTAACTAATTACGACTAATTAAAACAAACAAGAACTAGAATAAATGTAAATGCAGATAAAGAAGTATAGCATACAAATACCATCACCCCACACTTAGACGGGACACACTGCCCTCAGTGGAAAATAAATAAGAAGAACCTGGTTAGTCGGACTCCTCCTCTATGTCTGGGGTCATACCCCCTGCACCGGAATCATCATTAGAGTTGTCATCATCAGATTTCTCCTCCATGTCGGAGTCTGGCATTCGTCGATCATCATCGGTTGGCATGTCGTCATCAAGAGGTTCCTCAAAATATACACCTACTCCACACATAGCCCTCGCATGCTCATTCATTGGGTAGTCATAATCCAACTGTTGGAGCTCTGCAGCAGTTGGAACACGACCCCCGCTCATCATGGTGAACCTCGTCATGCCATATAAATAGCGGAAGAAGCTTTCGTCGCGAGCATGTCTTTCTGCAGTGGTCAGGTTGACGCCATGCATAGATTCAGCATCTTTCACCTTTGTGAGGTCAACTTCTTTTGGGTTGTGTGGAAGATTATGATCTGCAGGTTCCTCTTCGATGTCCTCCTTCCTCAATATCGCAGTCAACAGATTGCCAAAGCTGAAGTGGGACCTCTTGTGCAGCCTAGCCTTACGCATTGAAGATCGAATAATCGCCCCAATGTTGATGGGGGTGTTCGTCATCAAAGCGTACACCAAGAAAACTCTATCACGTGTGATCTTTGTGTACTGTGTTCCTGGAATCAAGCAAGATTTGACCATCCGCAACCATATCCGAGCTTTTCTGTTCAAAGAAGCATATGGGAAGGTATTGTGCCGACCGGTATCCTTGTGATGACTCCAACGTGCCATTGATCTTGTTCCGCACAGTGTGTGTCTGATTGCCCTGTATGGAGGTCTGTTATAAATCTCCTTGAGTGGTGATGGATCAACAGATGGCGAACCCAGAAAAGAGTTGAAGAACTCCGCATTTAGCTGCATTACTTGGCCCTGAATTTTTACTTCACTCCCTGTGGTCTTCGGGGACCAGTTGGCATAGAATTCTCGCGTTACATCAAGATTTTACTCTCCCATATCTCGGAAGATGAAATCAAGATGTAACACCATTATCTTAGCCAAATGCGGGGTTCTTTCTTTGCTAGGCTCTCCTTTTGTATAAACTCCACATGAACATATTTTTTTACTTTATTGTTATTATACCACTCCTTTCCTTCCTCCTCTAGGACCCATTTTATCCCGTACATGCGTCGAGGTATTTGCAGCGAGGAGGATTCAGTTTGCTCTTTTCTTCCCCTTTTCTGGCCTTTCTGTGAAGTGGTTGTTTTTTCTTTTCCTTGTCTTGCTTTTGGTGCCATTGTACCTGAGATTAAAATAATAGTCATGTTAGCTTCATCTCGGTGGATACAATCAACAAACAAGCAGTAGAGGCACCACCCCACACTTAATTTGTTGGCACAAACTAGTGAAGTGAACGATGTCGATCACTCAGACTTCATCGATATACGTTTAGGTGTTATGTTCCAATAATATAATCAGTGCAGTCATACTTTTCTTGTAATCTTAACTATCCTTTTTGATTCTATTTCATGAAATCTTGGCAATACTTTCATATTTGGATTGATGTACCTTTTGAGCAAGACTACTACATAGAGATTGAATCAAGTTATGGCATTAGAAATAATCACAACATCGTATGTTTGTAATCAACCATGATTTTCATCTCGATGAACAAGTCATTCCAACATGTAGGCTTTCTAGTTACAAGATTATGCAATTTTCTTGACCATGTCAATTCCGCAAAAGTATGACAGTGTATCAAAATCAAATACAAGTTGGAAACAAGTCAAGAGCATCCTTACGTATTCTTTCACTCACTTAGTTGTATCACATCAAATCAACCATATTCAAATCACCAACACTACCTCAATATTTAACAATTTATTATAGGCGTAGTAGTGTAGTACTTTACGGAATATAAAAGAAGAGCAAAGAAGTACTTACTTGGTTGATGGGCTCGGAAGATGTTCTTGCAAAGTTAAAAGAGCAAAAGGAAAATTTTTGAGAGATTTTGGAGAGGTAGGCGGCGCTTAGGTTGAATTTGCAATGCATTTTTGTTCTAAGACTAAGGTTCTATTTATAGGACAAGCTTGGGTTGGGTTTTGACCCGTTTGGAATCGGATTAGGAGACCAAAAAGTGAGCATAGGCGGCGCCTATGCTATGGCATTGTTAGGCATAGGCGGCGCCTATGCCATGGCATTCTAGATTCAGAGACAAAAGGCTTTTGCATAGGCGATGCCTATGCTATGGCATTGTTAGGCATAGGCGGCGCCTATGCTATGGCATTCTAGATTCAAAGAGCTTAGGCCATAGCATAGGCCTTGCCTTGTTCGTTGCCTAGATTTTCATAGGCAATGCCTAACTCATAGCCTTTTGCTTCTTCATTCCCAACTTACCACCTTCAACATGCAATACTTCCAAATCAAAATTTGAAACCAATCTCCTCTTTTACACCTCTTGCACCTACACTTATTCAAAAACAACAAAAACGATTAGAAAGATGGGTTGCCTCCCATCAAGCGCCTTAGTTTTGGCCGTGGCTCGACAAAATCCTAGGAAAACAAAAACAACAAAAGCAATTAAAAACGATGGGTTGCCTCCCACCAAGCGCTTGATTTATTGTCGCGGCACGACATAGTTATCTCGATTACTTAGACTTCATCGAGATATTTGGTGCATCATTTTCTGAATGGATTCAGACGACGCTGATGCTTAATTGTGGGCATGCAATCTCCTTCGAGATGCATCTTGTGCATACATATCCCAGGTGGGATACCAATTATATCATCAATAGACCAACCAATGGCTCTCTTGTACCTCTTCAGAGCAGAGATGAGAGCCTCTACGTGCTGTTCACCTAAATCAGCCGCAACACTCACCAGAAGTATATTTCCACTTCCCAAAAACGCATACCTTAGGTGACTGGGGAGCTCTTTCGATTCTAGCGCTGGTATCTCTTCAATGGAAGTCTTCGCTGTTGGTGAAGATTGATTCTTAAGATCAAGGCCCAACTTCTTAGGATCATGAGAATAGGACCTTATTCCTGTTAGAGCACGAACGGTTTTTTCTTGTTCTTCAGCCTCCTCACGTTCAAAATTCAGTAGCACATCAGATAGTGGCTCAACCGTAAGCTGCTTCTCTACAGATAATTCTTTCTCATCCTCATAGTAAACATCAGCTACAGAGAACACATCCATATCTCTAGGCTGCTTTATCGATTTGCATATATCAAAACGGACTACTTCGTCATTCAGCCGAAATAAAAGTTCATTAGCTCTTAAATCAATCAGCACACTTCCAGTTGCGAGGAAAGGACGCCCCAAGATTATGGGAACTTCAGAATCCACCTCGCAATCCAAAATAACAAAGTCTGCAGGAAAGATGAAGGTGGAAACCTTCACCAACACATCATTCAAGATACCCACAGGTCGTTTTACCGACCTATCTGCCATCACGAGCCGCATATTGGTTGGTGTAGGGTCACCCAACCCCAACTTTTTATACACGGATAGTGGCATCAAATTGATGCTAGCTCTCAAATCGCACAACGCCTTAGCAAAATCCAACGATCCAATCGTGCAAGGAATAGTGAAAGCACCAGGATCTGCCTTTTTCTGAACTAGCGATCTTGTAGCGATTGCACTGCAATGATGAACATTATCTGCCAGCTCATAGCTTACTGCCCGCTTCTTTGTCAAAAGGTCCTTCATGAATTTAGCGTATCCGGGCATCTTCTCTAGCGGTTCCACCAAAGGAACATTAATAGTCAGCTGCTTCAACATAGTCATGAATTTACTGAACCTGGTATCATCAGCTTTCTTCTTCAGTCTCTGCGGAAAAGGTGGTGGTGGAAGGGGAATTGTTTTCTCCACCACTTCCTTTTTATCTTGCTTCCGATTATCAACCTTTTCAGGAGTGTCGTCAGCCTTCTTCTTCAGTCTCTGAGAAAAAAGTGGTGGTGGAAGGGGAATAGTTTTCTCCACCACTTTCTTTTTACCTTGCTTCCAACTATCAATCTTTTCAGGCTGCAGACGTCTAGGGGTGACGTCATGAACACACTCTTCAGCTTCTTCGGCCTCTTCACATTCTGCATCAATAACATTATCCGCTATATCATCAACTACCTGTTTGCCTTTAGATGGATTTTCCAACACTTTACCACTTCGGGTAGTAATAGCCATACACGATCCATCATTCCTCGGATTTTGCACTGTGTCGCTAGGTAGTGTTCCAGCTTTTCTTTGATTGAATGCCGCTGAAAGTTGACTCAATTGCTGCTCCAGCTGTTTTATTGAAGTGGAATGTGAGTTAACCAATTGATTTATTGAAGACAAATCGTTCTTCACCTCATTCACTCCCGTATTAGTTGCCTCCACTCCTTTCAGCAGCTTTGCCATCATATCTTCCATAGACATCTTCCCCGAACCAGATGTCGCGGCCTCACGATTTCCAGGAGGAATATACAAACCACTCCTGTCAGTCTTATTCTTCCAACTACCTTGATCACGGTCCTTGTTTCCAAATTTATCATAATAGTTTCGACCTTGGTTTCCTTGGGCATTGCCTCGGAAACCTCCCTGATTATTCAAGTAGTTAGCTTCTTCCTTAGAATCGGATTCGTCTCTTCCTTTTGACGCAACCGCTTTTACTTTTTCGGTCTTCCCTGATAATAAATGCTTGGTAAGAAGATCCATCTGTATTTTCATGTGCGCCATATCTTGATCACGTTCCTCTTCTCTTCGCCTTTGTTCTGCAGTCATGCCAATAGATATGGTAGAGCTTGTTACCTCTGAATCCCTGGTATGCCAAGCTCTACTTTGCTTTGTCATACGATCTAACATATCACTTGCCTGAACAAAAGTAAGGACCATTAATGACCCTCCTGCAGCATTATCAACCACTGGCTTAGTCACTGAATTCAAAGACCTGTATAATATCTCCATCAAGTGGACATTGGTCATATGATGATTTGGGCACCGCATAAGCTTCTTTTTGAACCTATCCCATGTTTCGTGGAGAGCTTCAGTTGGAAGCTGTCGAAAATTTCTGATCTCATCTCTCAACTGTGCTCTCTTGGATGGCGGAAAGAATCTTTCTAGGAAAGCGTCTTTCAGTTGCCTCCAATTAGTTATAGAATCAGGAGTTAGCCCGTTCAACCATAGAGTTTCCTCCCCAGACAGAGACAATGGAAATAAGCGCAGCCGAATTGCATTCTGCCCAACTCCTGGATTGTCAAACGACTTGCATGTTGAAATAAAGTTGATCAGATGCATATTCGGATCATCGCCTGCGAGTCCAACAAATAACCCCTTGAGCTGCAATAACTGAATCATGGTGCTAGTGATATTGAACTTAGCTTCGGGTGCCAAGGGTGGAGGAATAATAGCCCCTGTGGCACTAGCTCCATCCAGATCGTCATCATCATCATCAAAAGGAGCCTGCACAGCTCGGCGGTCAGGTCTCATTCTAGCTTGACGATCTCTCCTGTGCATAGGTGCCGCCACCTCATCAGTACGCCTAGGATCCAGTAACTCATCATCACCTAGGTCCTCATCATCAGGATTTGTTGCTCGCCCTGGGTTATCAATAGTCTGTTGATGTACTTGAGCAGCTGCCAGTGCAGCTAATCTAGCCTGCTCCTGTTGAGCCGCCCTTCTGTCGATGTCACGCTGTGCATCCATTCTGCCAATAAGTTGAGGTTTAGGATTTATGGGTAATAACGGTTGACCTGAACTTTGAGTGTTTGGCATGCACTCAAACAAACCTGAATAAACAAAAACAACAACTAAAAGTAAAATCTGAGAATTTTTGACCAAAGGGTCTAGTAACTATCACAAACTTAGTTGACAACTGTATTCCCCGACAACGGCGCCAAAATTTGATAACGCTCAAACTACAGCTCTCGTAAGAGTGTAAGCGGTCGTTGTCAAATATAGAATCCAACTGGGTTGGGTGTCGAATCCCACAGGGAATACTTGGTCACTAAGTATGCAACGATTAGTAGACTGTTGATTGAAAATTCTACGAAAAAGGGGGGATTTAATTGTAGCGTGAATTAAGAGTATCAAAGTAACAAAGAAAAATGGAATGTTTAGTAGGTTTTAATCAATGAGAATTGTAAGTTAGGGTTATGTCCACCTTATGAGTTTTACGTATCTATTGGCTATGAGTTATGCGGAATTCAGACATGCCTGCGCTTATAGAGATTCGTATTCTATGGTAAATCCTAGTGTCTTTAGACCATCAAGGATTATATCACTTTAACTCTTTCGAGCTTAAAGCGTATACTAATGGTACGAATTCTCCAAGAGGTTAATCCAGTTACGACACTAACTTTTAAACAGGGGTTGGTAGCCTTATTTCCTTGTCATTCTCTCTTTTCCAGACATGTAACTTTTCTTTCATCTATCACCCCTTTTCACCTATTTTGCCATTCAAGCATGATAGGCGAATTTACGCACCTATATCAATATATTTTCCCCATATTTTAGCCTAGTTTTGAGAACAAATTATATATTTCATGCACTTTTAGTCCTTTTTCCTGTAAGTGAGCTAACGAACATGATTAGTAAAGTTTCAGGTATAAATGATGCATAATTCAGCATTTTATGGCTTACTTGATGCTAAAGAAAGCTCACGAAGGAAGGAAAGGGAGTTTGGACGCCTAAAGGACCAAAACTGCTGCATGGAAAATCTGTCCCGGGCTAAAACAGCAATTCTGGAGACTTTGGGGACTTACAGACACAAAGCTGGATTTTGACAATGATACATTAACCTAGTACAATTAGGTTATGTATTTCATTATTTTATGTGGATTATGATAATGTTACCTTAACCTAGTACATTTGGGTTAAGGATTTCATTAGTCTAGTAGGATTTGGTTATTTATTTCATTAGCTTAGTAGGAGTAGGATATGG